>JAHLJS010000009.1:7126577-7496869 GCA_038502445.1 Eremochloa ophiuroides | reverse complement strand
CAAGTAATCATAGCCTAGACACCACGTCTACACTATAAACTATTACTTCAATCTAGGAGCTACCAAGATCAAAGCACTCAATATGAGTTGCAAACTTAAGAACAAATAAGAACAACTGCTTACTTGAATTAGAATGTTGAATACAAAAGTACCTTAGAACGCAGCTCCGGGCGAGAGAGCTG
The DNA here is from genome assembly GCA_038502445.1 of Eremochloa ophiuroides. NCBI lineage: Eukaryota > Viridiplantae > Streptophyta > Magnoliopsida > Poales > Poaceae > Eremochloa > Eremochloa ophiuroides. The sequence goes on along the minus strand of JAHLJS010000009.1, from coordinate 7,496,687 downwards.
AATCCAGACAAATACAGCTACGAAGAAACTCTGACAGGCCGGGACTTCTCCGAATCTCTACTCCTCTACTCTATCTCTCTAATCTCTCTTGATTACTAGCCTAGATCTAATGGATATCTATCTAATGCTTCAGGCTCTTCAGCTCTTGATCTGGATTCCTCCAGGGGGGTTTGGCCCTTTATTTATAGCCCGGTGGGATGAATGTGTACCGTTGGATCAAACCGACTTAACGTAGGGCCAAGATGACTCTTCATAGGCGGTTGTGGAAGACTCCAGAAAACGACGGCCAGAAACCCTAGGGGGTGCCGCCCGGCCCCCCTTGGCGCCGGCCGGCCCCACCTGTCAGGTGGTGGGGCCCCGATTGCTTCGGGTGTCTTCTAGATGCTTCTACCTTGCCGATGACGTATGTTGCATTCGCGTTTAAGTTTCGTGATAATTAAGCACTTTAATCCCTCTTTTAAGCATTTTTGGATAATTCCCTGGAAAATATACAATTCACCAAAACTTGTGGAAATTATTAGTAATAACCCTATTCTAATAGATGTTCATGTATAATGCAGGGATAATTGATAATAAAAATTAGACGTTAACAAATGTCAACAATCACTTCAGATAAAATCTCTGATTCTTCTAGCCAATCATTGCTAATTATGGATATTTGCTCTCTTGTGGTCTTTCTAAAGAAGGCTTGATCAGGAGGATCTAAAGGTTCTAAAGATGATTTCTTGGACTCCTAAGGCTTCTTGATCAAATGGAAGTTAGAGGTGTTTCCAAATTAGGCAAAAAGATCATCTTCAACTTCAAGCATAAGATCCAAAAATGGAGTATCCTTCTTTTCCATGGGGATGGAAATTGGGATAGCTGAGGATTGAGATGTTATTGGTAAAGATTCAGGTTCAGCTACCCTATGCTCTTCTAAATTATCCTCAGGTTGATTATCTAAGATTTTGTCTACGATCTTTCTAGCTTGAGAATCTGAAACATGCCCAAAAGATCCTCCCACAGAATAGTTTAGAAGCTTCTTGGAACGCTTTAACTATCTCATAAATTCTGGACTAAACCTATCCATACCAGACCCTATTCTCATTCAACACTTTTTTGTGGGTCTCAAGAGAATCCCAGGATGTGGCCAAAGATTCATTATCTTTCTGATTGAAAGATAGGATCTTGGTTCTAAGGTTGAACATTTTGGAAAGGGGTACAATTCTAAACAAAAGTCAGAACAAAGTGTTCCCCAATCTCCTCTTTCGTTCTCTATGGTTCGGTCATACCACTTCTTAGCTCTACCCTTCAAAGAGAAAGGGAAAAGCTTCAACTTTAAGGTTTGATCGGACATGCCCTCTATACGGAGGCAGTCACAGGTCTGTTCGAACTCTCATAGGTGAAGATAAGGATTATTATCTCACTCTCCTAAAAAGGATTGGTTTTGGACCATTTCAATCAAACATCGGCGTAGCTCATAGGTAGGGATTTAGATAGGCTTTGAGGATTGCGTGAGCCTATGGCTTATGCTCGTGGATGCAACATATTTGTAGGTGGGTGTGGTTTCAATGGCATCCATAAGGATGAAAACAAAACAAGGAGATAATAAAGGTAAAAGTACGAATACAAGGTTAACACAGACTCTAGATGTTTCAACCGTTTTCTCCGGCAACGGCGCTTGAAATGCTTGTTGGCATAAGATAACTCAAACAAATAAACACTAGGATTATCTGCAAGCGGACAGATACTGATATAGCACTTCACCCGGGAGTATTCCAGGTATCGTTATTTATATTTTACCACATGGAAAACGGGATGACTAGAATCTAGACTTAACCCCTGAGCTACTATCAAGGACAGAGAAAATAGGATGATAAAGGAGACTGGTAAGGCTTTTAGTTCTAATCCTCACAAGATATGATATTATTGCTCTCAATGGGGAAATTACTATAGGAAAATACCAGCAAAGGGTACGTTCCATAGTAAAGGAGACCTACTAATTCTACTGACGGGAGGTAGACTATGAAAATATAACAAGGTTAAGTCACTCTCGTGAGCTACCACTGATATGGACAGTATGGGGCATTTATGAGTAAATATAATCTAAGCACTCGCTTAAATTACAAAATACAATTTCAATCAAGGAGCTACCTAAAGCACTCAAAAGAATCACAAACCTTAAGAACAATAATAGCATCGTTACACACTTGCATTAGTAGTTGAATACTGAAGAAATCTTCAGAAACAAGCCCTAAAGAAGGACTTGAATCCGTTGGTACAAGTCGTAGAGCAGTCACCGACAGGCCGGCAAATCCACCAACTCTCTCCTGCTCTCTACCTCTCTACTTCTAGAATAAGAAAGCCCTATTCTAGAGAGACTACAATGCTAATCTTCTACTTGATGCTTGGCTCTAGATCCTATTTAGGGTTTCTACTTAGCTCTAGATCTTCATGGTGGAATATGAAACCCTGGGGGATCATCTGAAACCCTAGACGGTCTGGGGCTGTAGATATAGGCCAGAGTGATGAATCTTAGCCTTCGGATCAAACCACTTATGGCAGTGGTCCAGATTAATCCTCAAAAGCGGTGGAGAACCGATGTTAAAGCAGAGAGGCTGACGAGGTAAGGCCCCATCGGCTGATGGGGGTTTGATCGGTCGATCCCTCCTGGCTGACTTGCGGGCTCCGCTTTCTCATGTGAGTATCTGGTGTTCTCTAGAATATTCTTGACACGCTTTCGCTACGGGATTTGATGTATTTGTCTGCCATGTGGGTCCTTCTTGTCTCTTTTACTGTTTAGTCCGTGAAAAACATAAATTCACCAAAACTCATGGAATTCTATCAGTTTAAACCCTATCCTATGTGGTGTCTTGCATTTATATCCTTTTTCATAATTGGTTGACGGGTAAAATCATATAATAACTATTGTCAATAGATAGTCGTCCACAAACTTGCCATTATCAGAGATCTCGAATTATCTTATATAATATATAAAAGGAAAAAATACAGGAGAAAGATCGGGCAACCAAGTGAGGGTCTCGGGCAGCGACCGGTCCGATGATCTTCGGAGGCACAGGTGGCGACTGTTGCAAACTATGATGACCAACAACTGGGTATGGGTATGAACTCTAATCATCATTGCATATTCATAATTTTATCTATATAATTTTTATGATTTTCTCTTTTACTCAATTTAAAATCAATACTGACAGTGGGCCAGAAATGATAGATGATATCGAAGATGATTATGAGTTCAATAAAGTCATCGGATATCACAACATAAAAAACCTAAGTCAAAAGAATTCACAATATAATTGCAATGTTTTTGTGCACGTGTTTCTTCCTATTAATATAAATGACTTTCACTGGTATCTAGCGGTTCTAAATCCAGGCTTATGTCAGATACATGTACTAGACTCATTTGGGAAGAGTTATTGGATCGCAGAGACCTCGAATTTACGGTAACTAATTGTTTTTCATTGCTATTTCATATCTTATTACATCCTGAAAGACATATGTTTCTATCAAAACATCATATGACATCATATGCATTCCTAGAATGAAGTGTATTAGCACGGGCATTATACTAGGAATGCTTATGAAGACACTGAAACGGCAATATTTTTCATCTATACTCTTATGCAAAATGTCGTTGTTTTAATCAGCTTGTTCTTTTAACCAATCAGCGCTTATTTTCATCCACGAAACAGTATTTTTCTCTCACAACAAATCAGCACGACCTAAAATCAGCGCTTATTTTTTAGCCCAAAAGAACAGGCTGAATGACTTCATATGCATTCCTAAAATGAACCCGTTGCATTAGCACGGGCATTATACTAATAGTTATAGTGGCGCAGAGCTCTGCAAATAAATAAACATGTATATGTCAACACGTTATTTGACATCTTGATCACCCGTGACACTATTCAACAAATTAAGAGAGAAGTAAACTATATTTTTGTAAAAAAAATAGAGAAAAATTTTAAACTAATATGAGTTTATCCATGTAAAACAAGCAGATTAGAAGATCATTTCCCCCGAATAGAAAATGAACAAAAGAAACTATGGAAATTAAAGACTACGAACCCTCAGCTGACGTATAATCTGCGTGTAGCATGAGTGCCACTAAAAGAAGCCAGCAGCAAAGAGTAGTGTAGATCAACAACTTTTTCATCGATTCAGAAAGTTGTGTTCGCCGAATAAACATCATGATAGGGGAAAATCAGACGAACCGACTTCTGAGAGTACTGTAGATTACAGAACATACATTTTTATTCTAACAAATTAGAATAACATTATTTGTTTTTAGGATGGAAGAGTATTTTGAAGTTATTTATAAAAGGATGGAAATTTTCCAGAAAGTTAATTATTTTAGGCCGAAGAGAGTACGTTTTTTTAAAGTCCAACTAGTCGATCAAGGGAGTATGGCCCCCCCCCCCCACCCCCCCCCCCCCCCCCTCCTTTTTTTTGAGAAAATATTTAGCCTATCTAAAGTGGCCTCCGTATGTTATTTTAAAAGTAACTATGCCAATCTAGCTCCAAAAACTAAATCAAGGCTCAAAGTAAATTTGAAAGGAGAATCCCAGAATATGCAGAATCTTGAGGCTAGCTTCACAGAATTTGGTAAATTTCTCCGCGCTAGTGAGAATTAGTAACCTATAACATTTCTATATGTCAAGGCTAGAATCTACTCCATTTTATTTCAAGAAGGGTATTAATTTCCTTTCCTTGTACAACCAAGTCACATTTTTTCCCTAAAAAAAAGTCACATTTTTTTGAAGCTGTTGCTAATACGGCATCATGATCCCCAAAAATGGCAAGAAAATTCTCACAGCACAACATACGTGCTGCTGCTCAGTTTCAAGCTACGGTTGATGCTGGTGCCAGGCGCGCCAACTCCATCTCAGCTCTATACCTTTTAAGCAACACCAGAATCAGGTTAAGCAGCAAACTATGCCGTTGTTGAACTAAAAAACAGTGATGACAAAACTAAATGAGAAAATAAAAACAGAATGTGAGATATATGATACATGACAAGTAGCTGAAAGCCTGAATCTTGAAAACAGAGTGAAACCAAACAAGTAAACCACATATATCAGTACTTGTGATACTTAAAATCTCTTATGTACCTCATGTGGAACTTAGAAAGCCCATGAAACCAAACCAGAAACGAATCAGACACCAAATGTTTCCATTGGTCAGATTAACATTTACCAACATTTTTGAGTATCATATTCTGCCTCATCTCTCTCAGATGTTACAGAACCATCAAAATGTCGTTTTCAAAATGTTCATGGTTAGTTTTTTCTGCACACAGGTGAGTTCATAGTTTTCATATGGAAGATGGAAAACTGATATGGGACACTCTAGAGAAGCATCTCCAAACTGATTTACCTAAGAAAAGTTCTCTCTTTAAATCATTGCAATTTTTTCCTCTTCTTCTTTTTTTGAGTTAGAATAAAAAGAGAAAAACACAGCAATTGTAGAGAGCACGAGGAATACTTCTCTTCATGGAATGGAAAATTTCAGTGCTGCATTATACATCTCAACAACAAAAAAAGGATTCCAAAAACTGCAAGCAGCAAAGGTTCTCAACAAACATTTGCTATAATTGGTTCTTTTCTCTAACAATACTACAATTGGTTCTGACCAGGAGATAGCTTGTCAATCACAATCAGATATAAAATTATCATCAGTATCACATCTGTTAATTTCACTGCCTTCCCACGTACAGTGGAGTTCATCTTGAGGCTTGTACCAGTCCAATTTCATAATGCTATCCTACCCTACAATGGAAAAAGAATGCAGGATAACCAACCTAACAAAAGGTCACAATGGCATAATCCTTCCTTCGGGTATTTTTCTGTCAACTCGGCCAATTCTGGGGGGTGGCCAGATTGTGTGTGTGACCCTGCCCCGCAACAGACCCATAGGAACCTGCAGGTATAAAGTGTTTTGGATGTTTAGTAATAAGATCAAAGATGCCTAGAAACTCAATCTGCAACACTGTGCAAACAAGTATTTCATAATGAGTGCTGCTGGAGCCTGGGAGCTATTTGCTTGTCTGTTTAAAGGACAGAAAAATATGAACATAGTCAGAACAGAAAAAAGTTCAACGAGGCACTGGACAACTCTTTTATACTTGCCCTCCTAAGCCATTAGAATTAGAAATAAAAGCCTTGTAAGGTATCATATCATAATAAATCATGAAGAAAAATATCATCAGAGACAATGAACCGGAGTGGAGATATTGAAGGCTTCATGCTAATCTTTATCCACCAGACAAACTAAGAATGAAATTGGTATTTCGAACTTCTCAATTAATTTAAAGCTGCATCAGTTGTAGTTCATCAGTGATGACACACGTCTGATGTGGACATGCCATTAAAGCACCAAAATTGTATCAAATACCACAATGAGCCATGAGTTCCCCAACCCTTACATAAATCTACATAGCACAATAAAATAGGGGGATACAAATATGAATAATGAAATAGCATTGTGTCAATGGCTCGGATTTGCAAAGCATACAACTATTTAATTTCTCCAGTGACCAATATGCCGATTCAAGATGAAGATGCATTCACCAAGATTAAAAAGATCACTAGGAATAAAGGACTAAAACTATGGCTTTGGTACCCAAGTAAGCAACTGGCTTTTATCCTGTAACACAACTACACAGTCAGGAGTTCCTTTATGCAATTCACAAGCAATCTATGCAATTTATCCTAGGCCAACAGTTGTGTCCAGTAACGACATGAATAACTTACAGGGCCATAGGATCTCGAGTCAAAGCTGAGGGCCGCATTGTCCCCTTCAACCCAGCAATGGCCCTGCGGGATCTGCCGGATCTCCTGCTTCTCCGGGATCTGGATCCAATCGCCAGGCAGCGCAATCAGCCTCTTCACCGTCAGTTCACGGTGGTCCCTGGGCGACCTGCGACGAGCAACAGCGGCGGGATCAACAACCAACCAAGAAACGCCCACGGACCGGGAGGCGGGCGGCGGGTGGCGGCGACTTCAACTTACCTCAAGACGACGACGTCGCCGCGGGAGAAGTCGTAGCGGTAGAGGCAGCGCTTCTCCAACAGAGCGCGCCCGGCCTGCTGCGCGTCGAAGGTGGGGTGCATGGAGGCGCCGTCGATGGTGACGATGGAGGCGCACCAGTCGGCGACGGTGATGCCGAACACGCCGCCAACAAAGCAGCCCTTCACGAGCGGCCAAACGGCGGCCAAGGCTCTCGCCATGCGCGAAGAGAGAAAAAAAAACAGCCGCGGGATGACAGCGCCTCCGCCGCCGATGCTCGCCGTCCCGTCACGGAGGAAGGGGATGACAGTCCGGTAAATGAAATTTTGTCCAATCTGTACCCCTCCTTCCATAAAGAGTGTTAGTTTTTTTTTTTTTTACTTTGATATAAAGTATAAAATAAATAAATAATTATTAAAATATCTCTAATGATAAATATTCATAACAAGATAAATAATATTTATTAAAATTTTTTAAATAAGACGGATGGTCAAACGTTCTAAAATCTGTATATCTTGGTAAATGTAATTTTGTCCAATTTGTATATCTTGGTTGACAATAGTATTAACTGAATAAAGCTCGGGATATACTTGCTCTGAGAGGAAAAAAAATTGTTATTTTAGGACTCTAAACATGTGGCTTTGTTATTATAGGATTCCTAACGTCGACTTTGCTGAAACGACATATAAAACATTGACATTTTATTTTCAATGACATTATGGGCTTTTAATTGTATTTCTCATCTCGAAAAATATTTATTGAAAAGTGATATATGTATACTTTTATGAAAATATATTTGAAGATAAATATATTTATATATTTTCATATTTTCAAATTCAATAATTTTAAAGTTATTCATGATTTATATTCTCAATATTTAATCCAGATCTTTTCTAAAACGATATTCCTTTTCTATATAGAGGGAGTACAAGGTTGGCGTTGAGGAAAAAGAAGAGAAGCAAAGAGAGTAGAGGGGGGTCATCCTTGACATCATCTAATGAGAACGGTGATCAATGCTGGAAGCAACTGTGGAAGATAAATTGCCCTCGCAAGATGTTACACTTTTTGTGGCGTTTGAGACAGAATAGCCTGGCAATGCGTGTGAACCTGGAGAAGATGGGGCAGCCGGACACGAAATGTGTTATTTGTAACGGAATGGATGAGTTCTCTCTGAAATGGAATGGGAATATAGTCCTTCCAAGCAGGCCGCCTAACCTAACAGGACGTGGTGCAGACGAACTGATGGAATTATATGAAGCTCAACTGCATGCGATAGTGCTTTCAATCAATACCAGGTTGGGGTTTTATGATGAGGGATGATGGTGGTTGTGTGATCAGCTCAGGGTTTGGTGTTCTTAAGAAGGTCTTAGAACCATTTCACAATTGAGACTATAGCATGCTTGCAGGCAGTGCAAAGAGCTGCTGAACTCGGGATACAGAGAATCATTGTGGAAACTGACGGAACCATGGTGGTTCAGGCGGCAAACTCTGAAGAATTTGACAGGAGCTCAGCTAGCGGCCTTATTTTGGGTGTCGAAAGATTTATTAACTTGTAAGTTTAGCTATATAACTGTTTTTTTTTTTTTCATATCCCTCGAACCTCTAATTTGGTAGCTCATAGTTTAACTGCCCATGGGGCAAATCTCAGTTCGGAAGCAGTCTCGATGCGAGACTGTACTTCCCCTCGTACCCAGGTTTTTGTGGCCAAAGACTTTGGCTCCCATCAACATGTAACGGAAAGATCTTCCATGTTCAAAAAAAAAAAAAAAAAAAGAAAGAAAGAAAGAAAGAAAGAAACTGAATAAGTGATACAATGATGTTTATTCACTAGATGCATAAACTGAATTGGACGTATGGTACGATCCATGACCCAAATATATGTTGTATGTATATATCTCAATGCCAAGTCAAAAATGCAACACAACTTAATAGTTGACTTAATAAGGTAATAACAATACCCATATATCACAAATATATGCCATTTAGGTCATCACAAGTGAAGATAAGAAATTAAGACCAAATCTGTCATTTCATTCACAACCAAGTTCTCATGTTCAGGAGGCCATTACATATCAGGTTCAGGTCCTATGGCCATATAGGCCATTCACACAACCAAGTTCAGAACAACCAAGCTCAGAAAGGCCATTCATACAACCATTTAGTGCACAGCACTCCTAAGTCACAAAATACATCCAAGTCACAAAACAAGCTGCAGGTGGATTACTGCCCATCATTCAACATATCCATTAAATGCTTCTCCTCGACCTTTTGTAGAGCCTCGTCAAAACGCAGTTGCCGCGCTGAAGCTTCTCCGGCAGGCGGCGGTACGGTTGTCCACGATGGAGCGCCGGAGCTCCGCATTGGAGCGTTGTTGCTCCTCCAGCAAGCGGCGGTTGTCCGCATGGGAGCGCTAGAGCTCCTCCCTCAAGCGGCTTCCAAGAACCGGGGGTGGGGCACCGCAGCGGCATCGGACCCATCCTCGTTGTCCACGCCAACGGGGCAGCATTAGAACACTGGTAGAAAAGAGGCTATTGCAGGCGTCTTTTTTTTATTTCACAGGCGGTTGCCTGTGGTATAAAAAGGACGGTGTCAGATAAAGAATCGCCTGCAGAAACTCATTTGTGCTGGCGGTTGTCTTAACCGAACCGCCTGTATAAAGGTAACATTTATACAGGCGGTTCGATTAAGATAACCGCCTGCAGAACGCCTGTATAAAGGTAACATTTATATATTTCTGCAGGCGGTTGTCTTAACCAAATCGCCTGTATAAATGTTACCTTTATACAGGCGGTTCGGTTAAGACAACCGCCAGCACAAATGAGTTTCTACAAGCGGTTGTCTTAACTAACCGCCTGTGATTTATTCAGTATAAATACACCTTCTTCCTCCCCGAGCCGACTGTATCTCGCACCTACTTTCCATTGGAGGCGATTTTGGAGGTTCAGATTTGACAGAATACAAGGAGAGAGGTTTTGATCTTCATTTCTTCGAAGGAGGTTGCTAAAAAAGGTTAGCTCATGTCCCTATTGCCTCAATTTGCTCATTCTTGTCCAATTTGAGCCTCCTTTGGATCTAGGGTTTCACCATTAGTGAGAGAGAAAAAGGCCATTGTATGCTTTGTCTTTATTTCTTCTAATGAGGTTGCTTATGATGGTTAGATAATGTCTCTCCTCTCTCTCTTTTCATGTTTGCCTCTCAATTTAGCTTTTTTATGCAAGATTCCATTCATGGTGTGTTCTTGTGTATTTATGTAGAGAGAGAAATGTAAGTTTTTTTTTTATGGTACTTTATTTTTCTCAATTTAGTTTATCCATAAGTATCTATGATTCATGAATTATGTGTTTTTAATTAAGCTATTTAGTTTTATTAATTATGCAACTTTAGTCTTTTAATGCTATTTAGGTTTTTTTTATTTAGGCTTATTAAATGAGGTTGCTTATTTAGGCTTATTAAATGAGGTTGCTTATTTAGGTTTATTAATTATGTAGTTCGCAGCCACTTTCCTTTGGATGAGATTTTGGAGGTCAAAATACAAGAGGAGAGGTTTTGATCTTCATTTCTTGGAATGAAGTTGCTAAAAAAAGGTTAGCTCATGTCCCTATACCATTTATCTGTTTTTCATGAATTCTGTGTTTTTTTAGTTTCTTTTAATTATCATATTATAATCCTAGCTAATATATATAATCTCTAGCTATATCCCATAGTAATTAATGTTTTTTGTTAATCAATGTATTTTATTGTAGGTTGTGATGGAGAGGTCATTCTGAATGTATAATTTATCAAGACTAGATCCATCGTATATACCCGAGGTCCATAGGTTTATCGATGCCGCTAAGACCCATACTTGGAGAACAAAGAAGACGCACATACACTGTCCATGCATGGACTGCAGAAATGCTGTTGTATTTGATGACACTCAACAAATCCTTTCTCATCTGGTCTGCCGAGGATTTATGAAGGATTACTTGATTTGGATAAAGCATGGAGAAGGTAGCTCTGCGCCTTATGCAACTGGGAACTCTGCGAATATCGACGCCGAACAACCAGACGGGTTTGAGTTCGTAAACGAGACCCAACAACCAGACGTCGAACATGTTGTGCCAAATATTCCTGATCCTGACCAAGATTTCGCTGGACAAAATGAAGGGTTTAGAGCTAATATGGCGGCGGAAAATGCAGATTTCCTAGAGGCAATGTTGCGTCGTCATGCGGAAGATCCATCAATATTCTTCATGAAAGGTATGGAGGCCTTGATGAAGGCAGCAGCAGAGCCTTTGTACAATGAGTCTAATGGTTGCACCAAAGAGTTCACGACGCTGCGGTCTGTGCTAAAGTTGTTGGTGCGCAAAGCTAGATATGGTGTTTGTGATGCTGGCTTCGATGCATTCTTGAGCATTATCGCAGACATACTTCCAAAGGAGAACAAAATGCCTGCTAACACGTACTATGCAAAGAAGCTAATCAGTCCACTAACGATGGGTGTTGAGAAAATCCACGCGTGTAGAAATCACTGTATCCTATATCGAGGTGATGATTATAAGGACTTGGATAGCTGTCTAAAGTGTGGTGCAAGTAGATACAAGACAAATAAAGACTACAGACAGCAAGAGTGTGCCGCCTCCGTGTGTAAAGAAAAGAAACGAAAGAAGACCCAAAATAGTGGTTCAAAACCCACTGAAAAAAAGAAGAAATAGACTATTATGCGCAGAAAAAGATTCCTGCTTTGGTGATGTGGTACCTTCCTATGGTCGATCGATTGAGGTGTTTGTTCGCTAACCCAGAGGATTCCCAACTTATGAGTTGGCATGCTTCTGATGAGCACAAAGATGATGGGAAGCTTCGGCACCCAGCCAATGGGCAGCAGTGGAAAGATTTTAATGAAAACCACAAGGACTTTGCAAAGGAACCAAGAAATGTTAGGTTCGCACTTAGTAGTGACGGAATGAATACATTTGCTGAGAGGAGCAGCAAGCACAGCACATGGCCGGTGATCCTCACCATCTACAACCTTCCACCATGGTTGATGCAGAAGAGAAAGTACCTTATACTAACCATCCTTATCTCTGGTCCTACACAGCCTGGAGTTGACATGGATGTTTTCTTGGAGCCCTTAATGGAGGACATAAAGATATTATGGGAAACAGGTGTAAAAATATGGGACGAATACCGCAAAGAATCATTCACGCTGAGAGCAATTATCTTTGTTACGATCAACGACTACCCTGCTCTCTTCATATTATCAGGGCAGTTCAAGGGAAAACTTGGTTGTGTGGTATGCATAGATGGAACCGCTCACGTGTTCCTTGCTGCATCTAAGAAGATAGTGTACATGAGACACAGACGCTACTTATCAAAAGGACACAGGTACCGTCAGAAAAAGATGGATAGGAACTTTTACAATAATGTTAAACTACACTCTACTGCTTTGTGTGGTTACTACGAATTGCATCAAGCAATATATTTTTCACACCATGTAAACAGTACAATAAAGCTAGATAAATTGGATTCACATTTTTCTGATATTTCTAGAATTATTTATGTATTAAACAAGATATGAGACATATATTCAATTTAAATCATTTTAAATGAAGCTATATATAAAAGTATCTCAAACATGGCATTTCATATTTTTAACATGTAGATCTACTCATGAGAAACACTACAAAAGTTTCTTCACTAATTTTAGACCAATATTTCTTGAGATATGAATTTTTGAAGCTTTTAAATTAAACACTATAGAAAATATATCTAAATAAAACATAAATAAAATTGGAAAAACATTTCTACAGGCGGTTGGTATTGACAACCGCCTGTATAAAGAGTTTGTACAGGCGGTTGTCAATGCCAACCGCCTGTACAAACACATTTGTGCAGGCGGCGGTCAATGACAACCGCATGTACAAACGTTTTCTATAGGCGGCGGTCAATACCAACCGCCTGTAGAAAGGCGTGGCTATAAGTTGCCCTAACGACCGTCCTCAAATTTTTCTAAGTCTTGGCGCCCTGTTCATTCGAATCGACGCCGTCAGGCTGCCCAATTTCTCCACGCCGCCGCCGCTGCGCTCGCCGGTGTCCTCGTCGGTGTCCTCCGCGCTGCGCTCGCCGTCGTCGTCAACGAGCCGCAGCACCATCCTCGGCACGGCCCCTATACGCCACGGCCGGTCCGCCACCGTGTCCGCCGTGGTCCTCCGTCGCAGCCGCCGTCGCGTCCACCGCCGGTGAGGTCTCTTCTCCTTCCTCCTCCTGTCTCTTCTTACCTCTCGTCCTCTTCTCGTTTCTTCTCCACCGGCGGCTTGCGGCTGCGGCTCATGGCCCGGCGGCACATGCGAGTGCGGCGGCGCGGCCGGCGGCTCATGGCGGCGGCTGCGGCTCATGGCGGCTAGGGCAACGGCTGCGGCTGCGGCGGCGCGGCGGCGGTGCGGCACTGCCCGGCTGGAGCTAGGGGGAGAGCATTGAAGACGTTTCAAGACAGAAAATTGGTGGTCCTTCCGTACCACTTTGGGTGAGTGTGAGTTTGCCTACATGAAACTAATAAATAATTCCAATGCACAAATGCATCAAGAATTCGATTCGTGCAGGGACCACTGGATCTGCTTCCACGTTTATCCAAAGGAAGGAAAGGTGCTGGTACTAGACTCCGCAGATGACCCTAAAGAAACCTATGCAAAATTCATTGAACTCTTAGAACTGTAAGTTTATATATATATATATATATTTGGCATTATGAGAGTTTGAGACTAACATGGTGGATTCGGGATCATAGGGCATATAGGTTTTATAAGGTAACAGGTGGAAAGTACGAGTCCAAGTTAGAAGGACAGTCATTGCACATTTACTCTTATGAATACAAATCATATATGTACGATACATAGGAACATAATTGCATCTATAAATAACCACTTTTTCGTTATATAGTGCCACAAGCAACCACCTGGGTCTGTCCTCTGCGGATACTATGTGTGCGAGCACATGAGAGAGACCGGACGATTCACCAGCAACCCTTCTGAGGTAATTAATATAAGTAATAGTCATGTATGTAGTTCTAACATTGAAGGTGCAAATTTTAAATATATGATGATGTTAATAAACTTCCTTTGCAGCAATTTAAGGAAACCAAGGCGAAGCGTGTCACCGAAAAGACTATATACAACATAGTCGAGGACGTGTGCGCATTCCTCTTGAAATATGTCATTCCACGCGAAGGGAAATATCATGATCATGAAACCCAATTATCCAAGCCAGAATTTTGGGAGGTAACAGAGATTAGTGGCCTAAATCTTACTAGGACAGGTTATTAGAGCACATGGAGAAACTTTAAGTCATACAATGTGTGATGTATATACTCTTTGTAAATTATAACTATATGTTCGTGAGTACGAAATAATGATGTATATAAATGTATGTATGAAATATTTAAATTGTTCATGTAGATATGTCTGAACACCTTTCAATATAGTAGTCTTAATATCAATATATATGTAATATTTAATAATATAAAAATTATTTATAATTATACCCTGTGGAAATCTCTACTTGTATAAATGGCTCAATTACGCAGGCGGTTCCCTAAGTAAGTGAACCGCATGTAGAAATGCATTTTCACATGCGGTTCACAAGGAACCGCCTGTGCTGGGCTCTCATTTCTACAGGTCTCCCACGCAGTCGGCGCTGAGAAACGCCTGTAGAAATGGATTATCAACCGTCTGTATTTGTAATACCCCGGGTATTACGGATTTAATTAATCTGCCATGTCATCATATTTAAATTAATCATTTGCATATGATTGTGATTAGGCCCCTAGAGTGATTTGAATTTAGTTAGTAATTGTTTGTAAAATTAAAATTCCCAAATAAAGGTTTAAAAATTTACTTTTATTAGGACCAAAACCTAATTCAAAATCTAAAAGGAATTTTGAGATAGTCCCTTGATAAAAGTTTTAGATCTTTTAAAATGGAGCAACTTTCATTTTTGGAGATTTCAAAGTTCTGTGGTGGAAATTCAAATTTATTTCAAAACCATGATTTAAAACTTAGTTTCGGATTGGCATTTCAAAAATTATTTGGAATCTGGCAAAACTTCCTAAATACAAGTTGTAAAGCTCATTGAGTAGAACAACTTTTATTTTGGCAATTTTTCAAGTTGTTGAGAAAATTTAAAAGTAATTTTGAAAATACAGTTTGAAATTTAAAACTCTAGTTTACCCCTTTTTCTGTAGTTTCAAAAATATTTCGAATTTGGATTTAGTTCCAAAAGCAAAGTTGTTCAGAATTTCAAACCCTACAACTTTTATTTTTGCAGTTTTTCATGTTGGTATTCAAAAACGATCGCAATTGTGCAAAAACCGACAGCCCTAGGGTCTAGGTGCTACA
Organism: Eremochloa ophiuroides; assembly: GCA_038502445.1. Taxonomy (NCBI): domain Eukaryota; kingdom Viridiplantae; phylum Streptophyta; class Magnoliopsida; order Poales; family Poaceae; genus Eremochloa; species Eremochloa ophiuroides. Next base: position 7,481,311 of record JAHLJS010000009.1, on the reverse strand, counting down.
GTGATATGCCCCTCTTCCTGTTCGCGAACAGCGCCGACCCGCCGCCGTGCCGGGCGCGCGCGCGCGGTCGTCCGTGCCGGCCGGGATCGTGTCTCCGACACCGTTCCTCGCGCGGGCGAACGTGCGCCACGCCGTGCTGCTCCTGTCCCCTCTCCTATGCCCCTTAAAGACGACAACCGCCTCCCCCTCGTTTCTTTCTCTCCGCTCGGCCGCCATTGCTCCCTCGGTCCCCGGCTAAATTCACCGCGCTCCGTCCATCACCACCCTCTCCATCTTGCAGACAGCTAGCTAGCTTCCTTGCGCATCGCCTGCGACCGTCGGTGGGAGCTGTAGAGCTTCGTAACCACCGGAACACCGGTGTCTCCTTCGCGGGCGGGCAGAGCGCCGCCGCGAGCTCCGCCGTCGTCTCGAGCTAGTTTGGGTAAGCTCCGGACCTCGGATTGTTGCGTACCGTGATCTCCGTGACCCCTTGAACCTTACGCGTGCGTCGGCGTACTCTCTGGTTCCCTAGGTTCGCCGGAACGCGTGTTCGCCGTTGTGCCGAGCCGCCGGGATCCGCCGCCGTCGCCAAGTCGCCTTCTCCGAACCACCTCCGTCTCCACCGACCCGTCGGCCAGCTTCGTGGTGAGCCCCAGATGCTCGCGCACCTTTTCCCCCTCTCTTTACCGGCTTGTGCTCGCCGGCGACGTGCTCGCCGCCGCCACCGAGCCGCCGCGTCCGTGTCTCCAGGTGCTGTGCGCCTCGGATCTCGTCGTGTCTTAGCTTGGTAGACTCGCCTTGGAGTGTAGAGTCCGTCAGTGCCCTCGGCTTCGTCCCTCGGCTCACCGTCGGCGAGCTAGGGGCGGCGGACCGCCGGCGCACCCGCCTCTGTTGAAACAGAGGGATGGCCAAGGGCCTCGGGTGAGAAGGCAAGTTTTCCCAGGGGGTTAAGCGCGAAGTTCATGACTCATGTGAATAGTGTAGATCGGACCGCGGGTTGATTTCCAGTTTCCCCAGGGTCTCTTTTGCAAAGCCGTCGGCGCCGGGCGCGGGCAGGCCGAGTGGGCCGGCTCGCTCTGGACTTGGGCCGTAGTGGGCTGGATTGGTTTTTTCTTTTTCCAGTGAATTGCAAAATGTTTTCTTTTATATATTCATGTGAATAGTGCTGATGTTTGTTAATTTCATATGAATTAATCTGCTAGGTGTAAAAATGTGAAAATAATTGTGTATGCTCTCTGTAATATGTAGTATTTGTTAAAAATATAATATAGGGTGTTCCAGTGCCTTTAATCTGCTGTATAAATTATTGAAGTAATTAATAAATGCAAGTTTGTGTAATTTTAATTAATTCTCTGTAAATCCAAAAATCATGAAATTTATTGTGGCTCTGTTTGGTGATAAAACCTAGCTGTTGGTAAAGTTTGTTGCAATTGAAGTTAGTTTGGTCAATTAATAAATATATGTGAAATTAGGGATTAATAAAGTAAATAGAAAAATGAATTTAGGTTTGTTGTGTGAATTTTTGGGTTGAATGAAGACCGAGGATCTTTCGCTGTGTGATCCTTGGCAATTCGAGAACTTAGTGCTTGATAGTAGTCATAAAGCTGTGTAGCGGCTTTCTGTGACCGTTAAAAAGGTCAATAAAACAAAAGTAGGAAACATTACTTTTACCTTCCGTAGATCGTTTACAACTTTAGCGTGAAGGAAAGTTGTACTCAAGGTACTAATGGTTTACTTTCAAGCATTTCATTTGTTGCCCTCATGCCATGCTAAGCATACATCATTGCATACGTGTAGTGCCCGTTCCCGAGGGGGTCCAGGTCGAGACTACTACTGAGGAGGCCGCTCCAGAAGTCATCCAAGGATTCGACATCTGCGGGACTGATCCCGATCCGACGCTGTACACGATCCAAGGCAAGCCCCGGTGCATTCAGCCCCTCTATTACAAAATATTTATAATTCGAGTTAATCTACTGCATAAGGTTGATAGGAGTTGATTGTCACCTATCCAGATGCATTGTCTCAAATAAATACCCTGAAACCTGATTTAAATAAAATGGTTTGAGAAATGCTTAGGCATGCTTAATGAACTTAGCTTTGCATAAAAGAAAAACTATTTTCTGTGCCATGATTATACTTATACTTTGATTGGTGAAGAACTGGTTATCCGCTGGTCGATGTGTATTTGGGTTGGAGTCCCAATGCATGGTCGCTTTCGGAGTAGTTTGGAACTGGTCGATGTCTTTGGAAACGTGTTTCGTTGGGTGGCCAGCTCATGGGGCGGCGTTCCCTATGTCTCACTCACCCGACAGGCCCGATAATAAAAACTGTCGGGTAGTCTTGTACTTGGGTTAGAGTCCCAATGCAGGATTGACGGCAGGAAGGAAGTAGGGACCGTTCGTTGTAGGCCTGCTGTGATCATGATGAACAGCCTAGCCACATACCAATGCGGAAAGCCTAGAGTTCGGTGACGCTGTTGCTGGAACCGACAACCACGCACTGGGAGTGGAGAGATGGCGAGAGTAGCTTGTACCCACGTGGCCGGCGTGCCTGGATAAGAGTGGAGTACTGTGCTCTCGGGTGGCGCAGGACCGGTTCCGGGATAGCAAAGCCGTGACGACGGGTTGGTATATGTATGCCGGCGTGCTGCATATGCAGTGTGGTTAGAATCCCCAGCTGGGTACTTTCTGGATTCGAATCGACGTGCTCCTCGGTTATGGAGACTTGATCCTCACACTCTACACCGAAAAGTGGTTCTCAACTAGGTTATCTGAATGAATAAAGTAATTGAAAGAATGATGATACATGAGTCTGAATATTGGAGCTATAAATATGATTATAATAATGACAACATAAAATATGGAACAGGATAGATGGCTTTTCTGCAAACTCCTTATCCTCTGCTAGCCTTACCCATGGCCTTGCATTCCTGAGTCTCATTTTACACCCTTAGTCGGGTAAGTCTTGCGGAGTACCCCAAGTACTCAGGGTTTGTTAACCCCGTTGCAGGAGGACCGCAGTCGGAGATCTGTCTTGCTCCATGTTGCGTGACCGTGGTCGAAGGAGAAAGCGGCGATGAGTGAAGTGGAACCCGTGGGCAGGGTTCGAGTTATCTTATCTAGTATTGTGTAACTATTCCACTGCTACTATTATGTCCTCTGGTCTGTAATAACTATATTTGAATCCTATTTGAACAACTGGTTTGTAATCTAAATGTTATGTAATCTTCCGCACTGTTACTCTGATGTATTTTATTATGAAATGTTGTAATCCTGTGATGATTCTGCAATGGTGATCCTGTCGGAGAAAAGGGCGCTAATGTAGCCCGACAGACCTGTCTAGATCATTTGGGACACGGGCCCGGCTGTCAGAAGTCGTTAGTGACAATGACAGGTGCCAGTGGGCCAGGTGATTTAGCCGGTTCTGTTACAGTTGGTATCGGAGTGTTCCATTGCTAATCATTATGGATTACTTTTCAAAAATTTCAAAATGTTTTGGATCATAAAAAGTTTAACCTCTTATTTTGGGTCCAAATTGCTTCTATCCTTTCCTTGTTCAGTAGTTCTTGTCTTGTTCTATATTTTACCTTATGGGATTAAGGTAGCATGTGGAATAATATTATTATTAGCCCTATGTTAAAAGTTTATTTATGTATGTAGGTACCTTGCATGATTTAAATTCGTAAGTACGTACATGCATCATGATAATCACACCTGTTAATTAACTTCCTCCTTAAAGTGGGTTTTTGGGATAGCTTACCGAACCTATTCTTGCTAACCTATTATATCTTAAAATTCCACTTACCTTCTCCAGATGGCCCGTTGCAAGCTCACAGCACGCAAGATGACCGGACCACGTGGCGTTCCACGCCACCAGTTGGCGCCACGCGCTGGCGAGGACGGAACTTCTGGGAGTCACCCACCCCGTCGCAGCAGCGAGGAGCTTGAGGCTGAGGTTGGAAGGCTGCAGGATCTAGTCAGGCAGTGGGAGGAAGAATACAGAGTGGCACGTCTCAACCACTACCGTGACGTGAGGACCAATCGAGATCTGCGTCGAGAGATCGATCGCCTGACCAAGCAGAGGGATGAAGCTTGGGATCATGAGGAGACGATCATGGACAGGATGCTCGAGGCGGAGCAGCGTGTTGGTCAGCTTGAGCTCTACAACAACGTCTTGCACGAGGAGGTGCATGAGCTCTATGGTGAGCTCCACCCTATTCCTGCACCGCAGGAGGAGGATCCTGAGTTGGGAGTCGTCCTCGGTCAGGAGGATGAGGACGTGGAGGATGTTGACGTGGAGGTCGAGCCGGTCGAGGTCGTCGAGGCAGACGCCGAGGAGGACTTCGAGGAGTTAGACGAGGACAGTGACGCTTCTGGCGCGTCTGGGATCGATGGGGACTAGGCCGGTGTGGCCTAGAGTTGTCAGCTAGATGCTCTCTTTTGTCTGTAGTATAGGTGCTTGCCTAGAAAACCTTAGTTATGGGTTGTGGGTCTTGCCTGGATGCAAGCCATGTTGTGTGAACCTTGTAATATTGCTGTGTGCTGCTATGTTTGCTTAACTAATATAAGACTCAAGTTGGGTTTGCTTATTAACAGATGGGAGACAATTCTGATAATGCAACTGGTGTTCCCCAACCACCTCAGTTTTCACCCACTCTGGCAGAGGCCATCGCTGCATTGACCAATGTTGCAGCGCTGCTAGCTCAGAATCAGCAAGATCGTGGTGGACGTCGTGGCCGCCGGGATAATGAGGATACCACCTATGTTGACTTCACTGACACCCGCCCACCGGTGTTCACTAAGGCTGATGAACCTTTGGAAGCTGATGATTGGCTCCGTACCATGGAGCAGAAGTTTAGTCTGATTCACTGCACCGAGATCCAGAAACCGCTGTTTGCAGCTCAGCAACTCCGTGGCCCAGCGACTACTTGGTATGCCAACCTTTTGGCTGCGCAGGATGCTGGACATCAACTTACCTGGTAAGAGTTCCGTGACGCCTTTCGTGCTCATTACATCCCTGCGGGTGTGATGAAATTGAAGCTGGATCAGTTTCTGGCACTGAAGCAGAATGAGTCCACTGTCGCTCAGTATCTTGGGCAGTTCAACCACTTGGCACAGTATGCACCTGAGCATACCAACACTGATTCTAAGAGGAGAGCCTGCTTTGTCAGAGGTCTGAATTTCAAGATTCAACGCAGTCTGTCTAACAACCTCAAGTGCACTTTTCATGAGGCAGTGGATAGTGCAATAGCTTTTGAGGAAAGCGACCGTCAGCTCCAAGAAGAGAAGAAGAAGAGCAAAAGGTCTAGCTCTTCTGGCAGTCAGAAACGCCAGAAAGTTATCTATCATCCTACCCACCATAACCGTCCGTCATATCCCCATCAGCAGGTAGTTGTGCGCACTGCCGCTACCTCTCATACCTCTAATCAGCAAAACACCACTCAGCCGAATGCCCCTGGCGTTCGTATCAACACTCCACAGACCAACTACAATCACCCATGCTACAACTGTGGAAAGATAGGACACTGGGCCCGTGATTGCCCTTTTCCGAAACAGAACAACCAGAATGTACAGAAAAGTCCTGGTGTTCCGCAACAGCAAGTTCAGCACCGTGGTCACCAGCAGCATGCTCAGAAGGGCAAGATTGTCAAGAAGGCAGGTCGGGTTTATTACACTTAGATTGAAGATATTCCTGCTGGAGAACCCGTCATGATGGGTAAGTTTCCCGTTGCTAGTCATTCTGCCGTTCTGCTATTTGATTCTGGTGCATCTCATTCGTTCATCAACCGTACATTTGTGGTTAAGCATGAAATACCTATTGGGGAAATAAAGGAAGATTTCCTTATACATTCGCCCGGGGGGCGTATAACTACTAAAGAGGTAGTTCAGGGAGTACCTATAGAGCTGGGAGGGCATAGATTCCCAACCACAATGATAGTACTTAAGGATCAGGATATAGATGTGATATTAGGTATGAATTGGATGTATCAGCACAAGGCCTTGATTGATGTGTTGAATAGAACCATAAGAGTGAACATACCTAATAGTCAAACTCAACTTCTTATCCAACTTCCATTGCCCGTAAGAAAGATTGAAAAGACCGTGCAAAGGTTGTGTGCCACCGCAGTTGAAGAAGTATTGAAGATTCCAGTGGTCTGCGAATTTTCAGACGTATTCCCTGATGAGTTGCCTGGTTTGCCACCTGATCGAGATGTGGAATTTGCTATTGAGCTAAAACCTGGAACCGCACCTATATCTCGTAGAGCCTACAGAATGCCTCCCAAGGAATTGGCAGAGCTTAAAGTGCAGCTACAAGATTTGCTAGATAAGGGTTTCATCAGACCCAGCTCATCTCCTTGGGGTTGTCCTGCCATCTTTGTCAAGAAGAAAGACAAATCCCTCCGACTCTGTATTGATTACCGTCCACTCAACGAGGTCACCATCAAAAACAAATATCCTTTACCCCGTATTGACCTACTCTTTGACCAGCTGGCTGGAGCTATGGTGTTTTCCAAGATTGACCTTAGGTCTGGCTACCACCAAATAAAGATCCGTCCCGAAGACATCCCAAAAACAGCTTTCACCACTAGATATGGCCTATATGAATACCTCGTCATGTCTTTTGGCCTAACCAATGCACCCGCCTATTTCATGTACCTCATGAATTCCGTCTTCATGCCTGAGCTCGACAAATTTGTTGTCGTATTCATTGATGACATCCTGATCTATTCTAAAACACCCGAAGAACATGCCAACCACCTCCGTATCGTCTTGAACCGTTTAAGAGAACATCAACTCTATGCCAAATTCAGCAAATGTGAGTTCTGGTTGGACCAAGTTCCATTTCTTGGGCATATCCTGACAGCGGAAGGTGTGTCTGTAGATCCAAGTAAGGTGGAAGAAATCTTGAACTGGAAACCACCAACCACTGTGCACCAGGTTCGCAGTTTCATGGGAATGGCGGGATATTACCGCCGATTCATTCCGGATTTCTCAAGAATAGCTAAGCCTATAACCAACCTATTGAAGACTCAGGTCAAGTTTGTCTGGTCGCCAGAATGCGAGACAGCGTTTCAAACCTTGAAGAGATGTTTGACCACTGCACCAGTCCTTGCTCAGCCAGACATTGAAAAGCCGTTTGATGTGTACTGCGATGCGTCGGGTACTGGCCTTGGTTGTGTTTTGATGCAAGAGGGCCGAGTCATTGCTTATGCTTCACGACAACTCCGGCCTCATGAAGAGAATTATCCCACTCATGATCTTGAATTGGCAGCTGTGGTTCATGCATTGAAGATCTGGCGTCACTACTTGTTAGGCAGCACATGCAATGTCTACACCGATCACAAAAGCCTGAAATACATCTTTACACAAGAAGAATTAAATATGAGGCAACGAAGATGGCTTGAGTTGATAAAAGATTATGATATTGAAGTGCACTACCATCCTGGTAAAGCTAATGTGGTTGCCGACACACTCAGTCGGAAGGCTCATTGTAATTGCTTGACTGTGAAGCCATATGATCTGTCGTTGTGTTACGGGTTAGAAAAATTGGGCATAGAAATAGTCCCTCAAGGCAGTTGGAACAATATCAGCATCAAACCCTCCATCCGTGATGAAATCGTGGCTGCTCAGAAAAATAGTAAAGGTATCAGGCACATCAAAGAGAAAATCCAAGCAGGGAAAGCAGATTGTTTCAGAATTGATGATGAAGGGATTGTATGGTTCAAGAATCGGCTTGTAGTTCCAAAAATTCCAGAGTTACGTGGCAAGATTCTTGACGAAACTCATTTGACAAGATACTCTATTCATCCGGGAAGCAACAAAATGTACCAGGATTTGAAACAGAAGTTTTGGTGGACTAAGATGAAGATCGAGATTGCTCAGTATGTAGCAAAATGCGACACTTGTCAGAAAGTAAAAGCTGTACACATGAAGCCTGGTGGAGAGCTGCAACCATTACCTATTCCTGCATGGAAATGGGAAGACATCAGCATGGATTTCATTATGGGTCTCCCAACAACCTCTAGGGGTTTCAATTCCATCTGGGTTGTTGTGGACCGCCTCACTAAACAAGCTCATTTCTTACCTGTCAAGAAAATGTACAGGGCTCCGCACTACGCCAAGCTATACATAGGAAATCTGATGAAGCTACATGGAGTGCCCAAGACCATTGTCTCTGACCGAGGTACTCAGTTCATATCCCAATTTTGGAGATCCTTCCATAAATCATTGGGTACAAAACTCCTGCATAGCACAGCCTATCATCCTCAGACTGACGGACAGACAGAGAGGATAAATCAGATACTTGAAGACATGTTAAGAGCCTGTGCACTCAATTACCCTGAGAAATGGGACGAGTGTTTGGCATTGGCCGAATTCTCGTACAACAACAGTTACCAAGAAAGTATAAAAATGGCTCCGTTTGAGGCAGTATATGGCTGCAGGTGTCGTACTCCATTGAATTGGTCCGAGCCTGGAGAAAAATGGTTCTATGGAGTTGACTTGGTCAATGAAGCCGAAGAGAAGGTTCGACTGATACAGGAAAATTTGAAAGTGGCACAGTCACGACAGAAAAGTTATGCCGATCAGCGGCGCAGACCTTTGACATTTCAGGTTGGAGACTATGCATATTTGAAAGTTTCGCCTATGAAAGGAGTTAACCGTTTTGGAGTCAAAGGCAAGTTAGCCCCGCGTTATATTGGACCGTTCTTAATCATAGGACGCGTGGGAAAGGTAGCTTACAAGCTTGAATTGCCAGAACATCTCTCGGAAGTACACAATGTGTTTCACGTTTCTCAGCTGAAGAGGTGTCTCCGAGTACCTGGACAAGTCATCGATGTAGAAGGAGTAGCACTTGAACCTGAATTGACATACTCGGAGCAGCCAATACGAGTTTTGGATATAAAGGACCGTGTTACCCGAAGGACCACAACCAGATGGTACAAGATCCAATGGAGTGATCATTCTGAAGATGAAGCTACCTGGGAATCTGAAGATTTCTTGGCAGAAAACTTTCCTGAGTTCTTTGCTACCTTGTAAAGTGTAAACCTGTCTTTTAATGCGTATGTTTTCCCTTATCTCTTGTTTAAGCTTGAACTTATTGTTGTTATCCTTTTTCATTACTTTGTTTCAGCCTTGGTTATGTACCTAATCTCGGGACGAGATTTCTTTTAGGGGGGAAGACTGTAATACCCCGGGTATTACGGATTTAATTAATCTGCCATGTCATCATATTTAAATTAATCATTTGCATATGATTGTGATTAGGCCCCTAGAGTGATTTGAATTTAGTTAATAATTGTTTGTAAAATTAAAATTCCCAAATAAAGGTTTAAAAATTTACTTTTATTAGGACCAAAACCTAATTCAAAATCTAAAAGGAATTTTGAGATAGTCCCTTGATAAAAGTTTTAGATCTTTTAAAATGGAGCAACTTTCATTTTTGGAGATTTCAAAGTTCTGTGGTGGAAATTCAAATTTATTTCAAAACCATGATTTAAAACTTAGTTTCGGATTGGCATTTCAAAAATTATTTGGAATCTGGCAAAACTTCCTAAATAGAAGTTGTAAAGCTCATTGAGTAGAACAACTTTTATTTTGGCAATTTTTCAAGTTGTTGAGAAAATTTAAAAGTAATTTTGAAAATACAGTTTGAAATTTAAAACTCTAGTTTACCCCTTTTTCTGTAGTTTCAAAAATATTTCGAATTTGGATTTAGTTCCAAAAGAAAAGTTGTTCAGAATTTCAAACCCTACAACTTTTATTTTTGCAGTTTTTCATGTTGGTATTCAAAAACGATCGCAATTGTGCAAAAACCGACAGCCCTAGGGTCTAGGTGCTACAGTGATATGCCCCTCTTCCTGTTCGCGAACAGCGCCGACCCGCCGCCGTGCCGGGCGCGCGCGCGCGGTCGTCCGTGCCGGCCGGGATCGTGTCTCCGACACCGTTCCTCGCGCGGGCGAACGTGCGCCACGCCGTGCTGCTCCTGTCCCCTCTCCTATGCCCCTTAAAGACGACAACCGCCTCCCCCTCGTTTCTTTCTCTCCGCTCGGTCGCCATTGCTCCCTCGGTCCCCGGCTAAATTCACCGCGCTCCGTCCATCACCACCCTCTCCATCTTGCAGACAGCTAGCTAGCTTCCTTGCGCATCGCCTGCGACCGTCGGTGGGAGCTGTAGAGCTTCGTAACCACCGGAACACCGGTGTCTCCTTCGCGGGCGGGCAGAGCGCCGCCGCGAGCTCCGCCGTCGTCTCGAGCTAGTTTGGGTAAGCTCTGGACCTCGGATTGTTGCGTACCGTGATCTCCGTGACCCCTTGAACCTTACGCGTGCGTCGGCGTACTCTCTGGTTCCCTAGGTTCGCCGGAACGCGTGTTCGCCGTTGTGCCGAGCCGCCGGGATCCGCCGCCGTCGCCAAGTCGCCTTCTCCGAACCACCTCCGTCTCCACCGACCCGTCGGCCAGCTTCGTGGTGAGCCCCAGATGCTCGCGCACCTTTTCCCCCTCTCTTTACCGGCTTGTGCTCGCCGGCGACGTGCTCGCCGCCGCCACCGAGCCGCCGCGTCCGTGTCTCCAGGTGCTGTGCGCCTCGGATCTCGTCGTGTCTTAGCTTGGTAGACTCGCCTTGGAGTGTAGAGTCCGTCAGTGCCCTCGGCTTCGTCCCTCGGCTCACCGTCGGCGAGCTAGGGGCGGCGGACCGCCGGCGCACCCGCCTCTGTTGAAACAGAGGGATGGCCAAGGGCCTCGGGTGAGAAGGCAAGTTTTTCCAGGGGGTTAAGCGCGAAGTTCATGACTCATGTGAATAGTGTAGATCGGACCGCGGGTTGATTTCCAGTTTCCCCAGGGTCTCTTTTGCAAAGCCGTCGGCGCCGGGCGCGGGCAGGCCGAGTGGGCCGGCTCGCTCTGGACTTGGGCCGTAGTGGGCTGGATTGGTTTTTCCTTTTTCCAGTGAATTGCAAAATGTTTTCTTTTATATATTCATGTGAATAGTGCTGATGTTTGTTAATTTCATATGAATTAATCTGCTAGGTGTAAAAATGTGAAAATAATTGTGTATGCTCTCTGTAATATGTAGTATTTGTTAAAAATATAATATAGGGTGTTCCAGTGCCTTTAATCTGCTGTATAAATTATTGAAGTAATTAATAAATGCAAGTTTGTGTAATTTTAATTAATTCTCTGTAAATCCAAAAATCATGAAATTTATTGTGGCTCTGTTTGGTGATAAAACCTAGCTGTTGGTAAAGTTTGGTTGCAATTGAAGTTAGTTTGGTCAATTAATAAATATATGTGAAATTAGGGATTAATAAAGTAAATAGAAAAATGAATTTAGGTTTGTTGTGTGAATTTTTGGGTTGAATGAAGACCGAGGATCTTTCGCTGTGTGATCCTTGGCAATTCGAGAACTTAGTGCTTGATAGTAGTCATAAAGCTGTGTAGCGGCTTTCTGTGACCGTTAAAAAGGTCAATAAAACAAAAGTAGGAAACATTACTTTTACCTTCCGTAGATCGTTTACAACTTTAGCGTGAAGGAAAGTTGTACTCAAGGTACTAATGGTTTACTTTCAAGCATTTCATTTGTTGCCCTCATGCCATGCTAAGCATACATCATTGCATACGTGTAGTGCCCGTTCCCGAGGGGGTCCAGGTCGAGACTACTACTGAGGAGGCCGCTCCAGAAGTCATCCAAGGATTCGACATCTGCGGGACTGATCCCGATCCGACGCTGTACACGATCCAAGGCAAGCCCCGGTGCATTCAGCCCCTCTATTACAAAATATTTATAATTCGAGTTAATCTACTGCATAAGGTTGATAGGAGTTGATTGTCACCTATCCAGATGCATTGTCTCAAATAAATACCCTGAAACCTGATTTAAATAAAATGGTTTGAGAAATGCTTAGGCATGCTTAATGAACTTAGCTTTGCATAAAAGAAAAACTATTTTCTGTGCCATGATTATACTTATACTTTGATTGGTGAAGAACTGGTTATCCGCTGGTCGATGTGTATTTGGGTTGGAGTCCCAATGCATGGTCGCTTTCGGAGTAGTTTGGAACTGGTCGATGTCTTTGGAAACGTGTTTCGTTGGGTGGCCAGCTCATGGGGCGGCGTTCCCTATGTCTCACTCACCCGACAGGCCCGATAATAAAAACTGTCGGGTAGTCTTGTACTTGGGTTAGAGTCCCAATGCAGGATTGACGGCAGGAAGGAAGTAGGGACCGTTCGTTGTAGGCCTGCTGTGATCATGATGAACAGCCTAGCCACATACCAATGCGGAAAGCCTAGAGTTCGGTGACGCTGTTGCTGGAACCGACAACCACGCACTGGGAGTGGAGAGATGGCGAGAGTAGCTTGTACCCACGTGGCCGGCGTGCCTGGATAAGAGTGGAGTACTGTGCTCTCGGGTGGCGCAGGACCGGTTCCGGGATAGCAAAGCCGTGACGACGGGTTGGTATATGTATGCCGGCGTGCTGCATATGCAGTGTGGTTAGAATCCCCAGCTGGGTACTTTCTGGATTCGAATCGACGTGCTCCTCGGTTATGGAGACTTGATCCTCACACTCTACACCGAAAAGTGGTTCTCAACTAGGTTATCTGAATGAATAAAGTAATTGAAAGAATGATGATACATGAGTCTGAATATTGGAGCTATAAATATGATTATAATAATGACAACATAAAATATGGAACAGGATAGATGGCTTTTCTGCAAACTCCTTATCCTCTGCTAGCCTTACCCATGGCCTTGCATTCCTGAGTCTCATTTTACACCCTTAGTCGGGTAAGTCTTGCGGAGTACCCCAAGTACTCAGGGTTTGTTAACCCCGTTGCAGGAGGACCGCAGTCGGAGATCTGTCTTGCTCCATGTTGCGTGACCGTGGTCGAAGGAGAAAGCGGCGATGAGTGAAGTGGAACCCGTGGGCAGGGTTCGAGTTATCTTATCTAGTATTGTGTAACTATTCCACTGCTACTATTATGTCCTCTGGTCTGTAATAACTATATTTGAATCCTATTTGAACAACTGGTTTGTAATCTAAATGTTATGTAATCTTCCGCACTGTTACTCTGATGTATTTTATTATGAAATGTTGTAATCCTGTGATGATTCTGCAATGGTGATCCTGTCGGAGAAAAGGGCGCTAATGTAGCCCGACAGACCTGTCTAGATCATTTGGGACACGGGCCCGGCTGTCAGAAGTCGTTAGTGACAATGACAGGTGCCAGTGGGCCAGGTGATTTAGCCGGTTCTGTTACAGTATTGAGGCTCTGTGTACTAGTGGAATGGTTGCCATGAAAATGGGATGCATGCAGGGGCAGGCCACAAAAGGAGAATGAATGGAAGGGTGGTCGGGCAACAGACTTACCCACGGCTGTCTCCATGCCCTTTGTCATTGTGAGTGGGCATGTCCTTCCCTAAACCGTCCATGTTCTTCGTCGCCACCGTCGTCATGCTCTTGGTCAACCAAGAGGGCGAAGGCTTCGTTCTGACCAAAAATATTTGTCATGCACCGCATGACAAACCTTTTTTTGGTCAGATCCAGGCAGCTGCTATCTATTGCATAGAAACAAGAGGAGGTGTGTTGGTACTATATATATGGATCACCATGTGAATAGAATGAGAACATGAGGACACATACTACAAGTTTAAACATGCTCACGTCGCGTTGGAGCGGCGACAGCCGGCGCTCGACGGCGTGGAGCATCACCTTAGCCCCAGTGAGCTCATATCTCGCAGGAGCTGCGTCACGTTCTCCAAGGTGATGCTCTACGCTATCGAGTACCAGCTGACACCGCTATGACACGACGGGAGCATGTTTCCTCGAGGAGGTAAGCGTCTTCTCGTGTTCTCTCGTTCTATTCATACACAGATACTGGCCTTGGATAGGATTTATGGGAGTGGCGGAGCCATGGCGATGAGGTGCCTTGGCGGCGGACGGCGGGGACAGAAAATGGACGGGAGATGGTAGTGGTGAGCGGGAAGAAAGGGCTGGTTGTTGCTGGTTGTGGGCTTGTGGCGGACGGTGCATTGTGGTCTTATTAATAATCGAGACCGGGCACGAGTACCGTGGCAAGAGCTGGCAACCGCAGCAGCTCCTCAGCTCACGGGCCTCTCGCTTCTCCCTCACTCCCTCACACCCCTTTACCTCACGAGCACTTTACTGCAAGCACGGCCTTTTGTACAAACACTGCAGCAGCGCGATCAGATCGAGGGATATGTCGTGTAGGGTGGCTGGGCAATCAGATAGAGCAGCTCCATTTTCCCAAGGTTTATTTTTCCAAGGTTTGGTGCTTAGCCGGGCTATTGTTCAATGTTTCTTTCACACAGCTTCACTTCCTACTCCGCGTCTCCATTAGAGTAGGAGATTACCTATTTTGTAAATTTTTTTACTATAATAACGTGCTAACTTTTACATTAAATATCTAATCATGATTTAATTAAACTCAAAACATTCGTCTCGCAATTTTCTACGAAACTGTCAAATTAGTTTCAATTTTTATCAGCATTTAATACTTTATATATGTGTCTAAACATTGATATAATAGAACTTTTGATATTTAGTGATGTATATAAAAAGAGTCTAATTCTAATTCTACTGGATTCTTAGGTGAGAGCAGTAGAATTAATGCTTTGCTGATCTCCGCTAGAATAAAATATAGAGTAAGGTGAAGGTCGTTTGTTTTAGTTCCAACTTCTAATGTAAACGAAGAAGTGATGCCCACCTAAATCTGATGGCATTTTTACTATTTGGCTGGTTGGAACTTGGGAGTGATTCTTCTCCTTGCAAAAAGCCTATCACATTCAAAAAAAAAACTAACTTTTTATTAATCTATTACTGGTACCGAGGAGCAAAAAAAACAATGATAAGTGCCCGTTTAGCGTGTAGAACTTCGTCTCGTGATTTACATGCAACACTCGGTTCGGTTGAGCTATAATTCGGCTGGTCTAAATACTATGACAGAATTATTATAAGAGAAAAATACTGTTCTGTGGCTGAAAAGAAGCTGAGACCAACTGCACTGGAGTCCAGTAAAAGATCCTTCAAGATCGTTTACCAGAAAAATCAGCTACAGCGGCGTCCCGTATCGATTCCAGAGGGGGCTTCCATCCGGGAAGAATACGGGGATGCAAGACCTTCGCTATTGGGCATGGGGTCCGCCTCCGACGCTGCCGAGGAGAGAGAGTGGGGGGAGAGAGAGTGGAGGACGGCGTGCCACCGTGGCACCGAGGACCCCGCATGGCCACCGCCGTCGACGTGAGAAGAGCCGCGCAGGAGGGAGAAGGGGAGCCGCCGGCCGCCGAGGACGCCCGCACAGCGGCCGCCATCGACGCGAGCCGAGCACGTGGAGCCGGCACAGCACGAGGAGGCCGCCATCGCCGCGGAGCTCCCTGCGCGCCGTCGTGGCCGCGCCCGCTGCGTGTGCCCTCGCCGGGGAGGCGCCCACTGCACCCGCAGCGTGTGGCCGCGCGCCCCTTCGCCGCAGCGCCGCCGCGCGGGCCCTCGCCGAGGAGGCACCCCCGCCCGCTGCGCCAGCAGCGTGTGGCCGCACGTGCCCTCGCCGGGAGTCGCCCGCGAAGTCGTCGTCGAGCATGAGGAGAAGGGGAAAAGATAGAGGAGAGAGAAGAGGGAGGAGAGAATTGGGAGGGAGAGGGACGGCGCCCGGTGCAAATAAAAAAAGAAAAAAACTGATGCAAGGGACCCACTAATATAGATTAGAGGTATAGAGGATGAATGAATGCGGGAGAGAGTGATATAGAGGAGAGAATCTCGCTGAGCAGGACGAAATATTCTTTTTAGAGGATGATGAGTGCGGATGGTTTGAACAAAGCGTTGAGGAGAGAGAGAATCGAATAAGGACACATATTTGGGTTCTTTATCTCCTATGCAAAGTAGGTTCTCCTCTGCCTATTCTTACGGGAGGCTGTTTTTTCATTATGCAAGGCATAAAATGGTTTTGGTAGCCATTTTCACTGTGCATAATCTAAATAGTTGACAGTTTAAGAGAAGGTAAACCCAACTAGCATTTCATAAACACCAGAACGAAAAAATAAGTTATCGTCATCTCAAAGCTATAAAGATACATGGCTCTGTTCAGCTGGCTGGATTGTATGACTGGTTAGCTGTTTATTGTGAGAGGAAAACACTGCTGAATGACTAGTTGATGTTGACTGGTAAGTTTAGACGAATGGAGTTGCTAATTACATATTCCCTCGGTCGTCCCAAGATAAGTTTTGCGAGAAGGTCAGTTGCAAGCCATTAGGCTACCAATCTCTAAACCCTGTTGGTCCACTTGTCAGGACCTGCTTTACCAAAAACGAAACGCTGCCGCGCGCGACCCTCTATATCGAGCGCTAAAAATAGAAAAAGGATCAAATCAAAAAGAAAAAGAAAAGAAAGGGAGCGGACACCGAGCGGCATGGCGCGGCTTGCTCCGTCTAGCCCGACGCGGCGCAACGGCACCTCTGGCGTGGTGCTCTGTAAACCTCCAGGCTGGGGGCGAGCGCGGCGGCGGCGCCGGCCCTCCCAGGGCGCGGCGGTGGTGATCGACCTCGGTGGGGGCGGATGCGGGGTCGAGCTGCAGAGGTCGGTGGCGGTCGAGCGCGTCTCCTTCCTCCGGTCCGGCGACTCCGGCGGGCTGCACGAGGACAATGAGGACAGTGGCGTGTGGCTCGCAGCAGATAACATCCATCTCGCGGCCTCTATATTTGGTGCGGGATCTCGGCCGGCGGTCGAGCTGCAGCGGTCGGCGGCGGTCGAGTGCGTCTCCTTCCTCTGGCGCGGTGGCCCGGTGAGCGCGTCTCCTCCCTCCGGTGTGGTGGTCCAGCGACTTCGACGGGCTGCACGAGGACGACGAGGACAGTGGCGTGGGGCTCGCAGCAGATACCGTTCATCTCGCGGCCTCCATATTTGGAGTCTCCTGTAGCACACATGAGGATAGAGTACCATTTGAAGACGCGCTGTGCGAGAGGTTTGCCTCTATATTTGCAGTTCAGGGCCTGTTTAGTTTGCGAAAATTAGGGTGAAAAGTCAATGTTGCATGTGAAGAATCTTGTCCAGTAAATATTTAATCATGGCTTAAGTAGACACAAAAGATTCCTTTCGAAAAAAACAGATAAAATGTGTAAACATGCAATAGCTGCTAAGTTATTCCAAATTGTAAGTCATTCCAAGAATTTTAAAGAGTCAAAACATCTTGGCCAAATTTATATGATAAGATAATAATATTTATACTATCAACTAAGTATCATTATATTCTTCATCAAATATATTTTCATAGTACATTTATTTGATGTCATAATATTTTATATTTTTTTATAATTTTAGTCAAACTTAACATGTTTTGACTCTCCAAAATTTTTAGATGATTCGGTGTGTGCTCTAAATAAAGTTCCGTTAGTTAACATTTGGACGCATAGATGAAGCATTAAATATTGATAAAAGCTAAAATATATCAGCTTCGTACTCCCTCCGTTTCATAAATAATGTAATTCTTTGACTTCTAGAATTTATGCTTGACCGTTTGTCTTATTAAAAAAATTATATAAATAATAAATAAATAAATCATTATGAAAATATCTTCAATGATAAGATGTCATAACAAAATAAATAATATTTATTAAATTTTTTTGAATCGAACTAATGGTCAAACAGGAATCCTAGAAGTCAACGAATTGCGTTATTTATAGGACAGAGGGAGTAATAAATTATGAGACGAATTATTTAAGTCTAATTAGATCATAATTAAGTATTTATTTTAAAAGATAGCACGTTACTACAGTAAAGAAGTTTGCATGCTGAGCAATCTAAATATACCCATACGAATCGATCAAGGTACTACTAAGGAGTACTACTACTAGTTCGTATCATTTGCTATAGCGTCCACGATAGCCTTAGCATTTGCTATAGGGTTCGCTATAGCCATAGTCACCTCTTATCGCTACCCTCTTACCGCTACCCTATGACGCAGCTTGGCATGTTGAAATTTAGTGTCCTCTACTTGATGTAGCAAGCAGATTTAAAGGCCATTCTATGATATAGTAGTCCACCATAGCTGTCCATATTTAGAAAATAACAGGATCATTCTTAGTTGGATTAAGTCCATTTTTTTATCCCTCAATTTTTGGTTTTGCCTAATTTTAGCCCCTAACTATAAAATCATCTAATTTTGGCACCCAATATGTCAAAACCATTTATAACCTGTTCTTTTGACCAATCCGCACTTATTTCTAGCCACGAAACAATATTTTTTTCTCTCAAAACAAATCAGCATTAGCCAAAATCAGCGATTATTTTCAGCCCAAAAGAAAAGGGCATTCATTATGACCCTAGAGCCATCTGATAACCACTGAAAACCATTTAATTTTTGTTTTTGACAATAGAGGTGCCAAAGCTGGAAAAAAAAACAAGAGTTGAGCCAAAACATAGAGTTAATCAAATAGTTTACTTGTTTTATATTTATCAAAACTTTTTATATTCAAATTTATTTATTGAAAAATATTTATATGTATTAAATATGTTTATACACATTACTGGTTTTTTTAAAAAAAATCAACAATTTGAAATATAATCTATATCTTTGAAATTCTAATATTTTAAATTTTAAAAGTTTCAAAATTACTCGAATAAACTCAGATGACATATACAATTCCTTTGTTGATGAATTTTTTTTCATCCTTAATCATTTATATTGACAAAATCATGTTTGAAGTTCTCATATTTTGAAATTCATTTTTCTGAATTATTTGAATGAATTTGGATGGGGAAATGACAAATTCAAACTTATAGATGGCTTCTTCATATGAAAACATTTATGGTCCCAAAAATTTTGTTTAAAGTTCTCATATTCTGAAATTCAATTTTTAAAATTGTTCAGACAAACTCGGATGAGCATTAGAGTTATAGATCTTCATGAGATCTATAATTTATAGTTGAGTACTGTTTCGTTGAAATCATTTACAGCCAAAAAATCTATTTGAATTTCTTATACTTTGAAATTCTTTTTTTTTTCAAATTATTCGAATGAACCTTGCTTTTGTCTAATTTTGACACCTTAGCTATCAAAACCGTTTAATTTTTTACCCCAAAACCATTTGAAAACCAGTCAAACCCGCCTCGGGAGTCAAACTTGAATGATTTTAATTGTTAAGGCAGCAAAGATAAATGGTTTTGTAGTCGGGAGTTAAAATTAGACAAAGACAATAGTTGAGGGGTAAAAAATGGACTTATTCCTTCTTAATTTGATCGAAAATCGACTCTTCGAATTCAGTTAGATTTATATTTACATTATTTCCATTTTACCTTTATTAGTCTATCATTTATGTGTATTTAGTTCAATTGTTAATGTGCAAGAAATTCATTTTTAAGATATAAATATACCAAATTGAATTCATTTATGGCAGATTGCGCGATGTTAGTTGGGTAATGGCTCGTCGGTGTGCTTCTGGGAAGATATCTAGCTTGATGAGGTGCTAGCTGTTACCCTGCCTTTTTTTTTTTTTTTTTTTTTTTTTTTTTTTTTTTTTTTTTTTTTTGGGTGGCTGTCTTGCTTTTCATTATCAGTCGGCCGTAGCCTCAAGAACAATTTGATGGTAGACGCACATCGGAGTTACATGCCACGTCTCCGAGCGGTGCGATACTGACACTTGTTTTGCTAGAGTATGGGCTACTTTATTACAATTTCTACTCACAAAAGATAGTGTGAAATCCTGAAAAGCAAGACTAAGATCAGCAATCTCCCTCAACGGAGAATCAATAGTCGATCGTTGATCTTCTCTCCTATTCCATAGCTGAACCAATTGTAAACAATCAGTTTCCATCACCACTTTTTCCACTCCCAGCCGGCCGGCAAGGATCAGGCTATCTCTACATGCCACTGTCTCCATGGAGCACGCATCATAACCTCTCTCATACCATTTAGCCTGTGCGGCATAGAAATCACCTCTATGATCCCTGATAATGCATGAGGTAGTTCCTTGTTTGCTTTCATCAGAGAAGGATGCGTCAGTATTTATCTTCAAATACCCAGGCAACGGCTTCTTCCACCTTTGGATTGTTCGGACATTATCACCTTGCCCCCTTTGATGGTTCAGCTGCCATAGATCGAATGCCGTGTCCCTCGCCCAGGCCACCGCCTGATGAACAGACATAGAGAGCTCGCCATGACGCCTTTTATTGCGCATCATCCAGAGCGCCCACATGCCACACATAATAACAGCCTGATCACGCTTTGGGGACAGGTCCGACAGCAGGTCCACAGCCCAGGTGGCCACATTCAGTACAGGAATCTTCACGTTTGTTGCTTGCCTGATTTGCACCCAAAATAATGTGGCCACCGTACAATCTATAAGAACATGTTTGATAGATTCCTCCGGTGGATCACCACAAACTTCACAGAAAGAAATTGGTTCCACATGTCTTCTGCATAATTCTTGACGTGTTGGCAGGAAATCATTCAACACCCGCCACCAGAAAACTCGCACTGTTGGTGGAACTTCAAGTTTCCATACCTTTCTCCATGGGCCATCATCTGACGAGCTAGGCTGATTGGAGAGAAGGCC
Organism: Eremochloa ophiuroides; assembly: GCA_038502445.1. Classification (NCBI taxonomy): domain Eukaryota; kingdom Viridiplantae; phylum Streptophyta; class Magnoliopsida; order Poales; family Poaceae; genus Eremochloa; species Eremochloa ophiuroides. The sequence continues at coordinate 7,460,777 of JAHLJS010000009.1, read as the reverse complement.
TTCAGACTTCCTCTTATGCAACAATTTGTATGCTGACCGTACAGAATAAATCCCTGAAAGTTCCATATTCTACGCCCAGAAATCGGAATCACTCCTGCCAATCGGTTGTCTCATGATTGCTTCAACATCAATCTGAAAGAAGTGAGTCTTGAGAAATCCTGCATTCCAGGAGCCATCTTGTAACAATTCAGACACAAGGGTCGGATGCTTATTTGTTCTAGAAGTGATTGGCTTAGCTCCAAAATGATCTAAAATCCACCGATCCCCCATATCTCAGTATTCTCTCCATTTACCACTCTCCTTATCAGTCCATGCTGCAAGGGTTCACGACCCGCTAGGATTGCTCTCCACGCGCTGCTCGCATGCCTCTTCCTAGTAGCGCGCATGAACTCTGTGTCATGGTAATATCTTCCTTTAAGAATCCTTGCACACAAGGACTCCGGTCGAGAGATGAGGCGCCATCCCTGCTTTCCTAGCATTGCAAGGTTAAAACACCTGAGATCCCGGAATCCCATACCTCCTTTGCATTTCGGTTGGTTTAAACGCTCCCAACTCATCCAATGCATATGTTTACTGTCTACCGAGCTCCCCCACCGGTAGTTCGCTATTGCTGATTTCAACTTTTTGCAAATGTTGACCGGTAACAGGAAACAACTTATGGAATACGTTGGGACAGCTTGAGCAATTGATTTGATCAAAATTTCTCTCCCCGCACAGCTAGCCTCACGATCGCACCAGCTTTCTATTCTGCCCTTCACCTGAGTCGGCAAGTACTCAAAGTTTCCAGTCATGTTCCTACCCGCTTCAGTCGGCAGCCCAAGGTACTTCTCTGCTAATGCCTCCTTGTAGACATTGAGACCTTGGCTGAACGTTTGTTTCACTTCTTGGCAGCAGTTCTTACTAAAAAAATATAGCTGATTTCTCCCTGTTTACCAACTGCCCAGAACCACGATGATAAGCTTCCAAAATCCCCAAAAGTCTGTTGGCCCCTTCTTGCGATGCTTCAGAAAAAACAATACAATCATCCGCAAAAAGAAGATGCGAAATCCAGGGGGAGTGAATACCAACTCTAATACCCCTTGACAGGTGCATTAGACCAACATTTTTCAGGAGACAAGAGAGCCCTTCAGAACACAAGAGGAACAGATAGGGTGAGATGGGATCACCTTGCCTGATACCCCTCGATGGCCTGAAAGTTTCAGTTTGAGAGCGGTTGATCTTTATAGAGAAAGAAACTGATGTTACAACACCTCATAATCAGTTGTACAAATTCAGTGTGAAAACCCAGTCTCAGCATAATTTTTCTCAAATACTCCCACTCCACTCGGTCATAAGCTTTGGCCATGTCCAATTTGACAGCACAAGCTCCAGATTTTCCTTTCTTCCTCTTCAAATAATGGATACACTCGTATGCTATCAACACATTATCAGTTATTAACCGTCCAGGAACGAAGGCGCTTTGCTCCTCAGCAATGATCTCATCCAAAAATTCCCGCAATCTTAGAGCCAAGACCTTCGAACAAATCTTATAGAGAACATTACACAACGAGATGGATCTCTTGTGGGTTTCTTGTTCTGGGTATTAACACAATGGTGGTACTATTGATGTCACCTGGTAACGTGCCACCATTTAGAAAATCCAAGACTGCTGTTGTTACATCATTACCCAGCAGCTCCCAGTGTAACTGGTAGAAGCCCGCTGTGAAGCCGTCCGGGCCTGGAGCCTTGTTCGGCTTCATCATATGCAGCGCCTTCTCAACTTCAGAAGCCGAATAAGGTCGTGTAAGTCGTCCGTTCATCTCATCAGTCACCCGCGTGGGAACGTGTTCAAGAACCAAATTAGGCATAAGATCTTCCTGAGCTTGAAACAGCTGTCTGTAGTAATCAACAGCTACTTGCTCAATATCTTCCTGAACGGTTGCTATTGTTCCATCAGCACGCTTAAGTGCGCTGATCCTGTTACGTTTGGCTCTCGCCCTTGATTTCGCCTGAAACATAGCTGTGTTGCGATCGCCATCCCGTAACCAGTCCAATCTTGATCTCTGTCGTTCCATGATCTCCTCTCTCGAGAGCAGCTCAGAGATGCGCGACATAATGCGCTTTTCATTTCTCGACGGTCCTGAGCCCATTGACTGACCTCGGACCTCCTCTAGCTCACGGCGCAAAGCAGCAAGGGTATGCTTCACTGATCCAAAAACATTCTGATTCCAGTTGCTTAACGTGTGCTGCACACCTTGCAATTTTTTATGCATTTGGTCCAGCCCAACAGTCCCTGATTGGGGAGTCCAGGCATCTCTAATGAGCGCCATGTAACTAGGATCCCTCTGCCACATATTCTCATAACGAAAGTTCCGCTTCCTTCTTCTTCGATTCAGAGAGTGCTCCAGACACTCCACCACCAAGGCACAATGGTCTGATATAGTGTTTTGGACATGCCATACCTTCACATCTCTGAATATATTAAGAAAAGAATCAGTCGCCAACTCCCTATCAAGTCTCACCTTGACATTATGATCATCATCTTGGCGATTATCCCACGTGTACGGCAGCCCAATGAAGCCCAAATCATTAAAACCACAAACAGCCACCACTTCACGAAAACCTTCCATCTGCCATTCACTCCTCCTAGCACCGCCAAAATGCTCATCGGTATGGAGGACCTCATTGAAATCTCCCACACAGAGCCACGGCAGTGAACTACTAGCATTTAGCATCTCTAGACACTCCCAACTCCTATGCCGTAATTCCCTCCTGGCTTCTCCATAAAAACCAGAAAAGCGCCACCTCTCTACTGTTGTCACCGGATCAAGCACTGCCACATCAATGTGGAGTTTATCATAGCTCTTGAGTTTGACAGAAACCTCATCCGTCCACAGCAATGCTAGTCCTCCACCCCTTCCTTGAGTTCCAACACCCACACCATTTGCATAGCCAAGAGAGCGTCGCAAGCCATCCACCTTGTCTAAAAAGAAACGAGTCTCTGACAAAAACACTACCATAGGACGATGTAGCTCACATAGGCTACGAATATCACGAACTGCCTCGGGCTGCCCCAAGCCCCGGCAGTTCAAACTCGAGAGTTTCATTGTGCCCGGCGGGGGCTGATACCCGCAGCCGCCGCCGATCGCGCATTTGTTTAAGACTTGGACACCTTCTGCTTCTTTGGCGAGGCCTCTGAAGCTCCACTTCCTTCTTCCTCTGCATTGTGAGCCAACTGGTTCACCCTCTCCGTTACCAGCCCCACTGGAACTAGTGCCGATGCGTCACCGGCTTGAAGATTCAGGTCCGGTGTCATAGAGGGGTTAGAAGTATTGCCCTTTGCTTTCCTTTTCTTTGGCACAGTCTTAGACTCCTTTTGAACTTGCGTTTCACTAACTGTATCAGCTGCCGGGTCCTTCAGGGGTGAAACAATTTCTTCTTTGTCCTCCTTCTCTGTCGAATCAGTAGGTTCTTTGGATCGTGACTCCTCTGATCTAGGTATAGAACTTCTCGATTGTTTTGATGCAGAGGGCAGCCCGCTTCCAAACGCTTCTGCAGCCGCCTTAGCAAAACTTGGTATTTTCTTCTTTTTTACTTCTTTAGCACGGAGCTTGATATCATACGGTAATTTACCTGCTTCATTTCGCAAAAGAGGTTTGTCACATTCGAGCTCTGAATGGCCCATGAATCCACAATTGAGACAGTAGAACGGGAGTTTCTCATACTGAATGTGAAACCACTCTGGTTCTACATCTTTCCTTGTTTTCAGCAACACTCCACGACACAAGGCTTTAGCCATATTAATGGCCACTCAAGCACGCAAGAAAGGGCCACTCGCCTTCCCGTCCTTGTCCACGTCCATCTTCTTCACTACACCAATAAGGCTCATCGCCCGCTCCTCGCGGTGCTGATTCATCCAACCCAACGGTAGATTCAAGATACGCACCCAAATATCCATATGGTCAAATCTGGTCTCCGAGGGTTTGAGCCTTTCATCATAATGCTGTAGCAGCAGGGCGTACTTTCCCACCGTCCACGGCGAGCCGCCATGTGCCCGCTCCATATCCTGCTGGATATTGAACTCCGCAACAAAGAGGTTATCCTCCTTCTCGCCGATTGATCAAACTTTCAGTCCTTAGGGATTTCCCCACGTTGGTTTCATAGCCTGGTAAATTGTGGTCGCATGCACAACCGCCGGCAAGAGAACCTTGCCGACCAACGCCGACTCCATCACCGAGGCCTCTACCTCGTCCTCATCATCACTGAATGCAGCCACATCCTCCTCCTCTGCTGTCAGATTCAGATTTTGCAGTAGATCAGTGACGCCGTCTTCTGGATCAACCGGAGGTGTAACACCCCAGCCCATAGTAGTTGTGAAGTTGGCCCATGTGGCCCAAGTGGCACATGTGGAGTTGTGTTGGTGGGTTTTGATAGAAGCCAAAGGCTGAGATTGATTAACTTGATAATGATTTGTAATACCCTGGGTATTACAATTTAATTAATCTGCCATGTCATCATATTTAAACTTAAGCATTTGTATATGATTGTGCTTAGGGCCTAGAGTGATTTATTTTCAGCTAGTGATTGATTGTGTAATTAAGTCTTTAATCAAATTCAAAATAAAAATTAAATAGAAATCAAATTAAACCCTAGAATTGACCTAAAACCCTAATTCAAAATCTATAATGAATCTAATAAAAGTGTCTTAATAAAAGTTGTATAGCTTTTAAAATGGGACAACTTTTATTTTTGGATATTTTGAAGTTATATTATAAAAATTCAAATTAAGCTCAAATTAGTATGTTGATATTTAAATTTGAAACTTCAATTTCAAAAATATTGAGAATCTTCCAAAACTCCCTTAATAGAAGTTGTCAAGCTCACTGAGTAGAACAACTTTCATGTTGACCATTTTTCAAGTTGTTGAGAAAAATCAAAAGTAATTTTAAAATTTCAGTTTGAAATTCAAATCCTACTTTTACCCCCTTTGCTGTGGTTTGAAAATTTGGCCGAATTTGAATTTCATGTTAAAATTAAAAATGATCTACACAAAATTCTCTACAACTTTTGTATTCACCACTTCCTCGGATTCTGGCCGGATCAGATCGAATTGAATCAAATAGCGTTTGACCTATTCAGCCTACTACTGTAGCTAGGGGGGGTCCCCCTGTTCATCGTCGTGGCCGTACGCGCACGTGCCGTGACCGGCGCCGAGCGCCGTCCGACCGGCGTGGGCATGCCACGGCGTTGTCGAGCGGCCAAGGAGGGTGCCCCGGACGCCCCGATCTTATCCCACCCCTTCCTTGCCCTTTAAAGTCGATGAGCCCCTCCATTTTCCCGGTTCTTCCCGAGCGGCCGCCGGCAACCACTTCGTCGTTCGTGGCCAAATTCGCAGCCACCGAGCCATCTCCACCCTCTCCATCTCCCAGATAGGTAGCCAAGCTCGTGGCGCATCGATTGGCGCCCGTCGCGTGAGCCGTGGTACCCTATGTAGCTCGCGGTGAGCATCTTCGTCTTCGGGATGTCACCGGAGCTCCGCCGCGGCCATCCTCTTCTCGTCCGGTCTGTTAGAGTGAGCGTCCTTCTTCTCGGGGTAGCGTTTTTAGCTCCCGTGGTGGTGTAATTTCTGATGTGCCCGGTGGATTGTGATGTGGTGCACCAGGTTCGTCGGAACAGATCTTCGTCGCCGACGGCCGAGCCGTGTCCGCCGCCGTCGTCGTCAAGCCATCCTCACCGCACCGCCTCTTCGTCATCTAACTCGCCCGTTAGCTTCGTGGTGAGCCCCTGATTCTCCCTGATATTTTTCCCGTGACCTTACCGTGTCCCCTCGGCCGGAACGACCTCGCCGTGCCGCCGAGATCCGCCATGGGCGAGCTCCCTCTCGTCGGAGGTGATTAGAGCTAGGGCTAGGTTCTTAGGGAGTCGGTTAGGGTCTTGGGGTAGATGTTCGGCCGATGGCGCTCGCTGTTAGGGCCGCCGACGGCGAGGTCCGCGCCGTGCCATGCGCACGCGCGCGCGGGAGCGACGGCCGGAGGTAGGAGAAGATCCTGACAGGGGTGGCCCGCCTGTCAGCGCCCGGGTGAGGGAGAGCGCGCGTGTGCGCGGGGGCTGACGGTTGGGGCCGGCCTGTCAGCGGCCCGGCTCGGAGGCGTGCGCGCGCGGGCGCGTGCGGGCCGTGCTGGGCCTGTGCGTGTTAGTGGGCCGGCTCGGTGAGATTTGGTTTTCCAATTTCCGGTAGAATTTCTAAAGGTTTTTCTTTATTCATTTTCCAATGAATAGTACTGTTGTTTCACATTTTTGTGTGAATTTATTTAGTGCTCCTAAAATCACCAAAATTTTGGAGGATGCTCTCTGTAACATGTAGTATTTAATAAAAATACTAAACTTAATTTTTGGGTAGATTATGTAGTAGGTAAAAATCATCACTTTAATTGATAAATGAAACTTTGGTGATTTTTAATAATTTCTGTGTTGCTCCAAAAATCATGAAATTTATTGTGCCACTGTTTGGTACTGAAATCTATCTGTTGGTGGAATTTGGCATCAAATGGAAATAGTTAAATATTTATTAAATTATATGTTGGTTTAAATGATTAATAATAGGAATAGTAAATGGAATAATTATTGAATGGTGTGATTTTTGGATTGATTGAGATTCTAGGTCAATCACCTTTATGACCTAGGGCATTATGAATTAGAGTAGTCATGGCTAGCCTATGGTAGGGTCTTGACCACGTGTGTGCATTATTTATTATTTAATTTTTATCTGTCATTTCATGTGCATTGCATTCATACATTCATTATGGCAAACGTGTAGTGACCGAGAATCCGGAGGTAAAGTCTGAGGGTCCATCGGAGGAGACTGCTCAGGAAATTGTGCAAGGATTTGATATTTGTGGTACCGACCCGGATCCGACACTCTACGCAATTCAAGGCAAGCCCCGGTGCATTTGCCCCTATCCTTGTTGTTTTAAAAATATTTATCACTTGAGTTAATTAATTGCATTAGGTCAATAGGAGTTGGGTGACAACCAATTGATGCATTTCCATCCTTGAATACCTGACAATACTTGAGAACCTGATTTATTAAAAGTATTGCAAAAATGCTTAGTCATGCCTAATGGTTAGTTTTGCGAAAATGCTATTTTGAACTGTGATGAGATTAATCAAATGAATCACTTTAGGGGAATGGTATGTCCTTGTTGGTTGGCAGTGTTCCTAGGTAGTTCATTGTCACCCACGGGATGGGTTGTTCCGTTTGGTCGACCATCTGTTGGGTTAGAGTCCCAACGATCCTCACCATCGGAAAGGGATGTGAAAACCGGGTAGTTACCAGTGTACTTGGGTTAGAGTCCCAGTGCATGGTTTCTAACGGAAAAATATTAGGGACCGTTCGTTGTCAGGCCTGCTGTGATCAAGACTTTGCAACTAGCCACATACTACGGAAAGCCTCTGACTCCGGTGGCTCTACTGCTGGAACCGACAACCACGCACTGGGAGTGGAGAGATGGCGAGAGTAGCGTGTACCCTCGTGGCCGTCGTGCCTGGAGATGAGAGGAGTACTGTGCTCTCGGGTGGCGTAGGACCGGTTCCGGGGTATGAAAAGCCGTGGTAGGCGGGGTTGGCGTATGCAAGCTTAAGTGCTACATACGCAGTGTGGATAGGGATCCCCAGCTGGGTATTAATCGATTCGAATCGTCGTTGCTTCTCGGATATGGAGACTTGATCCTCACCCCTACATCGGATAGTGGTTCGGAACTAGGAGGTTTTTGAATGGATAAAGCAAATGAAAGAATGTCGATATATGAGAAAGAACTTGGAGCTATGGTTAATGATTAATAGTATTATTGAAATAAAATGTTGAGATAGGAATAGTAATGCTTTTCCGCAAAACTCTTGAACTCTTGCTAAAGCCTTACCTTGACTCCCCTCAGCCTGCATTCCTGAGTCTAATTTTACACTCTTAGTCGGGTAAGTCTTGCGGAGTACCCTATGTACTCAGGGTTTGTTAACCCCGTTGCAGGAGGGCAGCAGGAGACCGAAGTCTGTCTCGCTCCGTGCTGCGTCACTATCGTCCAGGAGAGTGAAGAAGAATAAGGTTGAGCCCGTGGGCAGGGTTCGTGTAATATTTATCTATCTGTCGTACTGTTGATTCTACCGCTACTGCTACCCTTTTAAAATATGGTCTGTAATAACTGCACCTAATTTCATTTGAACACTGGTTTGTAATATTAAGTACTATTTATTCTTCCGCACTTTTACTCTGATGTATTTTGTTATGAAATGTTGTAACCCTGTAATGGCTTCGCAATGAGATACTGTCGGAGATAACGGGTGCTTATGTAGCCCGGCAGAGCCCGCCTGAACACGGGTCCGGCTGTCAGATGTCATTAGTGGCGATGACAGGTGCCTGTGGGCCACGTGATTTAGGCGGTTCTGTTACAGCTGGTATCAGAGCATTCGATTGCTAAATCATTGCAGGTTACCTTTCGAAAACTTCAAAATGTTTTGGATTATAAAAACTTAAACTGTTATTTTGAGTCCAAACTGCTTACAATCTTACCTTACTCAGTAGTTCTTATCTTGTTCTGTAATTTATCTTATTATGGTTATGGTAGCAGGTGGAACAACATTATTAACACTAACCCTATGTTCAAACTAATTATGCTTTGATTTGTATTGCATGATTTGAAATTCGTAAGTACGTGGATGCATCATGATAACCACCCATGTTAATAACTTCCTCCTTAAAAGTGGGTATATGGGTTAGGAATTATCACACTTATTCTTGCTAGCCTATTATATCCTCACTAATTCAAACTTACCTTTCCAGCTGGCACGTTCTAAGTTGACCGCACGCAAGATGACTGGTCCCCGTGGAGTTCCTCGCCACCAGTTGGCACCGCGCGACGGGGAGGAGGCGTCCGGCAGCCGTCCACCCCACCGCAGCTGTAAGGAATTGAAGAAGGAGATCAAGGAGCTGCACAGAGAGATAAGTCTCATGAGGAAGGACTTCCAAGTGGCCCAGGCTGATCACTACCGGGATGTGAGAACCAACAGAGATCTACGGCGGGAGATCGACCGCCTGACTCAAGAGAGGGATCAGGCTTTGGAGCAGGAGGGCATGGCCCGTGAGAGGGTTGAGGAGCTGGAGGGGTACGTTGAGAACCTTGAGTGGAACAATGGCATGCTGCACGAGGAGGTGCATAGGCTGAACGATCAGCTTAATCCGATTCTGGCTCCACGAGAGGAGGAGCCTGAGGAGGGTGTTGTCATAGGACCCGATGAGGAGTATTATGACAGTGAGCCTACGGAGGACGGTTACTTTGAGGCAGTCAACCCAATGGAGGATGTGATCGTCGAGGAGGAGATCGTCGTCATCGACTAGGCTAGTCTTAGGACTAGTGAGTTTAGTCTTCTGTTATCCGGATGTCGTAATCGCAGTGTCAAAAAACCGTAGTCTGGGTAGAGCTTGTTGTGATTTGTGTGTGTTGAACCTTGTTATTTTTGATGTTTTAAGTTGTAATGCTACTATGTTTTTCATATTGCAATGTGAGTCCTTAGTGGTTGTCTTAAAAACAGATGGTCAACACTCGCTCAACTGGTGCTGGTACTTCTGACGAAGGAGCTGCTCCCTACCCACCACCCATTCCACCAACTTTAGCAGATGCCATCGCAGCCCTGGCTAATGCAGCCAATGCTATGGCACAAAACCGAGAAAATCGTGGCGGGCGTCGAGGCCGCCGCGAAGATGAGGAAACCACCTATGTGGACTTCACTGAAACCCGTCCACCAGTATTCACAAAAGCCGAAGAACCCTTGGAGGCCGATGACTGGCTCCGTACTATGGAGCAGAAATTCAGCTTGATCCGCTGCACGGAAATCCAAAAGCCACTATTCGTGGCCCAGCAGCTGCGTGGTCCGGCCAGTGCCTGGTACGCCAACCTATTGTCTGCACAGCCCGAGGGGCATCAGCTTACTTGGGCAGAGTTCCGTGAAGCCTTCCGAGCACATTACATCCCTGCAGGTGTAATGAAAATAAAACTGGATCAGTTCTTAGCTTTGCAGCAGAAGGATTCTTCTGTGATGCAATATGTGAACCAATTCAACCATCTTGCCCAGTATGCTCCTGAACACACCAATACTGACCAAAAGAAGAAAGATTGCTTTGTCAGGGGCCTAAACTTCAAGATCCAGCGCAGCTTATCTAACAACCTCAACTGCTCTTACCACGAAGCTGTAAACAGCGCCATTGCTTACGAAGAAAGTGATCGTAAGCATCAGGATGAGAAGAAGAAAAAGAAATCAGGCTTTTCTGGCGGTCAAAAACGCCAGAAGATCATCTACCATCCTACTCACCACAACCGTCCAGCTTACCCCCAGCAGCAAGTCGTGGTACGCACCGCGGCTACCTCTCATACCTCAAACCAACAGAACACCACTCAGCCGAATGCCCCAGGCGTTCGTATCAATACACCTCAGACCATTTACAATCATCCTTGTTACAACTGTGGCAAAATGGGACATTGGGCTCGTGACTGTCCATATCCCAAGAAGTACAATCAAAATGCCCAGAAAGGCCCTGGACAGCAGCTGCAACAGCAGCATCAGAATCAGCAACGTGGCCAGCCACACCAGCCTCAGAAGGTCAAACTGATCAAGAAGGCAGGACATGTCTATTATACTTATGTGGATGACATCCCTGCAGGAGAGCCCGTCATGATGGGTAGGTTTCCTGTCGCCAGTCACCCTGCTATTACACTTTTTGATTCTGGTGCATCACATTCATTCATCAATCGTACATTTGTGGTAAAGCATGAGATACCAATTGGGGAAATAAAGGAAAACTTCCTTATACATTCGCCCGGAGGGCGTATAAATACTAAGGAGGTAGTGCATCGAGTACCTATCGAGTTGGGCGGGCATATATTCCCAACCACCATGATAGTACTCAAGGATCAGGACATAGATGTCATATTAGGTATGAATTGGATGTATCAGCACAAGGCTCTGATCGATGTGCTGAATAGGACCATAAAGGTCAGCATACCTGGTAGTCAACCTCAGCTTCTTATCCAGCTATCACTACCCGTGAGAATGTTTGAAAAGTCTGTGCAGAGACTGTGTGCCACCTCAGTCCAGGAAATCCAAAATATTTCGATAGTCTGTGAATTTCCGGATGTATTTCCTGATGATCTACCTGGTCTACCACCTGACCGTGACGTGGAGTTCGCTATCGAGTTAAAGCCGGGAACTGCACCTATATCCCGTAGAGCCTATAGGATGCCTCCCAAGGAATTAGCCGAGCTTAAAATTGAACTGCAAGATCTGCTTGATAAGGGTTTCATCAGACCTAGTTCATCTCCTTGGGGTTGTCCTGCTATATTTGTGAAAAAGAAGGACAAGTCACTCAGACTCTGTGTCGACTATCGCCCACTCAACGAGGTCACCATTAAAAATAAATATCCTTTACCTCGTATTGACCTACTCTTTGACCAGTTAGCTGGAGCCAAGGTCTTTTCCAAAATTGACCTTAGGTCTGGTTACCACCAAATAAAGATCCGTCCCGAGGATATTCCTAAAATAGCATTCACCACCAGATACGGCCTTTATGAGTATCTGGTCATGTCTTTTGGCCTAACCAACGCACCTGCCTATTTCATGTATCTCATGAACTCTGTTTTCATGCCCGAGCTTGACAAGTTTGTAGTCGTGTTCATCGATGACATCCTTGTTTATTCCAAAACCCCTGATGAACATGCCAACCACCTTCGTATTGTCCTAACCCGTTTGAGAGAACACCAACTATATGCCAAGTTTAGCAAATGTGAGTTTTGGCTAGATCGAGTTCCTTTTCTCGGTCATATTTTATCAGCTAAAGGTGTATCCGTGGACCTGAGCAAGGTGGAAGAGATCTTAAATTGGAAGCCACCAACCACAGTTCATCAAGTCCGTAGTTTTATGGAAATGGCGAGGTATTACTGTCGGTTTATTCCGGACTTCTCAAGAATAGCCAAGCCCATTACCAACCTGTTGAAGAGTCAAGTCAAATTCGTCTGGTCACCAGAATGTGAGGAGGCATTTCAAACCTTGAAAAAGTTGTTGATCACTGCACCAGTACTAGCTCAACCAGACATTGAAAAGCCCTTTGATGTGTACTGTGATGCTTCTGGTACTGGACTTGGTTGTGTCTTGATGCAAGAAGGGAGAGTCATTGCTTATGCCTCACGGCAACTCAAGCGCCATGAAGAGAACTATCCCACTCATGACTTGGAGTTAGCAGCTGTGGTACATGCCTTGAAGATATGGCGTCACTATTTGCTGGGCAGTACCTGCAATGTATACACTGATCACAAGAGCCTGAAATACATTTTCACTCAAGAAGAGTTGAACATGAGACAGCGAAGACGGCTCGAGCTAATCAAGGATTATGATATTGAAGTGCATTATCACCTAGGCAAGGCAAATGTGGTCGCCGATGCACTCAGTTGGAAGGTGCACTGCACTTGTTTGACAGTTAAGCCGTATGATCTATCCTTATGCTATAAGTTGGAAAAATTAGGGATAGAAATAATTCCACAAGGTAGTCTGACCAATATTAGTATTGAAACACCCATCCGAGATGAGGTTATTGCCGCTCAGCGGGAAAGTAAAGGAATCAAGCACATCAAGGAAAAGGTTCAAGCTAGCAAGTCAGATTGTTTCAAGATTGATGATGATGGTGTCGTATGGTTCAAGAATCGTCTGGTAGTTCCAAAGGTGCCGGAGTTGCGACAAAAGATCCTTGACGAAGCGCATTTGACAAGGTTTTCTATCCATCCGGGCAGCAACAAGATGTATCAGGATTTAAGGCAAAAGTTCTGGTGGACAAAGATGAAGATAGAGATTGCTCGGTATGTCACGAGATGTGACACATGTCAGAAAGTGAAGGCTGTTCACATGAGGCCTGGAGGAGAGTTGCAACCATTGCCTGTTCCTACATGGAAGTGGGAAGACATCAGCATGGATTTCATCGTGGGGTTACCCAAGACTTCAAGAGGTTTTGATTCCATCTGGGTTATTGTGGATCGCCTCACCAAACAAGCTCATTTTCTACCTGTCAAGAAGAAGTACAGGGCACTGGCATATGCAAAGCTTTATATTGAGAACTTGGTGAAGTTACATGGTGTACCGAGGACCATCGTTTCTGATCGAGGTACTCAGTTCGTCTCCAAGTTTTGGCGGGCTTTTCACAAGTCTTTAGGTACAAAGCTTCTGCATAGCACTGCCTACCATCCGCAGACGGATGGGCAGACGGAAAGAGTCAATCAAGTATTGGAGGATATGTTGAGGGCTTGTACGCTCAATTACCCTGACAAGTGGGATGACTGTCTGGCATTGGCAGAATTCTCGTATAACAACAGTTATCAAGAAAGCATCAAGATGGCTCCATTTGAGGCAGTCTACGGTCGTAGGTGCCGAACCTCATTGAATTGGTCTGAACCTGGAGAAAGATGGTTTTATGGCGTAGATTTGGTCAATGAAGCCGAAGAAAAGGTTAGGCAGATCCAAGAAAATTTGAAAATAGCACAGTCTCGACAGAAAAGTTATGCCGATAAGAGGCGTCGACCTTTGGCATTCAAGATAGGAGACTATGTGTATTTGAAGGTATCGCCAATGAAGGGAGTCAGTCGATTTGGTGTCAAGGGCAAGTTGGCTCCGCGATATGTTGGACCCTTCTTAATCATAGAACGCGTGGGAAAAGTAGCTTATAAGCTGCAATTGCCAGAGCATCTTTCGGAGGTACACAATGTATTCCATGTGTCACAACTCAAGAAATATCTTCGAGTACCTGATCAAGTCATCAATGTGGAAGGAGTGGAACTTGAACATGAGTTGATGTACTCAGAGTATCCTATTCGAGTTTTGGACATAAAAGATCGTGTCACACGAAGGAATACAACCAGATGGTACAAGATCCAGTGGAGTGCACATTCCGAAGAAGAAGCCACTTGGGAATCGGAAGACTACCTCACAGAAAATTTCCCTGAGTTCTTTGCTACCTTGTAGAATGTAAACTTCCTAGTCTCGACATATGTAAACGTTCCTCTGTTTTTAGCAGATAGTTTAGAACTAGTTAGTTGAGACATGTTCTTTTCCATTACTTTGTTTCGGTTAATATTTCTATTAAATCTCGGTGAAAGTGCATTTGCCCCATCGTGGGTTTTTGGTTAGTTGATGACACCCAAATTAGGGATTAATGAACTCTACTAAGACTATCCGCAGGTTTAATCCCGTGAGAGCATATTGAAAATCTAATTGGGATTAAACGGTGCCCCTCAATTCGACTTGAACTTCGGCGCTTCGACTCAAGCGGTGGTTAGAATTACTTTTATTATTTTCTTGAGTTAGGAATGCCGTACTATTAAGAGGGATGCAAAACTAAGTGGTTTGATGAAGATAGAGTGCTCAAGCTTTAATTTAAAATCAAAGGAGAGACACTCAAAGCACCGCACGAACACGATCGAGAGCTGCTGGAACTTGACGCGTCGGAAGTTCCGGCCCAGGCTGGAAGTTCCGACGTTCAGCCTTTTGGTGGCGTGGCTAAGTGCTGGGAGGTCGGAAGTTCCGGCTGGGGCCGGAAGTTCCGACTACCCCGTACCTAGACCTAATTTGAATAGCAGGGTCGGAAGTTCCGACACCCCCTGTTGGAAGTTCCGACGCAGATCTGAACGGTTGGATTTGGGCTCGTCTATAAAAGCTCCTCTCTCACTTCTAACTATTACCATCGACTCTCAGCGACCTAACTCCGTCCAAAAACAGCTCCCAAGCATTGAAGGCTCTCCACTTCTCTCCCCTTTGCTCCCAACTTCGATTCCCCCAAGGATTTGAGTGAAGATTGAGTGGATCGAGTGAGGAAATCATCTCTTGAGCTTGAGCACTTGATTCTCCTCATCTTGCCGGTTGATTTTGCGTTTGTTACTCTTGGAGCTTTGCTCCTAGCCGGCTAGGCGTTGCCCAAGAGCATCCAAATTTGTGGATTCGCCTTGGGAAGTTTGTATTACCCGTGATTTCTAGTGGAAACCTCGAGTTACCTTTGTGGTTTCTTTGAGAGAGGGTAAGGAGGTGAAATAGACTCCGACCTTTGTGGTCACCTCAACAACGAGGACGTAGGTACTCCTTTGTGGGGTGGCCGAACCTTGGGATAAATCCTTGTGTCTCTTGTGCTCGTTGTTTTCGTTGCAATACTTGTTTTGTATTACTCTTTGCTTGTCTCTCCCTACCTCCTTCTACTTTCTAGGGTTTGAACTCCACCCATAGAGTGGAGCATTTCCGGAGCTGAACAACCTCGACTGCTACCTCACTTCATCACTGGGTAAAAGGGTTGTAAGTTTTCGCACGCTCAAAAGTTCATTTGGCCACTAGGGCTAGTTTCAACGTAGGGGTCGGAACCTCCGACAGTTTGGGCCGGAACTTCCGACACAGTCGGAAGTTCTGACACAAACTGCCGGAACTTCCGGCAGTCTCTGATCAAATTGAACTAGAGTGTGTGCAGATTTTTTAATTAGGCCTATTCACCCCCCTCTAGGCCATTGTAGATCCTTTCAATTGGTATCGGAGCCTAACCCTCTTGTTAGCGCTTCACCGCGTGAGGGATTGCAATGGCAACATTTAGTGAAGATGATGTGAAAGCTTTAGTCGAGAGAATTGCAAATCAATTGCTAGAAAGACAAGCCAAGTAGTTTGAAGAGCAAATGAGCAAGATGAAGGAAGAGATTGATAGCTTGAAAGATGCTTTGAGCAACAAGTATGAAAACCAACCTAGTGCATCAAGCTCAAAGAATGGCGGCAATGAAAAAGAGAAGGAACAAGATGGGAACAAAACACCAAGAGAATTCAGCAATACACCCTTCGACTACAACCTATTGAAGAAAAACAATCTCAACCAAATGCCACATATCAACCTTGGCAAGCCACCCCCATTTGATGGAGTCAACTACAATGATTGGGCACACAAGATGAAGATGCATCTCATTGCAGCAAGATGTTGGGAGATTGTAAGTGTTGGCATTTATCCTCCGGATGTTGATGGCGAAATCACTCATCAAGATGTTCATGATTTCCATCTCAATGCACAAGCCGCATCTTTGATCCTATCATGCCTCAAGCCCAAAGAAAGTAACAAAGTGCATGGAATTGAAAATGCCAAGTTGATTTGGGACACTCTTAGGATATCATATGAAGGTGATGAAAGTGTGAGAAAAAGCAACATAGAGTTACTCCAAGGAAGGATTGAAAATTTCTCTATCAAGAGTGGAGAAACTACCCAACAAATGTTTGATAGGTACATGACTTTGATCAACAAGATAAGAGCTCTAGGTGATGAAAGGTGGGATGACAACTCGGCGGCAAGGAAGTTGCTTAGAGCATATAGAGTCAAGAACAAGACACTTGCATCAATCATCATGGAAAGACCAAACTATGAGAAGATGACACCCCATGAGATGCTTGCAAAAATAAAGCATCATGAAGTCCTAAATGATGAAGCCATTGAAGATCAATCTCAAGACATAAGCAACAAGAAATGCATTGCTCTCAAAGCAAGTCAAGAACATGCATCAAGTCAAGATAGAAGAAAGAAGTACGTTCATGATAGCTCAAGTGAAGAAGATGAACACACCGATGAAGAAACCGTACTTCTCGTTAAGAACTTCAAGAAAATCATGAGAAGGAAAATGTTCAAGAAGAGTTATGGTGATGGAAGTAGGAGAAACAAGAAGAGAGTGTGCTACAAGTGTGGTGCTATTGATCACTTCATTGCCGAATGTCCTCAAAACAAAGACAAGAACAAATACAACAAAGATGATGACAAGAAAGGTAGAAGGAAGAGAAGAGCTGAAGCGCATATTGGAGAAGAATGGTATTCAAGTGATGATTCAAGTGATGATGAGAAGACCAAAGGAAAGGACAAGGAGAAGGGTGTCGCCAACATTGCTATCCACAAGACATCCTCTCCAAGCCTCTTCGCCAACAACTCATCGTCATCCAAGCTCTTCACCAACCTCTCCTCTACATCGCGCCTATTTGAGGACCTCTTCGATGATGAAGACGTCACTCCAACTTGCCTTATGGCAAAGGGGGAGAAGGTACCGCCTAACTCTCCTACATGCTCTAGTGATGAACATAGTGACAATGAAAATGATGAAATGGATGAATATAAAAGAAACTTGATTATAAAATTTGGAAAGAAAGGTGGGAACAAAATAATTAAATTGCTAATGAAACTAGAAAGTCAGAATGAGAGTCTTGAAATGCAAGGTGACTTAATTTCACAAGAGAAAGAAAGAAATCTTGCACTTGAAGCCTCTCTAGCCGAAGAAAAGTTGAAAGTTGAGAAGTTGACCGTGGATCTATCTTTAGCCAATGACTCTATCAAGATATTGACTAACGAGTGCTCCATGGCCAATGACTCAATTGCTAGTGTTAAGAACAAGTATAGCATAGCTCAAGAGAGCCTCACTAGCTTACAAGAAAAATATCAAAAGCTTGAGCTAAGTTATCATGCTCTTAAGACTAGCGCTTCAACTTCTTCTAAGGCATCCGATGACCCTACCACCTCCACAAGTAAAAGTTGCAAAAGATGTCATAATGTTGATATAAATGCTTGTGCAACTAACCTTGTTGAGCTAGAAAAGAAGGATAAGGAGATTCAAAGATTAAACATGATCTTGAGAAATGGTTGTAAGTGCAAAGACCAACAACCTAGACTCACACTCAAGTCCGCAAGGCAACCATTCATCAAGGAAGGAGTTGGCTATAGTAAGTACGATAGTAAAGCCAATGGAAGAAACATGATCAATGGGGTACCTTGTGTGAAGTTCAACAAGGGAGTTCCTCTCTTTGATCTCATCAACAAGGCTAACAAGGTTGCGACACCAACATCAACACATGCAAATGACAAGACCAACAAGAAGAAGCAAGTGGAACAACATAAGCAACAAATGCCCATATCACGTAGCTATGCTAGTGATTACATGTGTTGTTGGGGTAAAGATGGAAAAATTGTGGTGAAGTATGTTGGTGCACTCAAGAAGAGAGAGATCATGAGAAGTGTTTGGGTGCCCAAAGCTTATATGACTAACCCCCTAGGACCCAAATCTACTTGGGTACCTAAAACAAGAACTTAACTTGTTTTGCAGGAATATGCCTCCGGTGGAACGAGTTGGGTGTTGGATAGCGGATGCACCAATCATATGACCGGGGCAAAGGACATGTTCACTTCATTTCAACCAAATAATGATTCATGTGAAAACATTGTGTTTGGTGACAATGGCAAAGGAGAAGTACTTGGTTTGGGTAAAATTGCTATCTCAACCGACAACTCAATTTCTAATGTTTTACTTGTGCATTCGTTGAGTTACAATTTGTTGTCCGTTTCTCAACTTTGTGAGATGGGCTACGATTGTCTCTTTACGGATAAGGGTGTGACTGTCTATAGAAGAAGGGATTCCTCTATTGCATTTACGGGTCGTTTGAAGGGCAAGCTTTATCTAGTTGATTTCACAACTAATAAAGTGAAGCCCGAGACTTGTTTAATGGCAAAATCCAACGTGGGTTGGCTATGGCATCGCCGACTAGCACACGTTGGGATGAGGAACTTGGCCCAACTTCAAAGAGACGAGCACATCCTTGGACTAACGAATGTTTCTTTTGAGAAAGATAGAATTTGTAGTGCATGCCAAGCCGGAAAGCAAGTGGGAGCAAAGCATCCTATCAAAAATGTTGTGTCAACATCAAGACCATTGGAGCTTCTTCACATGGATTTATTTGGACCAGTCGCCTATCAAAGCATTGGCGGTAACAAATACGGATTTGTAATTGTTGATGACTATTCTCGTTTCACTTGGGTGTTCTTTTTGGTAGATAAAAGTGAAACGCAAAGCATCTTCAAGAAGTTTGCAAGAAGAGCTCAAAATGAGTTTGAATTGAAGATTAAGAGAGTTAGAAGTGACAATGGGATGGAGTTTAGGAACACCAACATTGAAGCATACCTTGATGAAGAAGGCATCAAGCATGAGTTTTCGGTTCCTTCAACAAAATGGTGTTGTGGAGAGGAAGAATCGAACTCTCATTGAAGCCGCAAGATCAATGTTGGATGAATACAAGACTGCACATCATTTTTGGGCGGAGGCGGTCAACACCGCATGTCATGCTATCAACCGCCTATATCTTCACAAAATTAGAAACAAGACCCCATATGAGCTTCTAACCGGTAACAAACCAAAGGTGCACTACTTTAGAGTCTTTGGTTGTAAGTGTTTCATACTTAATAAGAAAACCAAAAGCTCAAAGTTTGCACCTAAGGTACATGAAGGTTTTCTACTTGGTTATGGTACTAATGAACATGGCTATTGTGTGTTCAATAATGTCACCGGCAATATTGAACTAACGGTAGACGTGTCCTTTGATGAAACCGACGGCTCTCAAAAGGAGCAAGTCGACAATGACTTTGTAGGTAATGATATGTCTCCTAGTCAAGCAATCAAAAAGCTTGCGATTGGTGATGTGAAGCCCAAGGAGACTCAAGATGATGATGAAGAACAAATTGTGAATTTGTTCTCTCAACAAGATACAACATCTAATCATGTGCATGACAATGTACATGATCAAGCTTCCGCATCAATTACTCCGAATGATGAGAACACAAGTCAACCACAAGATCAACATCATGAAGAATACCTAGGCAATGATCAAGTAGAAACTCATCAAAATGATCAAGAATCAAATGAAGTCAATCCAATCAACGATCAAGAACAACATGATGATGATGATGAAGATGATGATGGTCCCATGCAAAGAAGATCACTTGTGCCACATCCAAGGGTGCATCAAAGTGTTCAACGGGATCACCCCGTTGACAACATCTTGGGAAGCATACAACGAGGGGTAACTACTCGTTCACGTTTAGCTACTTTTTGCCAACATTACTCGTTTGTTTCTCCCAAGGAACCCACGACGATTGAAGACGCACTCAAGAGTGCGGATTGGATGATGGCAATGCAAGAAGAGTTGAACAACTTCACCCGGAATGAAGTCTGGTCCTTAGTGCAAAGACCCAATCAAAACGTGATTGGAACCAAATGGGTCTTCCGCAACAAACAAGATGAACATGGTATAGTCACAAGAAACAAGGCAAGGTTGGTGGCCAAAGGATTCACCCAAATAGAAGGTTTGGATTTCAGTGAAACTTATGCACCCGTAGCTAGGCTTGAGTCAATTCGTATATTACTTGCCTTTGCTGCTCACCATGATTTCAAGCTATATCAAATGGACGTGAAAAGTGCATTTCTCAACGGCCCCATCTCCGAGGTGGTGTATGTAGAACAACCACCGGGTTTTGAGGATCCAAAGTACCCCAACCATGTCTACAAGTTGTCCAAGGCGCTCTATGGGCTCAAACAAGCCCCTAGAGCTTGGTATGATTGTCTTAAGGACTTCCTACTCAAACAAGGGTTTGAGATAGGCAAGGCCGATCCTACTCTCTTTACTCGCAAAGTTCATAAAGATATCTTTGTTTGCCAAATATATGTCGATGACATAATATTTGGTAGTACTAATGTGGGTTTTTGTGAGGAATTTAGTAGGATCATGACCAAGAGATTTGAAATGTCCATGATGGGAGAGCTGAAGTTTTTCTTAGGATTTCAAATCAAGCAATTCAAGGAAGGGACTTTTATAGGCCAAACTAAATACACACTTGACATGTTGAAGAAGTTTGACATCGACAAAGCCAAGCCAATGAAAACACCCATGGCGGCCACCGGGCACTTGGACCTTGATGAGGATGGTAAGGCCGTCGATCAAAAGGTATATCGTTCCATGATTGGATCCCTACTCTACCTTTGTGCATCTAGGCCCGATATAATGCTTAGTGTGTGCATGTGTGCTAGATATCAAGCAAATCCTAAAGAAGGTCATTTAATGGCAATCAAGAGAATCTTTCGATATTTGGTTTTCACCCCTAATCTTGGCTTGTGGTATCCTAAGGGCTCCACTTTCGATTTAGTTGGCTACTCCGATTCGGATTATGGAGGCTGCCGAATAGATCGAAAGAGTACTACCGGGACTTGCCAATTCATTGGTAGATCCTTGGTGTCTTGGAATTCTAAAAAGCAAAACACAGTTGCCTTGTCTACCGCTGAAGCCGAGTATGTTGCGGCCGGCGCCTGCTGTGCCCAACTACTTTGGATGAAGCAAACTCTCAAAGACTTTGGTTGTGAGGTAACCAAGATTCCCCTTTTGTGTGACAACGAGAGTGCCATTAAGTTGGCAAACAACCCTGTAAACCACTCTCGTACAAAGCACATAGACATCTGGCATCACTTTTTGAGAGACCACGAAGCCAAAGGAGATATCGCTCTACGTCATGTGAGCACCGAATTTCAACTAGCCGATATCTTCAAAAAGCCCCTAGATGAGTCAAGATTTTGTGCTTTGAGGAGTGAGCTAAATATCATTGATTCTCGGAACTTTGATTGATATCTTGCACAATATTGAATGTGAAAATGATTTTGAAAATTGTCTACTTGTCTTCAAAACTATTTTCTAAGTCTTTCAAGTGTGATTATAGCCCTATACTGATGATTTGTTTTCTAATCACACCTGAAAGTGTTATTGTTCATCATATATGTGCCCCACTATTTTTTAGCCATAGCGGCTGTATGTGGTAGTGTCGGAAGTTCCGGACCAGGCCGGAAGTTCCGACGCGTCGGAACTTCCGGCTTGTTTCACCGGAACTTCCGACGCAGATCTGACCGCGGGGTTAAATTCCAATACCGGTTCGATTTCTAATCTTACCCATTCTCTTTCGCCCGTTATCGTGCCCTAGCCCTGCTCGCGACCCAAGTCGCCATTGCCGTTGCCCTAGCCTCCCAAGGCTCGGTTGGTGGTGGTGTGGCCTCTCCGGAAGTTCCGGAGGCCCCCCGGTGTCTTCTCCGGCGTTCCCCACCCTCCCTCCCTCCCGGAACTTCCGAGGTGAGCCCTTCTCTCCATTGTTGCTGGTGCCTTTTGGTGCTCGGTTCATGGTGCACACTCGGGCTCATCCTTTTTGGTTCTTTGTGGCTTGAAGGACGTGGGCTTGATCGGAGAACTCGGCCTTGCTGCGGATTTCTCTCCTCTTCTTCTCTTCCCTCTATCTCCAGGTATAGCATGGTTCTTTCTCTTTCCCGTGCAATGTACCTTGTGGTTCTTCTTCCTCTACCTCTCCTCTCTCTGTTGTGCATGGTCTGTGATGGATCGCGTCGATTTGGAACACGTTTGCTTACACCGTTACTGGGCCGGTCAGAACTTCCGACTCGTGCCAGAACTTCCGACGTGCCGGAAGTTCCGACACCTGAAGCCGGAACTTCCGACTCCCCAGTAACTGTGTGATCAGCCCTGTTCCTGCTCTACGTCGTCTATTCGTCCCTGCTGCTTTTTCCTCTCTTACTCTTCTCTTTGTCTCTCTGCAGCATGGCCGATGCTGGTGGCTCTCATCGTCCGCAGCGTTCGAGGCAGCCTCCGCCGTCCTCGCAGCCTGCGCCGACTCACGAGCACCGCTCCAAGTCGAATCAGGATCGCAGCAGTCGTCCTCGCCGTAGTGGCGGTACTGGCAGCTCCTCCGGTGCTGCCCCGCCACCTGCTGCTCGTGTTTTGGGCATGGATCCTGTGGTGGATCCTGAAGAGGAGGCTCTTGACCGTGCCGGGCGGACCATCTCCAATCCGGTCACGCGCTCTCCTGCCGCTGGTCCCATATTTCCGGTGCAGCTCACCCGCTTCAATCCCAACCTCCCCAAGCCTGTGATGCGGGAGCCGGAGCTTGCACCCAACTATGGCGGCTGGGCACCTCCTCTAGATGTGGATTACCGTCACCAGACCACTCTTCTCCGTCAAAATCGGCAGAGGAACGTCTTCCAGGAGGATGAGAAGGACTTGACGTTGGAATATCGTTTTTGGGCGGGGTTTCACTCTCATGTGTACAACTCGCTCTACTACACCAAGTTCCTTCGCAAGCAGGAGCCTCCTGTTATTCCTATGAAGGCAATTGATGCATATCACTTGGGTTGCTTTAAAGAGCCTGAAATGAAGAAGCTGGTTCGTGACCTTGACACTCATCGTCTTAGTCACCTCATGAGTTTTCGGAATGATTGGAACAATGAGATCATCTGCCAGTTCTATGCTTCCTATTATCATGCATACAACTATGTTGATGATGTGGATGAGATTCATTGGACCACTGAGGGCAAGCACTATCGTGTTGACTTTACCACCTTTGCTCGCCTGCTCGGTTTTTGTGAGGATGATCGTGACGATACCCAGCTGATTGATTTTGAGGATCCCGTTCAGGGCACGCTGCAGTACATGTATATTGCCGGCCAATACCCGGATGGTCAGACGTCCTACCTGCTGCCCTACTTCTATGTCCTCAATACCATCCTTCGCCAGATTCTTTATCCGAAGGTTGGGGATGCGACATATCTTAGGGAGGACTCCTACAAAATCCTTGACCGGTTTGCCCAGGGTGAGACTTTCTCTATTAGTCTCTACATTTGGAACAAGATTCATGATGCTAGTGAGAATACCGTGAAGCTTCTTCCATATGCTCCCTACATCATGCATATCATTGAGCAAGTCACCGGCATTGTATTTCCCAATGATGCATCTCATGGCCTCCTCAAGATCACCAACAAGATCTCCAAGCATGCAGTGGATCTCTTGAAGGAGAAAGGTCAAGCTCACATATCTCGCACCAAGTCCGGCTCGCGCCCCTCTGCTCCCGCTCGGCGGCGCCATGCTCCTCCTTCTCCCCCTCCAAAGAAGCCTTCCAAGGTCAAGTTTGTGCTCAAGAAAATCTTTGAGACCATGTGCTACAAGATGGAGAAGGATGATCGACATCTTCGCCGCATGGAGGACAAGCTTAATCTTCCTCCCGCCTCTCCTCTTCGTGAGTTTCGTGACCCCTTTACTCTTTATGATGAGGAGTATGTCTCCTCTTCGCGCCCCCATGGCAAGGGTCCAGCTCGTGACGATGATGATGAGGACGAGGACTCCTCCGATGAGGAGGATGTGGAGGAGGACATTGGTGGCGCCGAGATCCGCTCCGACAACGACAACAACGACGATGATGAGGATGATGGCGACGACGACTACGATGAAGACGATGAGTGACCGTGAGCTTTCATCGT
This sequence comes from Eremochloa ophiuroides, assembly GCA_038502445.1. Classification (NCBI taxonomy): domain Eukaryota; kingdom Viridiplantae; phylum Streptophyta; class Magnoliopsida; order Poales; family Poaceae; genus Eremochloa; species Eremochloa ophiuroides. The sequence continues at coordinate 7,436,595 of JAHLJS010000009.1, read as the reverse complement.
GGCCTACCCTTTTTGGCACTTGATGCCAAAGGGGGAGTGTTAGGCTAATTATCCTATTGTAATATCTAGTTCGAAAACTTTGTGGCTTGTATTAAAAACTATGTGTGGTGGCACTATGTGATGGACAACTAGTTTTGTGCTAAATGGTTGTGGAACAAGTTTAATGCTTATCTTCTATCGATTTGGTAACTTGTTCCTCTTTTGTGTTGATTTATTTTTGATGGCTATGCGTTGATAAACTTCACTCTATCTTTACTAGCCATCAAGTTTTTGTGTGAATAATGACTTGTCATATTGCATCACGGATTTTATATATTAACTCACACCTTGTTTTGCACCCCACGGATTGCAAGTTTTAGGGGGAGTCTCCCATTCTTAATGTATGAATGAGTTTAAGAATCTATTTGGAATTCAAGTCCATAGCATACACTAAGGGGGAGTTCTTCACAAAACTTGCAACTCAAAGTTTCAATTCTTTCTATCGTAAGTAAGCCTAAGTTGGTTGTCATCAATTACCAAAAAGGGGGAGATTGAAAGTGCATTTGCCCCATCGTGGGTTTTTGGTTAGTTGATGACACCCAAATTTGAGACTATGCGCAGGTTTAATCCCGTGAGAGCATACTGAAAATCTAATTGGGATTAAACGGTGCCCCTCAATTCGACTTGAACTTCGGCGCTTCGACTCAAGCGGTGGTTAGAATTACTTTTATATTTTCTTGAGTTAGGAATGCCGTACTATTAAGAGGGATGCAAAACTAAGTGGTTTGATGAAGATAGAGTGCTCAAGCTTTAATTTAAAATCAAAGGAGAGACACTCAAAGCACCGCACGAACACGATCGAGAGCTGCTGGAACTTGACCAGTCGGAAGTTCCGGCCTAGGCCGGAAGTTCCGACGTTCAGCCTTTTGGTGGCGTGGCTAAGTGCTGGGAGGTCAGAAGTTCCGGCTGGGGCCGGAAGTTCCGACTACCCCGTACCTAGACCTAATTTGAATAGCAGGGTCGGAAGTTCCGACACCCCTGTCGGAAGTTCCGACGCAGATCTGAACGGTTGGATTTGGGCTCGTCTATAAAAGCTCCTCTCTCACTTCTAACCGTTACCATCGACTCTCAGCGACCTAACTCCGTCCAAAAACAGCTCCCAAGCATTGAAGGCTCTCCACTTCTCTCCCCTTTGCTCCCAACTTCGATTCCCCCAAGGATTTGAGTGAAGATTGAGTGGATCGAGTGAGGAAATCATATCTTGAGCTTGAGCACTTGATTCTCCTCGTCTTGCCAGTTGGTTTTGCGTTTGTTACTCTTGGAGCTTTGCTCCTAGCCGGCTAGGCGTTGCCCAAGAGCATCCAAATTTGTGGATTCGCCTTGGGAAGTTTGTATTACCCGTGATTTCTAGTGGAAACCTCGAGTTACCTTTGTGGTTTCTTTGAGAGAGGGTAAGGAGGTGAAATAGACTGCGACCTTTGTGGTCACCTCAACAACGAGGACGTAGGTACTCCTTTGTGGGGTGGCCGAACCTCGGGATAAATCCTTGTGTCTCTTGTGCTCGTTGTTTTCGTTGCAATACTTGTTTTGTATTACTCTTTGCTTGTCTCTCCCTACCTCCTTCTACTTTCTAGGGTTTGAACTCCACCCGTAGAGTGGAGCATCTCCGGAGCTGAACAACCTCGACTGCTACCTCACTTCATCACTGGGCAAAAGGGTTGTAAGTTTTCGCACGCTCAAAAGTTCATTTGGCCACTAGGGCTAGTTTCAACGTAGGGGTCGGAACCTCCGACAGTTTGGGCCGGAACTTCCGACACAGTCGGAAGTTCCGACACAAACTGCCGGAACTTCCGGCAGTCTCTGATCAAATTGAACTAGAGTGTGTGCAGATTTTTTAATTAGGCCTATTCACCCCCCTCTAGGCCATTGTAGATCCTTTCACTCGGGACGAGATTTCTTTTAGCCGGGAAGGCTGTAATACCCTGGGTATTACAATTTAATTAATCTGCCATGTCATCATATTTAAACTTAAGCATTTGCATATGATAGTGCTTAGGGCCTAGAGTGATTTATTTTCAGCTAGTGATTGATTGTGTAATTAAGTCTTTAATCAAATTCAAAATAAAAATTAAATAGAAATCAAATTAAACCCTAGAATTGACCTAAAACCCTAATTCAAAATCTATAATGAATCTGATGAAAGTGTCTTAATAAAAGTTGTAGAGCTTTTAAAATGGGACAACTTTTATTTTTGGAAATTTTGAAGTTATATTATAAAAATTCAAATTAAACTCAAATTAGTATGTTGATATTTAAATTTGAAACTTCAATTTCAAAAATATTGAGAATCTTCCAAAACTCCCTTAATAGAAGTTGTCAAGCTCACTGAGTAGAACAACTTTCATGTTGACCATTTTTCAAGTTGTTGAGAAAAATCAAAAGTAATTTTAAAATTTTAGTTTGAAATTCAAATCCTACTTTTACCCCCTTTGCAGTGGTTTGAAAATTTGGCCGAATTTGAATTTCATGTCAAAAGCAAAAATGATCTACACAAAATTCTCTACAACTTTTGTATTCACCACTTCCTCTGATTCTGGCCGGATTAGATCGAATTGAATCAAATAGCGTTTGACCTATTCAGCCTACTACTGTAGCTAGGGGGGGTCCCCCTGTTCATTGTCGCGGCCGTACACGCGCGTGCCGTGACCGGCGCCGAGCGCCGTCCGGCCGGCGTGGGCACGCCGCGGCGTTGTCGAGCGGCCAAGGAGGGGGCCCCGGACGCCCCGATCTTATCCCACCCCTTCCCTGCCCTTTAAAGTCGATGAGCCCCTCCATTTTCCCGGTTCTTCCCGAGCGGCCGCCGGCAACCACTTCGTCGTTCGTGGCCAAATTCGCAGCCACCAAGCCATCTCCACCCTCTCCATCTCCCAGATAGGTAGCCAAGCTCATGGCGCATCGATTGGCGCCCGTCGCGTGAGCCGTGGTACCCTATGTAGCTCGCGGTGAGCATCTTCGTCTTCTGGTAGTCACCGGAGCTCCGCCGCGGCCATCCTCTTCTCGTCCGGTCTGTTAGAGTGAGCGTCCTTCTTCTCGGGGTAGCGTTCTTAGCTCCCGTGGTGGTGTAGTTTCTGATGTGCCCGGTGGATTGTGATGTGGTGCACCAGGTTCGTCGGAACAGATCTTCGTCGCCGACGGCCGAGCCGTGTCCGCCGCCGTCGTCGTCAAGCCATCCTCACCGCACCGCCTCTTCGTCATCTAACTCGCCCGTTAGCTTCGTGGTGAGCCCCTGATTCTCCCTGATATTTTTCCCGTGACCTTACCGTGTCCCCTCGGCAGGAACAACCTCGCCGTGCCGCCGAGATCCGCCATGGGCGAGCTCCCTCTCGTCGGAGGTGATTAGAGCTAGGGCTAGGTTCTTAGGGAGTCGGCTAGGGTCTTGGGGTAGATGTTCGGCCGATGGCGCTCGCTGTTAGGGCCGCCGACGGCGAGGTCCGCACCGTGCCATGCGCACGCGCGTGCGCGGGAGCGACGGCCGGAGGTAGGAGAAGATCCTGACAGGGGTGGCCCGCCTGTCAGCGCCCGGGTGAGGGAGAGCGCGCGTGTGCGCGGGGGCTGACGGCTGGGGCCGGCCTGTCGGAGGCATGCGCGCGCGGGCGCGTGCGGGCCGTGCTGGGCCTGTGCGTGTTAGTGGGCCGGCTCGGTGAGATTTGGTTTTCCAATTTCCGGTAGAATTTCTAAAGGTTTTCTTTATTCATTTTTCAATGAATAGTACTGTTGTTTCACATTTTTGTGTGAATTTATTTAGTGCTCCTAAAATCACCAAAATTTTGGAGGATGCTTTCTGTAACATCTAGTATTTAATAAAAATACTAAACTTGATTTTTGGGTAGATTCTGTAGTAGGTAAAAATCATCACTTTAATTGATAAATGAAACTTTGGTGATTTTTAATAATTTCTGTGTTGCTCCAAAAATCATGAAATTTGTTGTGCCACTGTTTGGTACTGAAATCTATCTGTTGGTGGAATTTGGCATCAAATGGAAATAGTTAAATATTTATTAAATTATATGTTGGTTTAAATGATTAATAATAGGAATAGTAAATGGAATAATTATTGAATGGTGTGATTTTTGGATTGATTGAGATTCTAGGTCAATCACCTTTATGACCTAGGGCATTATGAATTAGAGTAGTCATGGCTAGCCTATGGTAGGGTCTTGACCACGTGTGTGCATTATTTATTATTTAATTTTTATCTGTCATTTCATGTGCATTGCATTCATACATTCATTATGGCAAACGTGTAGTGACCGAGAATCCAGAGGTAAAGTCTGAGGGTCCATTGGAGGAGACTGCTCAGGAAATTGTGCAAGGATTTGATATTTGTGGTACCGACCCGGATCCGACACTCTACGCAATCCAAGGCAAGCCCCGGTGCATTTGCCCCTCTCCTTGTTGTTTTAAAAATATTTATCACTTGAGTTAATTAATTGCATTAAGTCAATAGGAGTTGGGTGACAACCAATTGATGCATTTCCATCCTTGAATACCTGACAATACTTAAGAACCTGATTTATTAAAAGTATTGCAAAAATGCATAGTCATGCCTAATGGTTAGTTTTGCGAAAATGCTATTTTGAACTATGATGAGATTAATCAAATGAATCACTTTAGGGGAATGGTATGTCCTTGTTGGTTGGCAGTGTTCCTAGCTAGTTCATTGTCACCCACGGGATGGGTTGTTCCGTTTGGTCGACCATCTGTTGGGTTAGAGTCCCAACGATCCTCACCATCGGAAAGGGATGTGAAAACCAGGTAGTTACCAGTGTACTTGGGTTAGAGTCCCAATGCATGGTTTCTAACAGAAAAATATTAGGGACCGTTCGTTGTCAGGCCTGCTGTGATCAAGACTTTGCAACTAGCCACATACTACGGAAAGCCTCTGACTCCGGTGGCTCTACTGCTGGAACCGACAACCACGCACTGGGAGTGGAGAGATGGCGAGAGTAGCGTGTACCCTCGTGGCCGTCGTGCCTGGAGATGAGAGGAGTACTGTGCTCTCGGGTGGCGCAGGACCGGTTCCGGGGTATGAAAAGCCGTGGTAGGCGGGGTTGGCGTATGCAAGCTTAAGTGCTACATACGCAGTGTGGATAGGGATCCCCAGCTGGGTATTAATCGATTCGAATCGTCGTTGCTCCTCGGATATGGAGACTTGATCCTCACCCCTACATCGGATAGTGGTTCAGAACTAGGAGGTTTTTGAATGGATAAAGCAAATGAAAGAATGTCGATATATGAGAAAGAACTTGGAGCTATGGTTAATGATTAATAGTATTATTGAAATAAAATGTTGAGATAGGAATAGTAATGCTTTTCCGCAAAACTCTTGAACTCTTGCTAAAGCCTTACCTTGACTCCCCTCAACCTGCATTCCTGAGTCTAATTTTACACTCTTAGTCGGGTAAGTCTTGCGGAGTACCCCATGTACTCAGGGTTTGTTAACCCCGTTGCAGGAGGGCAGCAGGAGACCGAAGTCTGTCTCGCTCCGTGCTGCGTTACTATCGTTCAGGAGAGTGAAGAAGAATAAGGTTGAGCCCGTGGGCAGGGTTCGTGTAATATTTATCTATCTGTCGTACTGTTGATTCTACCGCTACTGCTACCCTTTTAAAATATGGTCTGTAATAACTGCACCTAATTTCATTTGAACACTGGTTTGTAATATTAAGTACTATTTATTCTTCCGCACTTTTACTCTGATGTATTTTGTTATGAAATGTTGTAACCCTATAATGGCTTCGCAATGGGATCCTGTCGGAGATAACGGGTGCTTATGTAGCCCGGCAGAGCCCGCCTAGGTCATCTGGAACACGGGTCCGGCTGTCAGATGTCATTAGTGGCGATGACAGGTGCCTGTAGGCCACGTGATTTAGGCGGTTCTGTTACATGATTACAACAGAGGTGTTCCATATATAAAGAGAGTACAAGAGAGCCCAAAGGGCCTGGCGAGCCTGGAGGCGACGCCCCAAGGGGCCAGTCTAGCCTATGGAATTGGCAATCAATAAATAGGGACTAATAATTCTAACACCCCCCCGCAGTCGGAACGTTGTTGGGACGAACGTTCAGGCTGGAGCGAAAATCCATGAAGACCGAGGAGGGAAGACCCTTGGTGAAGATATCGGCGAACTGCGACGTGGTGGGAACATGAAGCACACGGACAGCCCCAAGGGCAACCCGTTCCCGAACGAAGTGGAGGTCGATCTCCACGTGCTTGGTGCGCTTATGTTGAACGGGGTTGGTGGAGAGGTAGACGGCGCTGACGTTGTCGCAGTAGACGAGGGAGGCAGAGGCCAGCGGGTGATGCAGCTCCTGGAGAAGTTGCCGCAGCCAAGAGGCTTCAGCCACGCCGTTAGCAACAGCGCGGTATTCAGCCTCGGCACTTGAGCGCGAAACCGTGGGTTGACGCTTGGAGGACCAGGAGATGAGGCTGCCGCCGAGGAAGACAGCGTAGCCGAAGGTGGAGCGGCGAGTGTCGGGGCAGCCGGCCCAGTCAGCGTCGGTGTAGACCACGAGCTGAGTCGGAGCAGAGCGGGGAATGACAAGGCCAAAGTCAAGAGTGCCCTGAAGGTAGCAAAGGATCCGCTTGGCAGCCACAAGATGAGCTTCCCTGGGATCATGCATGTATAGGCAGACTTGTTGAACAGCGTAGGCGATGTCAGGCCGGGTGAAAGTCAGGTATTGAAGGGCACCAGCGAGGCTGCGGTATGCTGTAGGATTAGCAACAGCAGGGCCGGCAGCAGCAGAAACCTTAGCACAAGTGTCAACGGGGGTAGAGCATGGCTTGCAGTCACTCATGCCGTGGCGAGCGAGAATGTCCATGGTGTACTGACGTTGTGAGAGAAATAGAGTGTCCTGGTTGCGCTGAACAGCTATGCCAAGGAAATGGTGCAGAGGACCAAGATCCTTCATGGAGAATTCTTGTTTGAGTGCAGCGATGACCCGGTGTAAGATTTGCTGAGAAGATGCAATGAGCACAATATCATCCACATAGAGGAGCAGATAGACTGTCTCAGTGCCGCGCCGGTAGATAAACAGAGAGGTGTCAGACTTGGCTTCGGTGAATCCCAGAGTCAGCAGAAAGGAGGCAAACCGGCTGTAACATGCGCGCGGTGCCTGCTTCAAACCATAGAGTGACTTGTTGAGTTTGCAAACATGTTCAGGGAGAGTAGGATCAACAAAGCCAGCGGGCTGTTAGCAGTATACTGTTTCGGACAGAGTGCCATGAAGAAAGGCATTCTTCACATCAAGTTGATGGATCGGCCAATCCCTGGAATGAGCCAAAGTGATGACTGTGCGAACTGTAGCAGGCTTGACAACAGGGCTGAATGTTTCATCATAATCAACACCGGGCTGTTGAGTGAACCCGCGAAGAACCCAGCGAGCCTTGTATTTGTCCAGAGAGCCATCAACATGAAATTTATGCTTGAAAATCCATTTACCGGTGACTAACATTTGCCTTGGGAGGGCGAGGAACGAGGTCCCAAGTGTGGTTGTCGGAGAGAGTAGCAAATTCCTCTTCCATGGCCCGGCGCCAGTGAGGATTGGCGAGGGCGTCGCGACACGTGCGCGGGAGCGGGGAGAGGACATCGGCGTGCAGACCGAAGCGAGGCTGCCGGAACCCGATCTTCCCACGGGTAGCCATGCCATGGGAATTGGCGACGGGTGGGATGGGAACAGCCCCAGTTGGAAGCTGGGGGCCGTGCTTGACATAGCGCGGTGGAGATGGGACGATGCTGGAGCGTCGAAGAGCGGGAGCCTCAACAGAAGGCTCGGTCGTCGGGCTTGGTGCAGGAGGACTCCGGTGGTAGACGTGGATGATGGGCGGCCTGTGGACTGACACCTACGCAGGGGGTGCTGAGGGTGCCGAAACATCCTGCACAGGGGGCACAGGAGCCACTGTGGGCGCCGAAACAGCCTGCACAGGCGGCGCTGCAGGCACCTAGACAGCGGGCGCCGTGGGCACCTGTACAGCGGGCACTGCAAGCACCTGTACAGCGGGCGCTGCAGGTTCAGAGGGCGCTGCAGGTGCTGCAGATTCCTGAACAGGGGGCGGCCTGGGCAGGGAGAAGCCTGGCGGAGGCCCAGCAGCCCTGGGAGAACCTGCATATGGAGGAGTGATTGACAGGGAATCATCATTAGTTAGAAAATCAAGTTCAGTGGGTGGAGGGGAGGGCCAACATAGGGAAAAGGGAAACGTTGTTTCGTCGAAGACAACGTGGCGAGAGATGATGACCCAATTGGTGGTAAGGTCAAGGCACCGATAACCCTTGTGATCCGGAGAGTAGCCGAGGAAGGCACACAAGGTGGACCGAGGGGCCAGCTTGTGAGGTGCAGTGGCGGTGAGATTTGGATAGCAGGAGCATCCAAAAGTCCGGAGATCATGATAGAAGGGAAGGGTGCCGTGGAGAGTGAAGAAGGGGGTGCTCATGTGTAAGGTTTTGGTGGGGAGGCGATTGATGAGGTGGGTGGCTGTGGCGAGAGCATCGGCCCAACATGAGGAGGGCATAGAGGCTTGGAACAGGAAGGTGCGGGTGGTGTTGTTGATGGTGCGAATCATGCGTTCGTCTTTGTCATTCTGCTGTGAGGTGTAGGGGCAGGACATGCGAAGAGAGACACCATTAGCAAGGAAGAAAGCACGAGACGCAGAGTTATCAAACTCGCGGCCACTATCACATTGCATAGCCTTGATATCACACCCGAACTGAGTGAGCACGAAAGCAAAGAAGTTGGAGAGAACAGGGAAAGTGTCAGATTTCAGGCGAAGAGGAAATGTCCAAACAAAGTGTGAGCAATCATCAATAATGACTAAATAATATTTAAATCCGGATACACTGATTGCAGGTGATGTCCACAAATCACAATGAATTAAGTCAAATTTTTTGATTGCTCTGGACAGGGAACTAGTGAAGGGCAAGCGAACATGACGCCCAAGCTGACATGCATGGCAGATAGAATCATCATCTGGTTTGCTGCACACGATAGAAGAGGTTTGAGCAAGACGCTGAAGGGCAGCTTTGCCGGGGTGTCCGAGGCGGCGATGCCAAGTGGTCGGAGATGGAGTGGCTACGAGAGCGCAGGAGCCGGAGGATGATGATGGAAGCTGCAGGGTGTACAAATGTCCCGAGCTGTCACAGCGAAGGAGGATGTTCTTGGAACGAAGATCCTTCACAGAAATACCAAGAGGGTCAAATTCAATAGAAACAAGATTATCAGTGGTAAACTGTCTAACAGAGAGAAGGTTTTTGATAATATCAGGGGCAACAAGAACATTATTAAGGTGAAAGGGGCCAGGGAGAGTGGAGTAGCCGGTACCTATGACCGGTAAGGTGGCTCCATTGCCGACAACAATGGAGGATGGAAAGGAGGAGGATGGCGACAAAGTGACCATACCGGAGTTAGAAGCGATGTGGGAAGAAGCTCCCGAATCGACGACCCAGTCCGAGGCGCTCGGCGGCGGAGTGAGGGAGACGGTGCTGAACGCGTTGGCGAGTGCCTGAGGATCCCATGGAGACCACGCAGACGGGGGCGCCGGGGCAGGCGGCTGGTAGAAGGCAGCCGGTGCCGGAGGATAACATGCGCCGGGGGCAGCAGGGCCAGCCATCATGGCCTGCTGTGGTGGCTGGCCAAGGCGCGGTGGTGGGCCACGAGAACCGCCGGAGGAGGACCAAGGCCACATATGAATGGACCCAGTCCACGGGTTGAGGAAGGAGGGCCATTGTGGGCCACCAGGAGGACCACCGGTGGGCTATGGGCTGCCAGCCGAGTTGCCTTGGCCGCGACCACTGCGGCGACGCCGGCCACAACCGCTGTTGCCACCAGCCGGAGCCCCCCTCCCGCAGCTGGTAGAGGTCGCGGGGATGCAGCAGCAGGGGTAGGCAACCTGGGGGCGTAGAGGCGACGAGAGCTGAAGGAGGCGCCGAAGGCGGTGCCATGTTGAGCTCGGCCAAGCGCAGGTCGGCACGAATGTCGGCAAAGGAAGGGAATGGTCGCTGGTGGGTGACGAGTTGAGACATGAACTGGAAACGTTCATTAAGGCCGCGCAGGACATTCAGCATGAGGGTGCGGTCTTGGACAGGCTCGCCGAGATCAGCAAGTGCATCGGCCATGGTCTTCATCTTGCGGCAGAAATCGTCGACGGAGAGGGCACCCTGGCAGAGAGTGCGGAATTCGGTGTCGAGGAGCATGGCGCGGGACTCGCGATTGTTCAGGAACTGCTGCTCCAGCCCGAGCCATGCCCCCCCAAGTGGTGATGCCTTCCCACTCGTGGACGACATCCAGAAGGTCGGGGGAGATGGTGTTGAAGATCTAGGAGACAACGACGCAGTCCATACGGGACCATGCCGGATCGTAGAGGCGGGAGTCATCGCAGAGGACGTGATCCTTCAGGGCAAAGCGGCCGAGGATGAGGAGGACGTAGCCGCGCCACTTGGAGTAGTTGGAAGCCTGAAGATCGAGGACGATCGGGATCAGGTTCTTGATATTCTGGACGGCGGCAGCCTGGCTGTGTAGATGGGTGATGGCGGCTGCTTCGGAGGAGAAAGAGTGGGCGTCGTCATCGTCCTGCCGAGGAGATTCGCCGCGGATGCGCTCCCGGAGGGCCGCGGCCTGCTGCTCCATGGCGTCTGGCTGCGCGCGCTCGCTGGCGAGAGCAGCGGCGGCGAGGCGAACGCGCTCCTGGGCCGCGGCGGCGTTCTTGAGAAGGTCAGCCTCCGCCTGAAGGGCCAGGCTGCGCTCGGTGTTGGTGGAGCACAGGGAAGTAGCCTCATCTTCCAGCTTCTAGGCGGCGGCGAGTGCCTCGTCGCGGAGCTTGGCTGCGGCGGAGGCAGCCAAGGCACCGGAGGCGGAGGTGGTGGCCATGGGTGCGCACGGGCGACGGCCAACCGAGGGGCGCGCACACGGGGGCCGGGCGGAGCGGCGCGCGCAGCGACCGAGAGTCGCGCGTAGCGGCCGAGAGGGCGCGTGCGCCTAGGAAACGCGCGCGCGCCTAGAAGAGCGGAAACGGAGCGTGGGTGGTACGGCTCAGGAGAGAGCGTCTGATACCATGATAGAAGCCAAAGGCTGAGATTGATTAACTTGATAATGATTACAACAGAGGTGTTACATATATAAAGAGAGTACAAGAGAGCCCAAAGGGCCTGGCCAGCTTGGAGGCGGCGCCCCAAGGGGCCAGTCTAGCCTAGGGAATTGGCAATCAATAAATAGGGACTAATAACTCTAACAGGTTTAATACCACCTTGGCAATCTAGGAGGTTGAGGACCAGCTTATAGGCGCTGTTGTTCCAAACGTAGCACCTCCGGGTTAACCCTTTAACACGAAGCGAGGACGAAAGTGTAAGCAAGGTGCTACGCGTATGCAGGCCCGTTCCGCGTGAGGAGTGGGCCATATAAGCAGTTTTTGGATGCGGGGTGTTACAGATGGTATCAGAGAGTAAACCCTTGCTGCATGTTGCCCGTGGAGGGGTGTACCAAGGGGTGATCCTGGACATCTGCCACATATATGTGGTGAGCTGCCAAGGGCGTCAGCCCTTAAGGGAGGGTGAATGTAACACCCCAGCCCATAGTAATTGTGAAGTTGGCCCATGTGGCCCAAGTGGCACATGTGGAGTTGTGTTGGTGGGTTTAATGCCACCTTGGTAATCTAGGAGGTTGAGGGCCAGCTTATAAGCGTCGTTGTTCCAAACGTAGCACCCCCGGGTTAACCCTTTTACACGAAGCGAGGACGAAAGTATAAGCGAGGTGCTACGCGTATGCAGGCCTGTTCCGCGTGAGGAGTGGGACATATAAGCAGTTTTTGGACGCGGGGTGTTACAGGAGGTCCCTTCCCGATCGCAGCCTTGGCTTCTGAACGGAGGGAAAAAAACAGATGTACTGCGTACGATAGGTAGGCAGAACACCAAAAAACGATCTCGACCCTAGGGAACCTAAGCGGCGCTGCCCCTAGAGGGAAAACTTTGTGGTTGACAGCGCCGGAGCGGCTAACCGTCAATATGCGGTGGCCGGCGACGACTGGAAGTCGACGACGGGGCGTGGACGCCCGGGGCACACTGGCCACCGGCGAGCAGACCTAGAACACCGGAGATGGCAGACTAGGTCATGGTCGAGATCGTGATCGCCTTCCTGATCGCCAACGCTGGAGATCCTAAACTTGCGGTCATTGCGTGACTATTAGTGACGCTAGCTCTTACCCTGCGTAGGCTGGCCTCCTTTGTGAGAAATAGTGGTATATCTGTTTCACAGGTAATGCAAGCAGAAGACTTGGATACACTATTTATCTTACCACTCTCAATAGAGGCATTGATGAACTCCAGAAGTGGCACTAATTTGTGGCAACAGATATTCGTCCAAGCGGTACTACTCTTTTGTCTACAGTTCCATTGAGGCTCACCCGATCTTCAAGATAGTATGGAAATCTAGATGCACGGCGAGAGTTAACTTCTTTGCATGGCTCATCTTAGTGGGATCGGCTTAACACCAAGAACATGCTTCAGCGGCGACAGTTGATCACCTCTTCTTTGAGTGTTCATTTGCACAAGCATGTTGGGCAAGGGTAGGTATTATCTGGGATGACACACTACAACTGCTAGACAGACTGTCGCAGGCGAGGTCCACCAACAACATCCCTGCGTTCCCAGAAGTGGCACTAATTGCAGCCTGGGAAATCTGGAAAATACAGAACGACAAAGTCTTCCAACGCAGGAGAAAGATCGGGCGACGAAGTGAGAGTCTCGGGCGGCGACCGATCCGATGATCTTCGGAGGCGCAAGTGGCGACCGTTGCAAACTATGATGACCAACAACTTGGTACGGGTATGAACTCTAATCATCATTGCATATTCATAATTTTGTCTATATAATTGTTTATGATTTCCTCTTCTACTCAATTTAAAATCAATACAGACAGTGGGCCAGAAATGATAGATGATATCGAAGATTATTATGAGTGCAAATGGATCTCCAAGAAAAAGCTTAGACCTGATGGTACAATTGAGAGGTACAAGGCAAGGCTTGTGGCCAAAGGATATACCCAAAAGGAGGATAAAGATTTCTTTGAAACCTACTCGCCAGTTGCTCGATTGACTACAATTCGCATGTTGATAGCCGTGGCAGCCTCTTATGGTCTTATCATTCATTGGATGGATGTTAAGATAGCTTTCCTGAATGGAGAGTTGGATGAGGAAATCTATATGGATCAGCCAGAAGGGTTCATTGCGGATGGTCAAGAGAACAAGGTTTGTAGGTTGTTCAAATTATTGTATGGCCTAAAACAAGCACCTAAGCAATGGCATAAAAAATTCGATAATACTCTTACAACTGCTGGCTTTGCTGTGAATGAGGCAGATACATGCGTGTATTACCGATATGGTGGGGGTGAGGCTGTTATGCTGTGCCTATATGTTGATGACATTTTGATCTTTGGATCAAATCTCAATGTGATTGAGGAAGTAAAGAAACTTCTATCGAGCAATTTCGAAATGAAAGATTTGGGAGAAGCTGATGTCATTCTAAACATCAAGGTTATTAGAGAAGGTGATGGTGGGGTAACTTTGTTACAGTCCCATTATGTGGAAAAGGTATTAAGTCGCTTTGGTTTTAGTGACTGTGATCCTGCTCCCACACCGTATGACCCTGAGGAAAATCGGAGAATAGCAAGGGATCAATTGACATACTCACAGATCATAGGCTCACTCATGTATCTTGCGAGTGCAACAAGGCCTGACATCTCATATGCTGTAAGCAAATTGAGCCGGTTTGTGTCAAACCCGGGAGATGATCATTGGTGTGCTCTTGAGAGAGTGTTGTGCTATCTTAAAGGTACTATGACATACGGTATTCATTATACTGGGAACCCCAGAGTGCTAGAAGGCTACAGTGATGCCAACCGGATCTCTGATGCTGATGAGCTTTATGCCACGAGTGGATATGTGTTTCTGCTTGGAGGTGGCGCTGTTTTCTAGAAGTCTTGCAAGCATACTATCTTAACGAAGTCTACAATGGAAGCAGAACTAGCAGCATTAGACACTGCTGGGGCTGAGGCCGAGTGGCTACGTGATTTACTTTTGGATTTCCTGGTAGTTGAAAAACCGATACCGGCTATTTCCATGAACTGTGATAACCAGACTGTGATTACCAAGGTTAACAGTTCTTAGGATAACATGAAGTCCTCGAGACATGTAAAGATACGTTTGAAATCTGTCAGAAAACTGAAAACTCCGGAGTTATAACGGTGGATTATGTCCACACGTCGAATAATCTGGCAGATCAATTCACTAAGGGTCTGTCACACAATGTGATAGAAAGTGAATCGAGAGAGATGGGTATGAGACCCACGTGAAATCTACTACAGTGGTAACCTGCTCTATGTGATCGGAGATCCCGTGAAGTGTAACAGAACCGCCTTAATCACATGGCCCACAAGCACCTGTCATCGTCACTAATGACCTCTGACAGTCGTACCCGTGTCCCAAATGATCGAGGCAGCCCTGCCGGGCTACATCAGTGCCCGTATGCCGACAGGATCTCCATTGCGAAGCCATTACAGAGTTACAACATTTCATAATCAAAATACATCAGAGTAAAAGCGGAAGATTAATTAGTACTTGAGTTACAAACCTTGTCCAAATAGTAAATAGGTGTAGTTATTACAAACCAACTTAAAACAGTAGCAGTGGCACTGGAACAACGATACAACATAAATAGATAGCAGATAATCGAACCCAGCCCACGGGTCCTTCACTCCTCACCACTATCCTCTTCGATCACTGTAGCACAACAGGGGTCGAGACAAATCTCCGGCTGTGGCCCTCCTGCAACGGGGTTAACAAACCCTGAGTACTGGGTACTCCGCAAGACTTACCCGACTAAGAAAAATATTTGACTCTTGGAATGCAAGGTTAAGGGTAAGGCTTAGCAAGAGGTAAGGGTTTAGCGGAAAAGCATTACTATCCTGTCTCAGTATTTTTGCTCATTGAATAACCCTATTTATACCATAAGTCATAATTCATCTCTTCCATCTATTTTATTCTTTTCATTATTCTCAAAACATCCTATTCTTCGAACCACTTTTCGAGGTAGACGTGAGGATCAAGTCTCCATAACCGAGGAGCACGTCGATTCGAATCAAGTAAGTATACCCAGCTGGGGATTCTATCCACACTGCATATGTAGCACTTAAGCTTACATATACCAACCCATTGTCACGGCTTTTCCATTCCGGACCCGGTCCTACGCCACCCGAGAGCACAGTACTCCACTAGTCTCCAGGCACGCCGGCCACGTGGGTACACGCTACTCTCGCCATCTCTCCACTCCCAGTGCGCGGTTGTCGGTTCCAGCAATAGAGCGACCTGACCCTAGGCTTTCCGAATTGGTATGTGGCTAGGCTGTTCATCATGATCACAACAGGCCTTACAACGAACGGTCCCTACTGCTTTCCGTCAGAAACCATGCATTGGGACTCTAACCCAAATACCCTGGATTCTGCCCGGTTTTCAAATCCCTTTCCCGATGATGACGATCAGTTGGGACTCTAACCCAAACGGATGGCCGGTCACTCGGGAAACCCATCCATTACAATAACAGTGTCCCGGCCAAAGGACCCTGCCATCATACATGGACTCATAGCCATCCCTTGATAATTCTTCATTCCAAAAATCAAGTTTAAAATAGCATTTTTGAAATTCTAATATTTAAGCATGACTAAGCATTTTTCAACTCATTTCGAAGCATTAGGTTCCTTGGGTAACAAGTAGTCAAGGATGGTAAATGCACCAATTGTTTCATCACGCAACTCCTAACAACTTAATGCAGTTGATTTACTCAAGTGATAAAAGCATTTATAAATAGAGGGTTAAATGCACCGGGGCTTGCCTTGCAGCGCAAAAACAGTCGGGGCAGGAGCACCACAGCTTTCAGGTTCAAGAACCACCTCGGAACCTTCTCCTCCAGGCACCTCGACTTTGACTTCCTCGTTTACCGGCACTACACGTGTGCAACAATGCAAGTATGAATGCGATGCAGAAAAGAGCATATGCCAGAAATAAGGAACTAAACATATGACAAGCATAAGATGGCATCACTAGGGTGTTCTAGGTCTTAAATGGGTTTGACCTAGAACCACATTCAATTCCAAAGTCACACAAATCCTAAATTCATTTTCTACACTTCTTTTTACTATTTAATAAACCCATATCTATTTAATACAAGAGCAAACTAATTCCAATTGGGACCAAACTTCACCTACAGATAGCCTCTCATGCCAAACAGAGACACATAAATTTTGGTGATTTTTGGAGTTACCTAGATTTAATTAAAAATGTGCAAAAATCCATTTTCCATTTATTTTAGGGATTTTTACCTACTGCAGAAAGTACTTAAACATGACAAAAAATATTTTTATAAAATTCTACACTACTCAGAGAGCACATACAAAAATTCTCATGAATTTTGGATTAGCCAAAATATTCTAACAAAATTATGAAACTGCAGCACTATTCATTTGAAAATAAAATGGAAAAGACATTGTAAAATCCTGGAAAAAAGAGAAAACCGAAACGGCCCGAAGCCGGCCCAACTCGGGGCAATCAGCCCACACGGCCCGCTCCCCTTTTCCCACACGCGCCGGACGCTGACAGGCGGGGCCGGCCTGTCAGCTCCGTCTTCTTCCTCGCGCGGCGCGAGCGAGCACGCGCGCACCGGCGCGGCCCTCGCCGCCGGCGAACCGACGGCCACTCGGATGCGACCTACGGCTACTACACACCCTAACGGACAACCTAGAGCACCTAGCTTCGACCTTAGCCGCCTCCGACGAGGCTCTCCGCGACCATGGCGGACGCCACGGCTCGGCGAGCATGCGCCGGCCTCCCGAGACCAAAAAGTGATAAACCAAAGGGTTAGGAAGGATCTAGAGCTCACCACGAGTCTAGTGAGGGAGAAGGATGGGGCTGAAACGGACCGGTGAGAAGAGATTGACGACGGCGGCGGATGCGGCGGCTTGAACACTCCGGCGAGCACCCGTTCCGCTGGACCTAGGGGACGAAACACGCAACCGCCGAGCGCATGAGTTCAAGGGAAGGTCAGAGAGTAGGAAACGAGGCTTAGGCAGGGTAGTAGCTCACCACGACGAGCTGTGGCCGAGAAACCGAGCCCGCGGCGGCGCTCTGCCGGACCCGAAGACGACGATACCTGGAGCAGGGCACCCAAGGCGTTAGAGGGGGCACAAAAGGCACCAACCGGAGCGCCTTGGAGCTGCACACTTACTGAGAGGATGGAGAGAGTGGAGATAGCCGGTGGACGGTGAATTTCGCCGGCGACCGAGTGGAGCTCGAGGATGGCGGCGGTGGCGATTTCGGTCGGGAGGGAGCACCTGGGGTTTAAATAGGCGAGGAGACGGTGGGGAAGAACGTGGGAGGTACTCGGCTCCATGCTGCGCGTACCACGGACGGAGCTCCGGCGTCAGAGGACGCGCGGCGCTGTCACGCACGCCGGCGACGTGCACGCCGCGGCCGGACGCGCGCGTGACGCGTGAACAGTGTCGCCGGTACAGTACTTGCTCAGGGAAAATCGCTCAAATTGACTGGCCAAACGACCGAATCCGAGGCCACGCCCAAAAGCAAAGTTGTAGATATTTTTGTGCTGGACAACTTTTGTTTTTGCACCATTTTGAAATTCGGCCTAGATTTGAAAATATTCAAAAGGGGGTAAACTAGGGTTTTGAATTTCAAACTGAATATTTAAAATTACTTTCTATTTTTCTAAAGAACTTGAAATTTGGCCAAAATATAAGTTGTGCATCTCAGAGAGATCTACAACTTCTATTAAGGAAGTTTTGTCTAATTCTCATTAGTTTTTGAAAGGCAGTTTTAAATTCAAATTTTGAAACACTGTTTTGAGCTTAATTCAAAAATTTTCAACATAACTTCAAAATCACCCAAAATAGAAGTTGTTCTACATTAAAAACTCTACAACTTTTATTAAGGGACCTACCTCAGATTTGATCAAATTTAGAAAGTGCACTTTGAAGCCTCTAATTAGGGTTTTAGGAAAATTAAAAATCAACAAGAAATAACAACTCAATTAGGGTTCCTTCAAGCACACACAAGAGTTAAACAAGCTAATCACACTATTAGCCCTAATGACAAGCAAATGCACATGATGATATGATAACATGTCATTTTAGTTAACAGTAATACCAGGGGTATTACAGCCTTCCCCCCTAAAAGAAATCTCGTCCCGAGATTAGGTAGATAACATTGTTTTTAAACAGAAAATTTTCCAAACATAGCTACCCAAACAAAACTCAAAACAAGGGGCTAGAAAAGATCAAATACAGAGAGAGGCTATACCTATATAGAAGCATAGAATTCGGGAAATTTTTCTGCCAAAAAGTCTTCAGATTCCCAGGTGGCTTCGTCCTCAGATTGCTGACTCCATTGTACTTTATACCACCTGGTTGCAGTCCTGCGGGTAACACGATCTTTAATATCCAGGATCCGAACTGGATATTCGGAGGTAGTCATGTCGGGTTCCAACTGAACTCCTTCCACATCGATTACTTGATCTGGCACTCTCAGACATTGCTTCAGCTGCGACACATGGAATACGTTGTGTACTTCTGATATGTGCTCAGGTAACTGCAACCTGTAAGCCACTTTTCCCACACGTTCGATGATCTCAAAGGGTCCAATGAAACACGGGGCTAGTTTGCCTTTAACTCCAAAACGATTCACTCCTTACATTGGTGATACCTTCAGATAAACAAAATCTCCCACTTTAAACTCTAGCGGTCGACGTCGTTTATCAGCGTAACTTTTCTGCCTAGACTGGGCTATTTTTAAGTTCTCTTGTATCACTCGAACCTTGTCTTCAGCCTCTTTTACCAGATCTACCCCATAGTACCATCTTTCTCCGGGTTCGGACCAATTCAAAGGTGTGCGACATCTTCTACCATACACGGCCTCGAATGGAGCCATCTGGATACTTTCTTGATAGCTGTTGTTATATGAGAATTCGGCCAAGGCCAAACACTCATCCCACTTATCCGGGTAATTCAACGCGCAAGCTCTCAACATGTCTTCCAATACTTGATTGACTCTTTCAGTCTGCCCATCGGTTTGCGGATGATATGCAGTGCTGTGCAGAAGCTTTGTCCCCAAGGACTTATGAAATGCTTTCCAAAACTTGGAGACAAACTGGGTACCACGGTCAGAGACAATGGTTTTTGGCACTCCATGCAGTTTCATCAGATTCTCAATATACAACTGAGCATACCTTGGAGCTCTAAAGTCCTTCTTGACTGGCATGAAATGGGCTTGTTTCGTAAGATGGTCCACAACAACCCAGATGGAATCAAAACCCCGAGCAGTCTTGGGCAATCCCACAATGAAATCCATGCTGATATCTTCCCACTTCCATGCTGGCACAGGCAATGGTTGTAGTTCTCCACCAGGTCTCATGTGCACAGCCTTAACTTTCTGACATGTGTCACACCTTGCCACATACTGAGCAATTTCAACCTTCATCTTGGTCCACCAGAATTTCTGCCTCAAGTCCTGATACATCTTATTGCTTCCTGGATGAATAGAGAATTTTGTCGAATGCGCTTCATCGAGGATCGCTTGACGTAACACAGGAATCTTGGGGACAACTAATCTGTCCTTGAACCAGACCACACCATCATCATCAATCCTGAAACAGTCAGCCTTGCCTGCTTGGATCTTTTCTTTGATGTGCTTGATCCCTTTGCTTTTCTTTTGAGCGGTAATGATCTGTTCTCGAATAGGAGTTTCAATTCTAATGTTGGCTATGCTGCCCCGTGGCACCATTTCAATATCCAATCTCTCCAGCTCACAACACAAGGTCAGAGTGTATAACTTCACATTCAAGCAGTTGCAGTGAACCTTGCGGCTCAATGCATCAGCTACCACATTTGCTTTACCAGGATGGTAATGTACTTCGATGTCATAGTCCTTGATCAACTCGAGCCATCTTCTCTGCCTCATATTCAACTCTTCTTGAGTAAAAATGTACTTCAGACTCTTGTGATCAGTGTAAATATTGCAGGTACTTCCCAACAGATAATGACGCCATATTTTCAGAGCATGAACCACGGCTGCCAACTCTAGATCATGAGTAGGATAGTTTTCTTCGTGACGCTTGAGTTGCCGTGAAGCATAAGCAATGACACGACCCTCTTGCATCAACACACAGCCAAGACCGGTTCCCGAAGCATCACAGTACACATCAAATGGTTTCTCAATATTCGGCTGAGCCAACACTGGTGCAGTGGTTAGCAATTCTTTCAACTTCTGAAAAGCTTCCTCACATTCTGATGACCAAATAAACTTCACTTGATTTTTCAGCAAGTTGGTGATGGGTTTAGATATCCTGGAGAAATCTGGGATAAAACGACGATAGTAACCTGCCATACCCATAAAACTGCGGACCTGATGCACTGTGGTGGGCGGCTTCCAATTCAGAATCTCCTCGACCTTGCTGGGATCTACGGACACTCCTTCCGCAGATAGAATATGACCGAGGAATGGAACTCTGTCCAACCAAAACTCACATTTGCTGAACTTGGCATAAAGTTGGTGATCTCTCAAATGGTTTAGGACAATTCGAAGGTGGTTAGCATGTTCTTCGGGGGTTTTGGAGTATACAAGGATGTCATCTATAAAAACGACTATGAATTTGTCAAGCTCGGGCATGAACACGGAGTTCATCAGATACATGAAATAGGCAGGAGCATTGGTCAGGCCAAAAGACATGACTAGGTATTCATATAGGCCATATCTGGTGGTGAAAGCGGTTTTGGGAATATCTTGCGGACGGATTTTTATTTGGTGGTACCCCGATCGAAGGTCAATCTTAGAGAATACCTTGGCCCCAGCAAGCTGGTCAAAGAGAAGATCGATACGGGGCAAAGGGTATTTATTTTTGATGGTGACTTCGTTGAGAGGACGATAGTCAATACACAGTCTAAGAGAGTTATCCTTCTTTTTCACAAAAATGGCCGGACAACCCCAAGGTGACGAACTGGGCCGGATAAAACCCTTGTCCAACAATTCTTGCAACTGAACTTTCAACTCTGCCAGTTCTTTTGGTGGCATCCTGTACGCCCTACGAGATATAGGTGCCGTACCAGGCTTAAGCTCTATGGCAAACTCCACATCACGGTCCGGAGGCAAACCAGGTAAGTCATCAGGAAAGACATCCGGGAATTCACAAACTACTGGAATATTCAGGATTTCTTGAACTGAGGTAGCATTGACTTGCTTCACGGTTCTCAGGGGTAACGGAAGTTGGATAAGAAGTTTGGACTGACTATCAGGTATGTTAACTTTGATTGTCCTATTCAGCACATCAATCACAGCCTTGTGCTGATACATCCAATTCATCCCCAAAATGGCATCTATGTCCTGATCTTTTAGCACTATCATAGTGGTCGGGAACTTATGCCCTCCCAATTCTATGGGTATCCGAAATACCACTTCCTTAGTACTGATACGCCCCCCGGGCGATTGTATGATAAAATTTTCATTAACCTCCCCAATTTGAATGTCATGCTTGACGACAAAATTACGGTTGATGAATGAATGTGATGCACCAGAATCAAAGAGTGTAATTGCAGGGTTACCAGCGATAGGGAACCTACCGAGCATGACGGGCTCTCCTTCCGGAATATCAGCGATCTGGGTGTAGTACACCTGGCCAGCCTTCTTGACCACCTTGCCCTTCTGGGCCTGCTGCTGCTGTCCACGGTGCTGTCCCTGCTGCTGCTGCTGCTGTCCACCAGCACCCTTCTGTGCATGCTGATTGGACTGTTTGGGGAAAGGACAATTGCGGGACCAGTGTCCCATCTGGCCACAGTTGTAGCATGGTTGATTGTAGGTGAACTGTGGTGAGGTGACACGAACGCCAGGGGCATTCGGCTGAGTGGTGTTTTGCTGGTTTGAGGTGTGGGAGGTAGCGGCGGTACGCACAACTACCTGCTGTTGTGGGTACTGTGGGCGGTTGTGGTGGGTGGGATGGTAGATGATTTTCTGGCGCTTTTGGCTGCCAGAGAAAACAGCCTTCTTCTTCTTCTTCTCTCCCTGAAGTTGGCGGTCACTTTCTTCAAAAGCGAGCGCGCTGTCAACAGCTTCATGATAGGTACAATGGCGGTTGTTGGATAAGCTGCGCTGGATCTTGTAGTTCAAGCCTCTGACAAAGCAGCTCCTCTTCTTACCATCAGTATTCACGTACTCTGGGGCATACAGAGACAACTGGTTGAACTTGGTCACGTACTCCATCACAGTGGAGTCTCCCTGCCGCAATGCCAGAAACTGGTCAAGCTTCATTCTCATTATCCCTTCAGGGATGTAGTGGGCACGGAATGCAGTGCGAAACTCTGCCCAGGTAAGCTGGTGTCCTGTGGGTTGTGCTGCCAGGAGATTAGCATACCAGGCACTTGCGGGACCACGCAGCTGCTGTGCTGCGAACTGCGGCTTCTGGATTTCGGTGCAATGGATCAAACCAAACTTCTGCTCCATGGTACGGAGCCAGTCATCCGCCTCAAGCGGCTCATCCGCCTTGGTGAACACCGGTGGACGGGTGTCGGTGAAGTCCACATAGGTAGTTTCCTGGTTCCCATTATTGCGCCCACGGCGCTCTCCACGCTGACCCTGATTCTGAGCGAAAGCATTCGCCGCATTAGCAAGTGCGGTAATGGCATCAGCGAGACTTGGTGGCACGGGTGGTGCCTCAGGAAGACCGTCCTCTCCCTGGTTGCTGGACTGACCATGGGTCTGAACCATCTGTGAATTGCACACTTAACTCAGGACTTGGACTTGACATTACTAAATAGAAACGGAGAACATCACAAACTAAAAATTATAACAACACAAGAAACATAGTCTTAGCGACATACAGCACATAGATCCCAACCACAACTAAAGTTCTAAGGCTCATAAACTACGACATAGAGATACAAGCAACTGCCAACGCTGCAGCATGGGCAACTAGTCGTCGATGACCACGATCTCCTCCTCGACGTCGTCCTCCACCATCTGGTCCTCAGGCTCTGCTGGGTCCTCGGCGAGTGGTACGGGCTCGAAGTAGCCCAACTCCTCGGACTCGCTCCCCTCGTCCTCAGGCCCGACAACCACGCCACCCTCCGGGTCCTCCTCACGGGGAACCAAGATAGGGTTAAGCAGGTTGTTAAGCCTGTGCACCTCCTCATGCAGGGTGTTGATGTACGCCTGCATGTTGCCATTGTGGGCTTCCACCCACTCCACACGCCCAAGGGCGGCCTGCTCGCGCCCCAAAGCCTCGTCTCTCTGCTGGACTGCCACCTGCTCACGCTCCAGCGCTGCCGCCTCCCGCTCCATGGCCGCCTGCACCTCGGCCTCGACCTGGTGAATCTCTCGGTGCAGGTCGCGGTTGGTGCGCACATCCCTGTAGTGGTTGCGCACAGCTCGGTCAAAGTCCTCCTCCATCAGCCTCGCCTCGGCCTTGAGTGCCCTGATCTCCTCTTTGAGTTCCCTGCGGCTGCGACGACGGCTGCCTGAGCCCTCGCCCTCCTCATGGCTAGGAGCGAGCTGGTGACGAGGAATGCCACGCGGTCCCACCATCTTGCGTGCGGTCAGCTTCGTGCGAGCCAGCTGGACAAAGAGAGGGTAAGACAAGATAGAACAGGCTAGCATGAACAGGTTGGTAAATCCTATCCCAAAACCCAACATTAGGGAGGAAGTTATTAACATGTGAATCAACATGATGCATGATTCGTTCTTACGCAAATTTTAAATCAATGCAGGTAAATAAATATTAATAACATACTTCAGACATAGGGCTTAACAATAATAATAGAATAATATTGTTCCACATGCCACCCTACTCCTAGTACAGAGTAAGACAAGAAAAGCAGTTTTGTACTCAAAATAGTTAACTTTATTTTTAGATCCAAAATATTTTGAAGTTTTCGAAAACAACTCCGTAATGATTTAGCAATAGATCTCTCTGATACCACTTGTAACAGAACCGCCTTAATCACATGGCCCACAAGCACCTGTCATCGTCACTAATGACCTCTGACAGTCGTACCCGTGTCCCAAATGATCGAGGCAGCCCTGCCGGGCTACATCAGTGCCCGTATGCCGACAGGATCTCCATTGCGAAGCCATTATAGAGTTACAACATTTCATAATCAAAATACATCAGAGTAAAAGCGGAAGATTAATTAGTACTTGAGTTACAAACCGAGTCCAAATAGTAAATAGGTGTAGTTATTACAAACCAACTTAAAACAGTAGCAGTGGCACTGGAACAACGATACAACATAAATAGATAGCAGATAATCGAACCCAGCCCACGGGTCCTTCACTCCTCACCACTATCCTCTTCGATCACTGTAGCACAACAGGGGTCGAGACAAATCTCCGGCTGTGGCCCTCCTGCAACGGGGTTAACAAACCCTGAGTACTGGGTACTCCGCAAGACTTACCCGACTAAGAAAAATATTTGACTCTTGGAATGCAAGGTTAAGGGTAAGGCTTAGCAAGAGGTAAGGGTTTAGCGGAAAAGCATTACTATCCTGTCTCAGTATTTTTGCTCATTGAATAACCCTATTTATACCATAAGTCATAATTCATCTCTTCCATCTATTTTATTCTTGTCATTATTCTCAAAACATCCTATTCTTCGAACCACTTTTCGAGGTAGACGTGAGGATCAAGTCTCCATAACCGAGGAGCACGTCGATTCGAATCAAGTAAGTATACCCAGCTGGGGATTCTATCCACACTGCATATGTAGCACTTAAGCTTACATATACCAACCCATTGTCACGGCTTTTCCATTCCGGACCCGGTCCTACGCCACCCGAGAGCACAGTACTCCACTAGTCTCCAGGCACGCCGGCCATGTGGGTACACGCTACTCTCGCCATCTCTCCACTCCCAGTGCGCGGTTGTCGGTTCCAGCAATAGAGCGACCTGACCCTAGGCTTTCCGAATTGGTATGTGGCTAGGCTGTTCATCATGATCACAACAGGCCTTACAACGAACGGTCCCTACTGCTTTCCGTCAGAAACCATGCATTGGGACTCTAACCCAAATACCCTGGATTCTGCCCGGTTTTCAAATCCCTTTCCCGATGATGACGATCAGTTGGGACTCTAACCCAAACGGATGGCCGGTCACTCGGGAAACCCATCCATTACAATAACAGTGTCCCGGCCAAAGGACCCTGCCATCATACATGGACTCATAGCCATCCCTTGATAATTCTTCATTCCAAAAATCAAGTTTAAAATAGCATTTTTGAAATTCTAATATTTAAGCATGACTAAGCATTTTTCAACTCATTTCGAAGCATTAGGTTCCTTGGGTAACAAGTAGTCAAGGATGGTAAATGCACCAATTGTTTCATCACGCAACTCCTAACAACTTAATGCAGTTGATTTACTCAAGTGATAAAAGCATTTATAAATAGAGGGTTAAATGCACCGGGGCTTGCCTTGCAGCGCAAAAACAGTCGGGGCAGGAGCACCACAGCTTTCAGGTTCAAGAACCACCTCGGAACCTTCTCCTCCAGGCACCTCGACTTTGACTTCCTCGTTTACCGGCACTACACGTGTGCAACAATGCATGTATGAATGCGATGCAGAAAAGAGCATATGCCAGAAATAAGGAACTAAACATATGACAAGCATAAGATGGCATCACTAGGGTGTTCTAGGTCTTAAATGGGTTTGACCTAGAACCACATTCAATTCCAAAGTCACACAAATCCTAAATTCATTTTCTACACTTCTTTTTACTATTTAATAAACCCATATCTATTTAATACAAGAGCAAACTAATTCCAATTGGGACCAAACTTCACCTACAGATAGCCTCTCATGCCAAACAGAGACACATAAATTTTGGTGATTTTTGGAGTTACCTAGATTTAATTAAAAATGTGCAAAAATCCATTTTCCATTTATTTTAGGGATTTTTACCTACTGCAGAAAGTACTTAAACATGACAAAAAATATTTTTATAAAATTCTACACTACTCAGAGAGCACATACAAAAATTCTCATGAATTTTGGATTAGCCAAAATATTCTAACAAAATTATGAAACTGCAGCACTATTCATTTGAAAATAAAATGGAAAAGACATTGTAAAATCCTGGAAAAAAGAGAAAACCGAAACGGCCCGAAGCCGGCCCAACTCGGGGCAATCAGCCCACACGGCCCGCTCCCCTTTTCCCACACGCGCCGGACGCTGACAGGCGGGGCCGGCCTGTCAGCTCCGTCTTCTTCCTCGCGCGGCGCGAGCGAGCACGCGCGCACCGGCGCGGCCCTCGCCGCCGGCGAACCGACGGCCACTCGGATGCGACCTACGGCTACTACACACCCTAACGGACAACCTAGAGCACCTAGCTTCGACCTTAGCCGCCTCCGACGAGGCTCTCCGCGACCATGGCGGACGCCACGGCTCGGCGAGCATGCGCCGGCCTCCCGAGACCAAAAAGTGATAAACCAAAGGGTTAGGAAGGATCTAGAGCTCACCACGAGTCTAGTGAGGGAGAAGGATGGGGCTGAAACGGACCGGTGAGAAGAGATTGACGACGGCGGCGGATGCGGCGGCTTGAACACTCCGGCGAGCACCCGTTCCGCTGGACCTAGGGGACGAAACACGCAACCGCCGAGCGCATGAGTTCAAGGGAAGGTCAGAGAGTAGGAAACGAGGCTTAGGCAGGGTAGTAGCTCACCACGACGAGCTGTGGCCGAGAAACCGAGCCCGCGGCGGCGCTCTGCCGGACCCGAAGACGACGATACCTGGAGCAGGGCACCCAAGGCGTTAGAGGGGGCACAAAAGGCACCAACCGGAGCGCCTTGGAGCTGCACACTTACTGAGAGGATGGAGAGGGTGGAGATAGCCGGTGGACGGTGAATTTCGCCGGCGACCGAGTGGAGCTCGAGGATGGCGGCGGTGGCGATTTCGGTCGGGAGGGAGCACCTGGGGTTTAAATAGGCGAGGAGACGGTGGGGAAGAACGTGGGAGGTACTCGGCTCCATGCTGCGCGTACCACGGACGGAGCTCCGGCGTCAGAGGACGCGCGGCGCTGTCACGCACGCCGGCGACGTGCACGCCGCGGCCAGACGCGCGCGTGACGCGTGAACAGTGTCGCCGGTACAGTACTTGCTCAGGGAAAATCGCTCAAATTGACTGGCCAAACGACCGAATCCGAGGCCACGCCCAAAAGCAAAGTTGTAGATATTTTTGTGCTGGACAACTTTTGTTTTTGCACCATTTTGAAATTCGGCCTAGATTTGAAAATATTCAAAAGGGGGTAAACTAGGGTTTTGAATTTCAAACTGAATATTTAAAATTACTTTCTATTTTTCTAAAGAACTTGAAATTTGGCCAAAATATAAGTTGTGCATCTCAGAGAGATCTACAACTTCTATTAAGGAAGTTTTGTCTAATTCTCATTAGTTTTTGAAAGGCAGTTTTAAATTCAAATTTTGAAATACTGTTTTGAGCTTAATTCAAAAATTTTCAACATAACTTCAAAATCACCCAAAATAGAAGTTGTTCTACATTAAAAACTCTACAACTTTTATTAAGGGACCTACCTCAGATTTGATCAAATTTAGAAAGTGCACTTTGAAGCCTCTAATTAGGGTTTTAGGAAAATTAAAAATCAACAAGAAATAACAACTCAATTAGGGTTCCTTCAAGCACACACAAGAGTTAAACAAGCTAATCAAACTATTAGCCCTAATGACAAGCAAATGCACATGATGATATGATGACATGTCATTTTAGTTAACAGTAATACCAGGGGTATTACATGAAGTAGAGTGGTGAAACAAGCTATGAGTAGATTGAGAGGAAAGATCCCTTTCTTGACTCATCTCTGATGCACATCTTTCCTATCTGTAAGGCAGGATGGTATTTACCTTAATGTATTCCAAGAGTCTTATAAAGGTGAGATGTTGTCCTACAGAACATCTTTTGAGGAGTACACTTATATGAGTCAGACTGCTAGTCACAGTCTATGGGATTTGAGTAATCCCTAAATACTCATGAAAGGCACATGCTTCAAACAGCGGGGATGCTTGTTGCAGCCTAGTATCAGCAAAGAACTTGAGTGAATCTCACCTCATACAAAACTATCAGTTCAAGGCATAGTTCATTGTTCAGTTGTGGCTTAGTGAAACTCTTGTTCTAGGTGGATGTTCAACTAAACAGTCTCCACCGAAACACTGGTATATCAAATAATTGTGATTTTGGAATTACACGGTTACAAACCTTAGAGTTTGGTGGGGACTGTTGGATTTATTATGGGCTAGGCCGATTTATATATTCAATAAATCAATAAACTCTACGGTATGTAATTATGTGTATTATTATTTGTACTGGATTGGAATTACAAGGGGCGTGGCGAGGCAGGCAGGCAGGCGGGCATGGCGTGGCATGTTAATTTTTAGAACTCACTTACAATGATGACAGGAGTTTCAACTCGGAGTTGAACCTTTCACATGCCCGTCTCCTAAATGTCATGCATGACTCTTCATTTCCCTCGTCTTTTCCTCTTCCTGCGCCAAGGATAAAAGAGAGATCCCTGTCTCTTCGGTACGCGAGAGAGAAACACACCAGAAGCACAACTCCGCAGCAAGAAAGTAATCCCCATCTCGCAACTTCGCGCGCACGGAGGAGCGAGAGGGCAGGTGCCTCCGAAACCCTTGCCGTTCGAGACCTTGCACGGAGGATCGGCAATTAGGTTTTTGGGAAGCGTCTTCGCGACTGTCCAAATCACCGTCGCCGATCGTCTTCTTCTTCCTCGAGTCGCCGGCGACATCGTCTTCATCCTCCTCGCGGGTGGACTTCATCATCTTCCTGGAGGTATGACGCTGGAAGTTGAACAAGGATCCAGATCATCGGAGCGCATGGGAGGGTATGATCTCTTCATCCCCAATCTGTTTTTCGCTCTGCAGTTCCTGCTTGTTTCGGTAGTTATTTCCTGTCGTTTTGTATGCTGTCCTGAGTCCGTTTCATTAGTTCTATCATATCGTTTCATATCTTGCCTGATGTCTGTCTCTGTTAGTTTTATGTTCTGCTTATTTGTTTCTACTATAATTTATATGTCATGCATCCATGTTTCAGTAGTTCAGTTACGTTGTTTCATATGGTGCTGCTCATATGTTTCACCTCTTAATCTGTTATGTTGTTTCACATGCTGTATTGAGTATGTTGCTGTTATGAGATATGTATCATGTTTTTATATCTTCAATATGCATATGCTCCACATGTTTATTGTTCATATGTTCTATATTCTTATAGATATATTTGTTATCATGTTTTTCAATGATTAAATATCTTTTATATGTCATCATAATGTTTACGAAATTAAAATGACATGAAAATGCCTAATTATCTAACATCTTCCCGGGCGTGACACCCCCCACCCCCCCGAAGAGCTCGCTTGACCCCAAGCTGGAGCGTCAGGGAAGCGGACGGCATGATAGTCTTCCTAGGTGGTCGACGTGGCTGGAAGACTCGTCCACTTGATGAGCACCTGTGGAATCGCCGTGGCGCCCTTCTTCACGAGGCGGCGGTCCAGGATAGCTTCAGGAACAACCGCAGCGGCTTCAATGTCCGTCGTCGTCGGAAAAGCGGAGAAGACCGGAGAGTAATCTGCAATGAATGGCTTGAGCTGGGAAATGCGAAATACAGGGTGAATTTGACTACCCAGCGGTAAGTCGAGAGCTTGTAATCCACTTTGCTGATCCGCTGCAAGATCTCGTAAGGCCATAAAACTTGTATGCCAACTTGGGGTACAGGCGATTTGCAGCTAATGTTTTGAATGCTTGTTTCATGCCCATTGGCCAGATTGGAGATCCGCCACCGGCAACGACCCTCCTCCTCCATAAGCGGCACGGCCATGCATCTTCCCAACAATCGTCATCGTCCATCTGCCTGGGCACTCATCTTTTTTGCCTTATTCCGTGCTTCTTAGCGGCCATTCTCCATCCTCGGCAGTTTCGGCACCCGATCCGGTTTGCCCGGCGTAACCTCTCATTAGCCATCATCTACCTACTCTGTGGTCGGCTGGTTAGAGCCGCCCGTTCCCCTCTTCTACTCTGCGACATCCGGGAGAAGGGATGAAACATGAATGTTGCAAAAGTACGTATCCAGTGTTTTAGTAGTTTTAGAAGCATGTTACAGGTGTTTCGTATGAATGTTGCAAATATATCGAGGTGTTGTATACGTTAAAAAAAAATATCAAAATATATTTATGTGGAGTCTTGTTTTGAAGATTTTATTATAAAAAATAATGGTGCAATCGAATTTTAATTATTGTATTTAGTTTAGGAGGTATAAGTTTTTTAACTTTAAAAATCGCAAGATAACAGTACAGCGGTACATCAGCAACACCATGATAGGCGGGCGTCCGGACGAGCGCTTGGTCCAGACGTCCCATGGGATGCACCTCCCTTGGATATAAATCTTCAGATCGCTGCTTTTTAATTTGGATATCCATTATTGTCTCATGCTGGACACAAACTATGAAATTAAGATGTGCAAGCATCTGAAGACTGTATTCCAATCATCATGAATAATATTGGCTACCAAGCATCTTAAGGGCGAATAACGTATGGTACATAAAAAACTGAATAAGTAATACAATGATCTTTATTCACTTGGTGCGAAAATAACCGTGTTATCCGCTACTTGGTGAAGGTGGTCTGTCATAAGCCACACGAGGGTTGTGAACTCACCACCACTGTTGAGCTTCTTGGCATGGGACTCCCTGCTGCATCGGTTAGCCGTGTAGATTAGAAAATCAGCCCAGACCTCATAGACCAGTTGCAGCGCACCGTTGACCTTCATCAGTAGTTCAGCCAGTTTGATTGCCAGCGATAGGCGAAAATTCTGAACATAAGGTCCGGTGAGCTTCCTGTTGTACAGGGCGCTGGCAAGATTGAGGTCAGAACCAGATACAGGGTCGTTATTGCTGGTGATGTCCATCCACTGACTGGCCAAGCTTCTCTTGGTCCATTGGTACAGCTTGTTTTGAGCAAGGCCCGGTAGCATGTCAGGTCGCTTGACGAGGAGGAACATCATGTAGTTGGATAGTACCCGCACATCCTGCACAGTACGGTGTTGTTTATCCTCGTCCTTGGTCTCGCTGTGCCTTCTGGCAAGGAAAATGTCAGTGGCAATGTGCCAGATGATGACCCCCTCGTGGAGCTCAGCACCAACGAACTTGTTATCAATAGTAACGCCATTGTGCTTTTTCCATCGTCGCAGCGCCTCCGTGCCCCATTTCTCTCTGACCATTCCCATTGTGTTGATGTACCCACTTTTGATCATGTATTGTATGTAAGTGACCACCAGGTCTTTCAGGCCATCTGGAACACCAACATCCGGCATGCTATAGCCCAGGATCCCTGCCAACCAGCCACGCTTTGCAGTGCACATCTCCAACATGTTATACTGCCCAATGGTGCCGGACCACCTCCTTGATAGCCTGAAGAAGCCAGCGATTCGAGTACTGTGGGCAAGCCGGCGAAGAGAAAGGACCATACGACGAAGTCGGTGCCACCTCTCCAAACATAAAGTAGAATGCCAAAGACCACTCCACCGTGTTGCACAAAGAAAGGAGAATGTCCAGGTAGACCAGAATGCGCTCAGCAGCGATGTCATCTCCATGAGGAAGGCACTACCCAACAAGGCACAGGTGACAGCAACATCCGCGATTCTGTTCCCCTCCCTGCCGTAGAACTGGAACAGCATAAGGGAAGCAACCACAGCGAGCGGCGAGACAACACGGAAGCAGTAGCCAGGCATAGTGTGAAGCACTGGCGCCTTGGTGTACAAGATGTCGTACATCAGCGACAGCTCCATCTCTACCAGTGTCCACATATACCCCATCTCTTCCTCCTTAAGATTTCTAAGTATGCCAACTATGTAGCTCCCTGGATTCTCCGAGGAATCCACCATGGCAGACTTACAGACGCGAAACACGGCGTGTGCACGCAGCATGAAGAACTCCTCTTTATCGACTACCTTCCCTTCGAACCCTTCTTGAGGTGGTTTGTCCTCGAGGTAAATATCACATTTTCCTAGTTGCTCTGTGTCCTCCGCCTCCACAGACTCCCGGATGATGCTGAAGTTTGCACACCGGAGAGCCCATGTCTTCTCACAAAACTTGGCAACCGCAACAGCTGTCATCAAGGTTGCACCCAGTGAGAAGAGGATCCCACTGCTGGCAATATGCTCGTAGATGACATAACCAGCTCCAAGGACCTGCACCACAAGAGTCAGAAGATGGCGTTTCCACAACTTGTTATCCTCGAGGGAGTATGCCGTGATGTTGTCAGGGCCAGCAAGGTGCAGCAGCAAGAAGGGGGCCCAGAAGGCGACCAGCCGGTGATGGCGCAGGGTGCTGCTGAGGGAGAGGTTGCCAAGGGCATACATCGCAGTGCTGTCTGTCAGCTGGTATGCCAGCCAGAGAAGGATCCTTTTGGGGCTGCGGCCTCGATGCCGGCGAATCCCAGAAAATAAGAGCAGGATGACCTGCTGCGTGAGGCTCAGGATTACAAGGATCTCAGTTGCCCATACATTCCAAAAGTCCAGCAGCCGCCCGGCAACAACTCTTGGCTCCAGCACTGATTTGATTCATCAAGTAACATCGTAGAATAGGCATGCAATAAATAAACAGAGCAGCATATTACATGGGGTTGATCAAAAACTGATAACTAAAATTAATAATGTATACATACAGCGGGTATCCCCTAGTTGATCAGCACCGAAATTAGCCATGCTGCCCAGCAGCAGCAGTAAGAACGGAAACGAAGATGGCGATGTCATGGTGGCTGCTAGGGTCCTAGGGTTGAGGGAGATCTGGGCGTGGTGCTACAGTACCCTCGGCGCTACAGTGCCTGCGGGTACTGTTCACGCCTAGGGTTGTGGCTGCAAGGCGAGAGAGACAGAGGCTAGGGTTTTGGGCGCTAGGAACGCCGGCCGCGGGGCTTCGCCCACGGCCGGCAAGAGAGAAGGGATTTCCTTCTAATCTCTTGATTAGATTGATACTTCTCCTCTCCTTATATAGAGAGGTTTACTTACAAACAAGCTACTAATTAACCCTAATGGGCTAAGGCCCAATAAGCCCTTGACTCTCCAGGCGAAGGCTGGATTGATGCTTGGTTTTGGTTATAGGAACTGTTATATACCAACTAATCGAGCATATGTGCAACAAGATGGCCTGGTCAGCCTGATGC
Source organism: Eremochloa ophiuroides (assembly GCA_038502445.1). Taxonomy (NCBI): domain Eukaryota; kingdom Viridiplantae; phylum Streptophyta; class Magnoliopsida; order Poales; family Poaceae; genus Eremochloa; species Eremochloa ophiuroides. Next base: position 7,403,299 of record JAHLJS010000009.1, on the reverse strand, counting down.
ACCAAACCGTACAATAAACATGAAGAAATTAAGTATTAGCATTTTTTTTATTGTTTGACCTTGTCAGTGCACATGCCACATTCAATTTGCTAACCATATGCTATCCATCCACCAGCAAGTGATCTGGATCATGTGACAGTGGGAGGTGCATGGCACAAGTACAAATCTGCTGAAGGTAAAGACAAGTGGACCAAGCCTATCATCTTCGATAGTATGTAACTAAAAGCCAAAGTTGCTTATATGTCACTATGGGAGACGATTAGCTAATGCACCACTCCGCTGTCCCCACCAGCTATGTAGCATTCACTACATACCTTTGCACCATCGATGTACATGGATGGTCCAGATCACTTGAGGATCATCACCACTGTTAACTTTTCTCTCTCTCTCTCTCTCTCTCTTCCAAGCCTGCTGTAGAGGAGAATCCTCTACTGATCTGGTCAAACTAAGAGGAAAGCAGGGAACATGGTCTGGACGTCTGGTTTCCGCTCTGGGATACCAAAGTGGAGGTGTGCTCGAGGTGGTGAGCACACTGGTACCAAATATTGGCAGAGGCGGTGTACTTGGTTGAGCTGCTCCTCTGTACTAGATCTAGTAACATGACATTTTAAATTATTTCTTTTGCAGGTTGCATGGCATTTTTTAATCAATAGGCTTATGTTAATAAGTAATAATAATTCTCAAATTAGACATGGTATCAATGTATCTATATGCTTCTATTCTTAGATTTTTGCAAAATAGATACCTGTTTCACAATTTCAATTGTTCTTTTTAAAGCACCCAAGATATGTGCAATGTGTGGCTGCCCCGTCCGAGTGCAGTTTCATCCTAGAGCAAATTTGGGCCATGGGGCATTACGTTGGTAATTCTGCCAAATTTCAAGTTCAAAATCTCGCAAATTTCAATATCAGTGGGCTTGGTAAATGATTTTGGTCCAAACATGCCTGACACTGCTTGTCGCATACAAAATGTACCTAATCCCTTAGGGATCCATTCCAAGACTAATGCGTCCTGTTTGAGCCCCAAAGCAAACCATGTAAAGGTTGGAAAAGAATGCCAACAGAATATGAGTTGGATAAAAATACCTTTTAGGTTGGATGAAAATCCAATATCACTACACAAGGGGATCCAGTATGTTGTCAGGAAGTTGCCTGTGGTAGCACATGTGCTGATGAAGTAATGATCAGCCTATTCTTTGATCTCCTGAAATAAAAATAAAGGTAAAATGACAGCATTTGTCTTCAAGTATCGTGTTGGGTACTGGAGTTTAATTATTTGCACCTACACAAAAAGGAACCCAAATGCTAAGCCAATACCAGAAATGCCAAGAAATCAGAGGCAACTAAAGCACTATGTTCCTTGAAATTTGCTATGCTGATAACTGTAAAATAAACCTAGAAACATACTTCAGGATAAGAAAGACCAATGTTTTTGGGGCGTCGCCTAGTCGTCGCCTAGGCGACAAGGCGCTCTCGAGGGCCTGGGCGTCGGGGTCGCCACGACCTCAGCCCGTATGGCGTCCGCCTCATAGGATTAGGCGTCGCCTAGGCACGAATGGCGTCGGGCGGACGCCTAAAGCCGCGCCGCGGACGCCGGATGCCGGTCGCGGCGGAAGGGCGCGAAAAGGAGTGCAGCTCCGCGGGAAACCGATTGCGCACCCGCGGGAGAATTAATGGGCGCGGGAAATTGACCGCACGTCCACCCAGATAGCCTCTTCGTGCGGGAAATTGAACGCGCGAATCATTTACCGCGAGTTCGGGCGAGAGGAAGAGAGAAGACGGTGGTCAGACCTCGACCGCGAGAGGAAGAGAGAAGGCGGCGGACAGACCTCGGCCTCCGCTTGACTGCTCCTTTGCTCGTGTCGACGGCCATCCGCCCCTGCCGCGGATCCTGCCCTGCAAGTCCGCTTGGCCGTCCACCCCTGCATGTTCTGCTCGTGTGAGTCTTCCTCTGTCCGCCTAGTATGCCCCCGTCTACACTTTTCTTTTCCAAATCTCGTGTACTCTGTTGTCTGCTCTGCTCTGTATATTATACTCTACTACAGCTCTGAAGTCTAAATCTGAAAATTGTACTCTCTGCTCTGCTCTTCTACCTCGTGCTCTGCTCTGCTTTTCATCCTCGTGCTCTGCTCTGAATATGAATACTGTATACTACTGTCTACTGCTTTTTATATTACTTGGGTGTCTTTCTTGAGTGTTACATATGCTAATGTATGTCTGCGCTACAACGCCTTACAATAACGCCTAGGCGCCTCAAAAACATTGAGAAAGACCACTACAAATTTCTCTGTTAACAAGAAAGCAATGCCACATCAGAAAATAAGAAATATAATGTTCTGCGGATTAGCAAAAATCAGGCAGAGAACTTTTGACATTTCAATAAGGATGCAATTAACAGTAAGGGGTGTTGTGAAAATCTCAAGTGCTAACAATAAATTTGATGCTCTAGTCAGTCCTGGAACAAAATGTTGTATGTTGTTAGAAAATTACATGTCAACTAAAGTACTTATGCTACCAGTTTCCAAACTTCAGCAGCAATATTCCATTTGCCGGCAACATTTGATAGAAATGGAAAATAAAGATTTCTGTTTCAGAGGAGTACTCAATGTTGAGGAAGTGGCTTCAGAAACATGAATAACAAAAGGCTGTTTCTATTATATTATATTACTCATGATAATAGTGAAGTAATTTATTCTACCAGCTTCCAAACTTCACTATTATCATGACTCATGAGTGATACTCCCTCTCTCCCAAAAAACATTCAACTATGGGTTGCGTGCAGAAAAAGTAGTTCACGTTTGACCAAATTTCTAACGAATAGTATTTGTATTTATGGCTCCAAATTAATATATTACAAAAATACATTTTATAATCTAATGATGTTTATTTGACTTTATAAATGTTTATAGTTTTTTATCTATAATTGGTCAAAGTTGATACACTAAAACATGCTACTGTGCTAGATTTGTATGTTTTTTGGGACGGAGGGAGTATAATTTAATAGCTTATTTAGGAATAGGCATGATTCTAAAAAGAATGAAGCAACCCAAATATCTTCATTTGACACTGTTCTTGCTCATGCTTCACACCATCTTGCTCAGACCCCATCCCTTCTATGGATAACATAAGTTGACTAAATTAGATAGTCGATATGGTAAGATGTTGCTCTTTTCTGAAAGTAAAACCCACATATTATTTGGTGAAATGCGAATGATTCATACAGGTAGTTTGTGAAATTTCCTCATTATATGGCAGTAGCCAGAAGTTAGGAGGCATGATAGTACAGGATCAACGGCCAGACACTGTCCATGGATGAGTGATTGGCACACTGAACATAATCATAGAAATTCATAGGCATAGATAACAGGTTTACTTCACTCCTCGCTTATAATGGGAACGCTACAATGTTAGTGAGGAGAGGGAATTACCAGGTTGGGATGTGATAAGTTTAGTTCACACGCATCCTAGACAGTGTTAGTGAGGAGAGGGAATTACCAGGTTGGGATGTGATAAGTTCCTGACGGACAGCAGAAGAATTTGTGACTAGCTTAAGCATTGTGCTACTCCAACTACTATTAAGCTACAGCAACCTTTGACTAGTCACCCGGTTTCAGGCCACCTTTTACTACTACTTTCTAGTCATCTGAGAGCTGAGCTCCAGTGTTGGCAGGACAGCCATTGCTTCCCCTTCAATTGCAACAGAGCCCTCCTCTTCGTCCATGAAGCATTTGGTTGCGAACTTGACGCTGCACAGCGCAATCGATTAGTAAGTTTGGTTGAGGTCTTAAGCAATGCAAAGATGTGAGCAAGGCTCGCTGCAGGTGCATACACGTATCGGCTTGCTGTGCTGCTGTTCGCCGCCCCTGTCGTCTTGATGTTGAGTGCCTGGACTCGAGCAACCACCTCATCTCCGACATACACCGGCGCCGCAAACCTGAGCGTCTGGCTCGCATACACCGCGCCAGGCTGAACCAACGAAACCAAACCACCAAGCAAAGCCACGCTGTGAGACTCCACGCTCACGAGCTGTTCGACGGAATGCCGGAGAGGAAAGAGAGAGAGAGGGAGGAAGCGTACGTACGAAGGTGGCGGCGATGATGGAAGGGAAGAGGGACGCGACGAGCATGCCGTGCACCACGCGGCCTCGCTGGAACCCGCCCAGCTCCCGGGCGACGGCGTCGTCGAGGTGCACCGGGTTGCGGTCGCCGCTGACCGCCGCGTACGCCGCCACGTCGTCCTCCGTGAAGCTCCGGCGCTCGCGCAGCGCGTGGCCGACGCTCAGCACTGCCGGCAGCGAAGACGCGGTCGACGTGGTGGTGGCGGTGGTGCGGACGACGAGGGGGAAGATTAACCGGCTGCGGAGGCGCATCGTGGCGGTGCTGATTGGGAGTGTAAATCGGAGATGAAAGGAGGAGGAGGCTGATAGCTCGGCCTGGGGTTGCAACTTGCAAACTTGCAATTGCACAGACCTGTCAACAGAGTCGCTGAACCGTGGACCCCATCGCTAGTGTGCACAAGCAGTACTTATTTATTTTTATTTTTATTCACAATTGTCTCCGGTACTCTCTCTACCCAAAATTGAGAATTGCTACGGTACCCTCAAATGACTGTGAGTCATTCATTTAATTTGATCGGACGGTCACAATCAGATATTACCTTCTAGAAGATAATATCTTAAATATATTTTTATTTATTTATTTATTTCATAAAATAGGATAAAAAGAAATATTTAGGATATGAAAAATCTTTTTTTAGATTTGTTTGCATGCACGTAGATTTGCTTGAGTGCATGTGTTGCATGCGTGCGTGTTTGCGTGACCGTATGCAAACTTAATACAATCCATCCTTCAGTTACTAAACAGGACGAACAACTTAATACAATGACGTTTTTTGATGTATATTTATGAGAGAGCAGTGTTGTTGCAGTAAAAAAAAAAATCACCGGCATAGTAAAAATTAACAAGTCACTGCCGTTTTTGGAATCGATCCATCAACTGAATTGCTACCAGTTGCAGCGAGATTTGTGGAATCCATCCATGCGGATAAAAGCCGGCAAGTACTGCGGTTTATTTTTATTGCCGTGATTTCGTGCTGCCGTGATTTCAGGAGAGAAACCATGCGGCAACTGCTGACGTGATTTGAGGAAAATTAAAGGGAAACAAAATTATTTTCTAGAATTTTCAATTTATTATGTAATTTTAAAAATCTAAATAATCAACGGTCCAAATTTATTTAAGATATTACCTTCTAAAAATTAAGATGTGTAACTTAGCATTGCCCCCAAAACTATTGTCGTTGTAGCATTCAAAATCAGTCTAAAAAAGAGTGTCGTCCAGGCGTCTAGCTAACCCAAAATTATTGCTATGGACAGTACCTCCACTAGCGTTCCATCGCACAGCTCTCCAATGAAGCACATGAGCAGCTACTTCAGCTCTCCGATGAAGCACGATGCAGATAGTGTAATGATTAGAATTATAGGGGCGTACAGATCTTTTATCTACTCTCTCGGTCCACTTAATTATGAAACTATGGAAAACGTACTGGTCAAGCTGTATCAGCCTTGACCAAGTTTATGGTAAAAGTATTAGCATTTATATATTAAAATAAATTTATTATGAAAATATATTTCATAACTAATCTAACAATACATATTTTGTCTCGTAAGAGTCAATATTTATTTACATAATTTTAGTCAAAGTTTGCAATGGTTGACTCTTCGGGAAGTGAGAATTGCATATTCTTTTGGGATGGAGGGATTATGTTTCTTCATTTCTTTAGCGGGGAGTCAGTAATAAGTGATATACATAGTCGAACAAAGGGTGTGTTTAGTTGGGAAAAAGTTTGGGGTTCTGATACTGTAGCACTTTTGTTTTTATTTGATAACTTTTATCCAACTATGGATTAATTAGACTCAAAAGATTTGTCTCGATATGTACAGACAAATTGTGAAATTAGTTACTCCCTCCGTCTATTTAAACATGCAATTCTCGTTCTTCGAGAAATCCAATCGTTTGAACTTTAACTAAATTTATATAAATAAGTACTAACATTCAAGATACAAAATAAATACCATTAGATAATTATGAAATATATTTTTATAATAAATTTATTTAAAAAAATAAACATTAATATTATTTAGTGTAAACTTGTTTAAACTTGAATTACTTTAACGGACATGTTTTCCATAGTTGCATTATCAAATGGATAAAGTGAGTATTTATTTTACCTATATTTAATGTTCTATACATGCATCTGAAAATTTGATGTGACAGAGAATCTTCAAAAAAAACTTTGGGAAACTTTGGGAACTAAACCCCCAAAATAAAAACTTGAATGCTAAATTCCCACTCTCTTATCCAATGCTGATTCTAACCCAACCTTTTCACACCAGCCCCTACAAGGCACTGCTCGAGGTGGATCAGTAGTGACATACAGTACAACATTGTACTAGTAAGTAGTAGCTTCAAGAACGGACTCCGACATCAAGGAAACACACCGTAACCACAGCAGCTTGCTGGCAAACAGTTACACGAATGCCAAAATCAGATATAATAACTTAACATGTACTAAGATTATAGGTTCCCTGCAAAATGTTACTGTCTAGCTCCTGAATTGTTCGACATCCGCATCTTGCATAACAAACCTTATTTTGTTCACAGAAATCTTCCCCAGCAGCAACAGCAGTCACACCTCTTATTTTGTTATGATGACCAAGCTCCTGAATCGCTCAACATCCGTATCTTGCATCAGTTTATCTTTGGGAAGCCCCATCTTTTATCTTTTCGTACATCTGTCCGCCATATTGTACCCCATCCTTACAATCTGTTTGTACGTGTATCTGTTGTACCCTATCCTTACGATCTGTCTATACATGTATCTATAATACAGGATCCATCCATCTTCGAGTTATGGAATTGTGCTACTCCACTATCTTGTCGGGTTGTTTTGTCTTTTGGTCGTGTCATTGTTTCTTATCATTGGATGTTTGTATTATTTGTCTGTGTGTCGTGCCTTCGAGCTGGGTGAGGGACCATACCTCATTCTGACGTTGCGATCACGGGATCCGTCTCACCATAACCGTAATGCGGAGTGTAACTCGACCTCTCGCTTTATAGTTGACCCGTGACTACGAGTGTTCGCCCCTATCTTCTAACCTAGGAAGTGGTCTTGATGGAATTGATATTGATATCAATATCGATATGGATCCGCTCACATCGAGCCCATCGTGATCTAGTCCTGTGGGAGATGACTTAGGGGATAACAACCGTGGAACGATGGGTGCCAACTCTTGATGGGGAAGCTTGTGGCCGCGAGCGCGCCTCGCCATGACCATGGAGCTATACCCTGTTTGTCGTCCCATAATTCTTCGTGCCCAAACCCTCGTATGCTTGTACCCTGTACGATCGTCGCATTTCTTTGATTCCTGCGGTGACAACTGCACCGCTTTGAATTCGAGAGATGACTTAGTGCCAGTGCACCCAGGTCGGGGTACCCTATGAGTGGTTTGTGCACTTGTGTTCTTTTGTGTGTCGCTCCCTTCTGGCGCCCTGTCTTTTGTCGTGGCGTGTGCGTTGGAAGAAGTAGACTACCACCCTCTGATGGTTCTTGGTCTTTGTTTAGCCCACTTTGTTCAATCCCATCTTGTTCATGGCGATTGGGTCAAAGACCGGACTAACCCTTTTTAGTTAGCAAGGCTATGGTCTATGTCGAGATCTCGAACTTATGTGAGTCGACTCGATCGACCGCTTAAAACCACATTAGTATACAAATCATTTTTAGCAACGCTCCCATTTTTCATGAGAGGCGGGTGACTTAGCAACCCGCCTCTAACCGCGTCCGGGAGCACTGTAGCTTTATAACTGCCTCTGATGAACCATTTTCAGGGGCGGTTAAATTAAGAAAACTGCCCCTGATAATAGATTTATCATTAGAGGCGGTTCTCTTAGGTTAACCGACTCGGATGGTCCTATTTTTAGGGGCGATTCCATTAAGAAAACCGCCTCTGATAATAGATACAATCAGAGACGGTTCTCCATAGAGAACCATCTCTAAAGATCCATTTTTAGGGGCGGTTGACATAAGATAACCGCCTCTAAAAATAGATACAATCAGAGGCGGTTCTCCTAAGAGAACCGTCTCTAAAGATTCATTTTTAGGGGCGGTTGACATAAGACAACTGCCTCTAAATATCAATTTTTGCAGGCGGTTTTTAAGGAACTGCCCCTAAAAATGCTCCCATAATTTAAGTCTTTCTTCCTCCTCAGGACAGCGCTCACCGAAGCTGTTCAGCTCACTTGGAGGGCGCGAAATCGCAAAAATAGAGGGGGGGAGAGTTCTGCCATTGAATCTAAGGATGGCAACGAGGCGGGTGGAGGCTCCGCGGACCTGCCCCGAAACCCACCAACAAAACCCGCCCCGAACTCGAACCCCGATTCGGGTAAGAATCTACCCCTGGCCCCGAACCCGACGGGGACCCAAAACCCGACAGGGGACCCGAGACCCGATTCGCCATGACAGTAAACAATATATGCACTGCATTTTTATCATGTAAATTTGAGAATAGCATAGAAAAAACACAAACCAAGAACTCACTAAAATAAATACAAATAGTCATTGTTCATTGAATAAAATGTCATTTGTAATACACAATTATACAAATTTACACACAAAAAAAGTGTACACTGTACACAGGACAAAATCACAAGATTACTAGCACTCTAGGCAGCAGCAGTACCAGTCATCATCACGCTGCATGCACTAGTACACGCAAAGCAGGCCAGCGGCGAGCAAGCACTCAAGCAGCCGCCAGCAGAGGGCCAACAGCAGTAACAGCAAGCAGCAAGCAGCCACCAGCAAAGGCAGCAAGCAGCCACTAGCGGGATGTCGGAGAGGTGCTGACCGGTCAAGGAGGGGCGTCGGAGTCTCGGAGAGGGGCTGATTGGTCGACCGAGAGGGAGTACGGGACGGGGAGGCCGGGACGGCCGGACGGGGAGAGCGGGAGGCGGAGGCCAGGGCGAGCGCGACCGCGGCTGGGAGGTGTTTCGTGGCTCGCGGCGTCGCTTGAACGGGGTACCCGAGCGCCCGCGCGTGCTGCGCTGCGTCTGCGTGCGTGAGTGCGGCGGCGGCTACCTGGCGTGAGGGGTGGGTGGGAGGCTGGGTGTTGGCTGTTGCCATCTACACTCGGGTTTGATTAGTTGAGCTTGGGCCAATTGGGCCATTCTACTTTTGCGGGTCCCCGACGGGCACCCGTGGGGGAGAACCCAAACCCGCACCCGACCTGACCTGTTTCGGGTCCCCGAACCCGCAGACTCACGGTGGCAAAACGAGACCCACCCCCGCCCCCGCCGGGTCTGAAACCCGCGGGTTTTGGGTCTAAACCCGACCCGTTGCCATCCTTACTTAAATCCCTGAGGCAGTTGGATTTGGGAGGTAAGTTTGTGACATCCTTTTAACACTTTTCAGTGCTTTACATATATATTTCTTAATTTCACTATGACATTGGGTAGAGACATAGATGGGGACATGCATGCATGGTGTTTGATTTATTAACCGCTAGCAATTTGTGTTTGTAGGAGTATACATATGGACCGGTCATGGATGTACAGAGGAAAAAGACATGAAGGTTCCTACATACAAGCTGTGAATGATTTCATTGAAGTTGCTAAAAGACATGCCTTGGTTAAGCAGACCAAGGACATCTATTGTCCATGTTGTGACTGTCAGAACCGTATAGTATGCTAGGATCCAGATACAATAAGATCACACTTGGTAAGAAGGGGTTTCATGGAGAACTACGAGATTTGGGATCATCATGGTGAGAGAAGAAGAAAAGACTCAGCAGTCAACACCGGAGCATTAGATGCACTAGAATTATTAAGGCAAGATGACGATGGCCGCCATGGCAGCATGCATGATGGACCACCAGATGATGACCTTGCAAGAGAATGTTGTGGTGCTAGTGGGGATGGGGAGGATGATGGTGAACACAACGACAAAAATGAAGAAGAAGCCGATAACTACCTGGAAGATATGCTGCGCAACATAAGACAAGAATTGCTATTGAAACAAGGCGTAGACAACTTGAAGACGGTGCGGCAGGCAAGGAAGGAACGTCTGTTGCCGGAGGAAATGGGTTATGAGAGAAGATGGTCGAAGCTGCGTTTTGTGTTGGACATGTTGATAATGAAGGCTACACATGGCTAGTCCGATAAGATCTTCAATGACCTATTGACTAAAATAGCTAATGTGCTTCCCAAACCAAACTTTGTGCCCGCCAACACATATCAAGCAAAGAAGCTTATCAGTCCACTAACAATGGGTGTCGAAAGAATACATGCATACCCAAACCATTGTATGCTATATCGTGGGGTGTTCAAAGACCTTACCAATTGCCCAACCTACGGTGCTAGTCGATACAAAAGGAACGATAACTATACTGAGGACAAAGACAGAAGTAAGGGCAGTAGGAAGAAGAAGAGAAAGAAGGGCGGAAACAAAAACTACGCTTCTCAGAATGTTGAGGAGGAAAACAGCACCTTAGCGGTAGATGATAACCAAAGACAAATCTCTGCATTGGTTATGTGGTACCTATCACCTGTTGATCTTGAGCCGTCTCTTCAACATGAGCAGCAGCAGCCGTCCCTTCCATATGTGTAGCAGCAGCCGTCCCTTGCATATGAGCAGGAGCAGATTGATCATCCGACAAGCATGGAGGCTGTGGACTGCAGCTTCTCCTATGGAGAATTCATGCAAGATATCATTTCAGGAAGGAACACTGAGTTTGAGGATGAATGCACCAGTCCTTCTCGCGGCAATGGAGAGGCAGCAGCATCACTAGCCAAGGTACAAAGTGGTACTCTTGCACCACAGCCAACTCCACCTACACCTCCATCACATCCAGAAACTGCTATCCCGCCACCGCACCCACAAATAGCGGCTGCGCTGGTATTTCCATTGAACTCACAGCAACAATTACCTACACCACCACCATCTCCATCGCATTCACAAACTGATACACCGCCACCGCCACCACAGCCATCATATCCACCTCCTCTGCTATCGGAGCAAAGAAAATGGTTCCAAAGAAGTTGAGAACATTTGAGAATGACACGGTTGCTTCTGGGGTATCTGTGATGTTCCCAGTCTTGCTAATAATAAATAGAAGCCCACACAACAAGCTTTTGCAATCAAGGGCAGCAAGATGGTCGCATCGACTGCTCGAAATGACAAGGCAGCAACTCCAAAACTTAATAGTGGCCACCATAATATGGCTACTATCGTATAGGGCCCTGACGTCATTCAAGAGTTCATGCTTCAAGACAGCCCCGAGCAGGGGCGGAGCTTCCTTATGGCCAACCTGGGCCATGGCCCCCTGCTCATTAGTTATGTCCATTAGCAGATCTTAATTAGGTTTGAAACTAATCAGCTAAGTCTGTCAAAATTTATTGCCTTTTGGTGTTTGGCCCCCTGCTGATTACGCTCCCAAGCTCCGCCACTGGCCCCGAGTGCCCGTACAATTTTGTGCCAGGAATGGAATTCTTACCTGATTTCACCCTAGAGGGCAACAGCAGACTGTTGGACATGAGAGCCCTCCAAAAGTGGTACTTGGAGGCTGTCAATCTCAGATAACCAGCAGTGCTAGCGAAATATCCAGCTAATAGCAATTTTGGCAGTGGTATAGAGTCGCAGTCGGTGGTCATAAGTTTTTAGGACTTGCATGACTTTTTCCGCCAGAAGAGACTGAATGTAGCTCTTATTACCCTATGGGCCATGTAAGTAGTCTTTCGTTAAACTAATCCATTCATGATTTGCCATATTTGAGAGTGTGGTATCCTTTTAACCAAAACCATGTGTTTTTGTGTTCATGCATGTAGCAAACAGTGGATGGATTAAAAAAAATTTACGTCCTAGAAACACAATCGTGGACCCATATCTCATCTCCCAGGCAAGTCATTGTTGACGGTGGATATACCATAAAAATCCACATTCAAACACCTTCAACAGGCCTCGGATTCAAGGAAGAATAAGCATGACATGAACATATTTTATCAATAACTAGTTCCACTTGTACTCTTAGCTTCTGAATACAGGAAAGATCAAACAGGCCATGAAACATCAAGAAATGGTGTACAACATCACGTAGAAGAGAGGAGAGCTCAGGGTGGGCCCATGTGTGGGTCGGCTGACCCCACCATGGGGCCCACCTGGCTCTAGTGACGTGGCACGATCCGTGTAACACTCCACCCAGCTCATTTCAACCATCAGATCAACATGTGTTTCCATTCAACGGTGGAGAATCAAAGCACAAGGATCAAGGCGTGAAACAACACAATCAAGACAGAACCAGCACAAGGAGACACTCTATGACTAGTGGGGACCACACCAGGGCGGGCCCACCTGTTATAGGGGGTCGGCCGACCCCCCTTGGTGGGTCTAGGCCACCGCCTTCCAGCATGCTTCCCACGTGATGGAATCACCAATGCCGTCCATTTTGAGGCGGTATTGAGGCGGTTCATCCAAGGGTGGAGAGGCATGGAGCACGCAGATCACTGACGTGGCACCTCCGCACTCTCCCCTATAAATAGAGGCTGCCATCACCCTCTTCAAGACACACAAGAGACACAAGTGTCAAGAGAAGCTAGAGTTCCACTCTTTAGTAGTAGTATTAGTCTAGTGTAGGAGTTAGAGTCGAGTCGAGCTACGCTCGGGGTCTCCGGAGTCGTCTGCTAGAGAGTCTGGTATAACTCTTGTACCTTTCCTTTTGTAAGACTTTACTTTTATCAATATATTATCTTTGCTTTACTTTACTAAGTCTTTACTTAGTTCTTTACTATTCATTATAGTATTGTTGTGTCTTATCCTACCTTATAGTTGTCTTATACTAGATAGTGATCCTGTAACCAGCTCACGTGTGTTAGTTCATCGCTTGTCATAGGGTTCTTTAGCTGTTGGTACGCAGCTAGAGTAGTAAGGCTTAGTGTAAGCGTGGTTCTTAGACTAGATCTTACCTTTGAATGCCACTTGTCGTATGGATTGTTAGTGGGTGCTAGCAGGTGGTGACAGCCCTGTCTAGTCTTGTAACACCCGGATTTACGAAGAAATCCGAACGAGAGCATATGTGGACCCAGGAAGTCCAAAACCACATATACCACAAATGGTTTATCATTATGCACGAACAACGAGTATAAACTTATTACATCACATGGTGTTCACATCATGGCCAACGGCCATTATTACAGCGGAATACGCAGAAAGGTAAAACTTTCACCCACGGGGACACCAACTGGGGGCACGCCATCTTCATCAGTCCTGGATATCCTCCGGGAAGTCGATAAACTCTTCATCATCTGGTACCCATCCGGGATTTTTGATGATTTGGTAAACAACGACAAGCGTCGGCTTACCACGCTCAGCAAGTATATAATGGGGGATGCAAGGCTCAAAGGCGGTATTTTGCTTAGTTGCAGGTCGCTTTTAGTTGGTCAAGTTTTATTAATTAACCCGATTACTAACTTAGTGAATAGCCCAACCCAAGAGAATGATTAATTCATTAGTCAAGTTAAAACATTCTCCAAATTCTCCAAGATCTCCAAGATCTCCAAAACATGGCTTCTCTAAAATGCGGGTTTTGGACAAAAAGGATCCAGGCCGCTCGTGTCCGTGAGCACGGCTGATATATCAGATAGAAATAACTCTGCAGAGCTTGTACAACTTTACCCGTGAGTCGTGAATTCCCAGATGCCTGGGGCCCGTTGAAAGGTCCTAGTATGGCTAGAGGGGGGTGAATAGCCTAATAAAATTTCTACAAAGTACTTAGGCCAAGAGGTTAGTAACAAAAATGGCGAAATATGCAATGCTAGAGCAACTACTAACCTAGGCAAGCCACCTACACAATTCTAGTTAATCCTTAGTTGTAAACCACACAAACAAGCTAGCAAAAGCTAAACGACTACACAACTACTTAAGGCAAGACAACAAACTATTTTGCACAAGGATAAGAAAGTGGATGATTGTTGATTATACCGTTGCCTTGAGATGAAGCCAATCACTGGGATAAACAATAAGACACTCACTCGAAGGTGAGGAAAGTAATATGAACAAGATTTATCACCGAGGTTCACGTGCTTGCCGGCACGCTACACCCTTGTTGTGTCGACTTCAACCGGTGGTTCGGTGGCTAATCGGTATCACACACCGAGCCTACACTAGGCACCACAAGAACCTACCACGGAGGAAGTAACTCAATGACACGAGCAATTCACTAGAGTTACCTTTGAGCTCTCCGCTCGGGGTAGGCACAAGACCCCTCACAATCACCGGTGTGAGCAAGCACAATCATCAAGCTTCTCCACACCTTCTTCTCCTCCAAGCCGTCTAGGGACATGGCAATGTCCCAAGAGAATAAGAACTGAACCAAGGCTTGCTCTCAAGTGCTCTAGAATGCAAATCACAAGCAAAGATGCACTTGAGGTTCACTCAATCTCACTAAGGATGATCAAGATGATGAACTAGTGAGAGAGTGGGAGGTTAGAATGCAACAATGTGTATGACAATAATCCAAGTGTGCAAAGGTGTCACCAAGTGACCAGGGAGGGAGTATAAATACTCCTAAATGCAAATCTAGCCGTTACCGACTCCAAAACAGCCGTTAACCACGATTTTCTACCGTCGGACGCAACCGTCGGACTGAGTCCGTCGGACTAAACGCCAGCGTCCGACGCTCTGATGCGCGCCACATGTCAACTGGTTTAAACTCCGTTCGTCCGATCTCAATGGTCTACTTCGTGCCAGTTTTTACACCGTCGGACTGGGGGCGTCGGACTAAACACTTGCGTCCGACGCTCTATTAGTTCACTGTGCGCGTACCGTCGAACGATCGCGAGTCAGTGCGTCGGACTAAAAATTCTCAGCGTCCGGCGCTTCCAGAGAGGTTCAGAAACGCTAAAACATTGTCAGACACCGTCCGACGCTCGCCGTCGGACTATTCTCAAGCGTCCGACGCTCTCCCGAACGCCATGCGTCACGGCCGACACTGCTCGCCACCGTCGGACTGAAGTGGGCAATGGTCCGACGCTCGTTTATCGAGCGTCCGACGCTCGCCATTGGCCAGAACTAGGGTTAGGCGTCGGACTCTACTCAATGGTCCGACGCTGCCCCTCCACACAGTCCGACGCTCCTTTTTCAGTGTTTTTCAAGTCTATTTCTCACCCCTTGCTTCTATTTGCTAACACTTAAGGTCTTCAACACTTGTGCATAGTGTGTTAGCATTTTGCAAACATTTTTCAAGGGTTTTCAAAGAGGTTCTCTAGGTTGGTTAGATCAATGCACATGAGATGCAACCTAGAGCACTTGAAAGTAATCCAATAGCTTAGTTCTCCCCTTGATAGTCGGCTATCTATCCTAAATGTGATCACTCCCACTTGGAGTCTTGATCACTAAAAGAAAATCCCTATTTGGATATACCTTAGCCTCTAGCTTTCCTTCTTTAAGTCCTTTTCTTTCTCCTTGATCATTCCATCTTGATGTTCACTTTAGCTTATGTCATCTTCCTCCTTATCACTAATCTACTCTTGGCTACACATACTTAGCACTTAGATTAGTAACTAGGTTTCATCAATTACCAAAACAAAACTAGGGTCTTTCAATCTCCCCCTTTTTGGTAACTGATGACAACCCATTTACAAAAGAAATATGCATTAAGATTTTGAACTTATCATGCTTGTCCACGAGTAGATCATGAAAGGATTTGGACAACCATCATAAGTTCTATTTTGGTAGTATTAGCTCCCCCTTCATATGTGCATCGAGTTTGGATTGAAATCTAGTACATATGTATTGAATAGAGAGTAATTCTACCAAAATTGTGCTAATGGTGTATAGAATGGACCTTTGAAGCGTGATACCATCGGAGTTGCCATGTACACCATCCTTAACACCTTAGTAACTAGAAGATCACAAATACTAGAGTATACCATGAGATCACATTATAAGCAAGCTCTAGTTGCCACTTGAAGAAATACGGCCAACTAGTTACCCCTACACATGCTAGTTGTTCAAATCATCATTCAAATCCTACTACTAGCAATACACCACATAAGCATGTATAAGAAAGTAAATACAAATGCAATGAGCAATCATATGATTAATGCACATCCAAATGCAACAACTTGCATATGTGATTGCTCCCCCTACTTGTGTGCTTCAAAATTTTAATTACCCCTTTCCTTTGGCCTATTGCTCTCCCATCATCGGCCTAATGATGGTTCATCGCTCTTTCTCTTTCTTTTGTAACTTTGTCTCCCCCTTTGTCAACAATTCCTCAAAAAGGTTAAGTGGAGTAGAGATAGTTAGTCAAATTCATTTGAGTTTGGAAAGAGAGGTGATTTTTTTTACATTGGCTCAATCTAGTGCACTTGCCTAGGATATATAACTAAGTTTGATCTAAGGACAAGCTTCTTCACGCCACTAGGGGTTAATGAACTAGATTGAACACTAGGGTATTAAGCACACATGCATGTTATATGTTACCACTAGATCATACAATCAAACAAGGCAATAGTGGTAGCATATATCCATCAAAAGCATTTCAATTTCCACGAATGATCGTAAGATGTGAATATGTTTATATGCTCTAAACATGAAAGGTCCTAGCAAGTATGATGTTATGTCAAACAATTTTACCTTAGCTTTGTCGGAGTTGAGGCATGCCATATGTGTGGGGGTGATCTCAACTCATATTTGAGAAATCAAGAATATTCAATTCATTTCTAAGCTTGCAAAACCTCTTCTCATCTAGTGGCTTGGTGAGTATGTCAGCTAATTGATCATCGGTTCCAATGCTTTGAATGTTAATGTCACCCTTTTGTTAATGATCCCGGAAAAAATGGTGCCTCACATCAATATGCTTGGTTCTTTGATGTTGAACCGGATTTTGAGTTAACTTGATAGCACTCTCATTGTCACAAAACAATGGCACTTTCTTGAAGTTGATTCCATAATCTCTCAAAGTTGCCGCCATCCATAGGATTTGATCACAACAACTCCCCGCACTAATATATTCGGCTTCGGCGGTGGAGAGTGATATGCTATTTTGCTTCTTTGATGACCATGAGACAAAAGATCTTCCCAAGAGTTGACATGTGCCCGACGTACTCTTTCTATTTATCTTGCAACCAGCATAGTCCGCATCAGCATATCCAATCAACTCAAATTTTGCACCCTTGGGATACCATAATCCAATATCTTGAGTGTGCTTCAAATATCTCAATATCCTCTTTGCGGCCTTCATATGACTCTCTCTCTAGGAGATACTTGATATCTAGCACACATGCACACACTAAACATGACATCCAGTCTTGATGCGGTGACATAGAGCAAAGTTCCAATTAGAGACCGATATGCCTTTTGATCAACCATATTGCCACTTTTATCTTCATCCAAGCTTCCACTAGTCTCCATGGGAGTGCTTATTGGTTTTGCATCTTGCATTCCGAACTTCTTGATCATGTCTCTTGTGTACTTGCCTTGACTTATGAATGTGCCATTCTTCATTTGCTTAATTTGAAGTCCAAGGAAGTATGTGAGTTCACCCATCATAGACATCTCAAATTCTTTAGCCATTGTCTTTTCAAACTTTGCACACAAAGCTTGACTAGTTGATCCAAAGATAATGTCATCTACATAGATTTGTATGATCATCAAGTCACCGTCAACCTTCTTGGTGAATAGAGTGGTGTCAACCTTGCCCATCTTGAAACCTTTAGAGAGGAGGAAGTCCCTTAGCCTCTCATACCATGCTCTTGGTGCTTGTTTCAAACCATAAAGTGCCTTCCTTAGCTTGTACACATGATTTGGTTTCTTCTCATCTTCAAAACCGGGTGGTTGTTCAACATCTACTAACTCATTGATGAATCCATTGAGAAATGCACTTTTGACATCCATTTGGTAGAGCTTGATGTTGTGAGCACAAGCATATGCTAGAAGGATTCTTATTGCTTCCAATCTTGCAACAGGAGCATAGGTTTCACCAAAGTCCAACCCCTCTACTTGAGTGTACCCTTGTGCCACTAATCTTGCCTTATTCCTTATTACAACACCATCTTGATCTTGCTTGTTTCTAAATACCCATTTGGTGCCAATAACATTGTAGTTCTTTGGCCTCTCTACCAATTCCCAAACTTCATTTCTTTCAAAATTGTTGAGCTCTTCATGCATAGCATTTACCCAATCACTATCTTTTAATGCCTTCTCAATGTTCTCTGGCTCTTCGAATGACACAAATGAATAGTGAGCACAAAATGATGCTAGTCTTGATCTTGTTTGCACACCCTTTTGAATATCACCAACAATTTGATCCAAAGGATGATCTCTTGCAATGTTTGTGGGTTGAAGCACTTGAGGTTGATTGCTTGAGCTTGATTGTGCATTTGATTGATTTGCTTGAGAGGAACTAGCTTGATCTTGATTTTGCACTTGAGAGTCACTAGCTTAATCATTTGAAGGAACTTGCACTTGATCTTTGTCATCTTCTATGTCAACCACTTGAGTCGGCCTTATGTCACCAATGTCCATTTCTTGCATAGCCTTTGCCAATTGAGGTCCACTTACATCATCTAGATTCTCATTTTGATCTTGAGACCCATTGGTTTCATCAAATTCAACATCATGAACTTCCTCAAGTTGACCACTTCCCAAGTTCCATATTCTATAAGCTTTACTAGTGGTGGAGTAACCAAGCAAGAATCCCTCATCACATTTCCTCTCAAATTTGCTCAATCTAGCTCCTTTCTTCAATATGTAGCACTTACAACCAAACACCCGAAAATATGCAATATTTGGCTTTCTTCCATTCAAGATCTCATATGGAGTCTTCTCCAACATAGGATGGCAATAGAGTCTATTGGAATAGTAACATGCCGTGTTGATTGCTTCGGCCCAAAAAGATTGACTTACATTATACTCACTAAGCATAGATCTTGCCATATCAATGAGAGTCCTATTCTTTCTTTCAACTAGACTATTTGATTGAGGTGTGTACTTAGCCGAGAATTGATGTTTGATTCCTAAGTCATCACATAGCTCATCAACTCTTGTGTTCTTGAACTCACTACCATTATCACTTCTCACCCTCTTGATGGTTGTTTCAAATTCATTGCAACTTCTCTTGACAAAAGATTTGAAGATACCATAAACATCACTTTTGTCAAACATGAAGAAAACCCATGTATATCTTGAGAAGTCATCCACTATCACCAAACCATACTTGTTGCCGCCAATGCTTGTATATGTAGTTGGTCCAAACAAGTCCATGTGCAATAACTCAAATGGTTTGCATGTGCTCATCATGCTCTTCTTAGGATGAGTGTTGCCTACTTGTTTTCCGGCTTGACATGCACTACATAACTTGTCCTTCTCAAACTCAACATCTTTAAGACCTCTAACCAAGTCATGCTTCACAAGTTTGTTCAATTGCTTCATTCCAACATGACCAAGCCTTCTATGCCATAACCAACCCATGCTTGACTTAGAGAGTAAGCATGTTGACAATTATGATTCTCTAGCACCAAAGTCCACTAGATAGAGATTCTCATATCTAAATCCCTTGAATATCAAATTTGATCCATCCACACTAATGATTTCCACATCATCAACACCAAAGATGCATTTGAAACCAAGATCACAAAGTTGAGCCACCGATAATAGGTTGAAATTCAAACTCTCAACTAATAGCACATTGGAGATGCTTAGATCATTTGATATTGCAATCTTTCCAAGACCCTTGACCTTGCCTTTGCTATTGTCCCCAAATGTGATACTATCATACTCATTGCCACTAGAATTGATTTGGTTGAACATTCTTGAATCACCGGTCATGTGTTGAGAACACCCACTATCAAGAACCCAATGCCTCCCTCCGGCTTTGTACTTTACCTCCAAAACAAATCAATGTCTTTTAGGTACCCATACTTGTTTGGGTCCTTGGAGGTTAGCAACCAAAGCCTTTGGTACCCAAATAGCCTTCAACCTTGGGCTCTCTTTAGGTGTACCAATGTATTTGACTTTGACACCTTTCTCACCCTTGGTAAGCATATAACAAGAATCAAGTCTAATAAATTTAGCACTTGCAAATTTTATTTGCTTGTTCTTGTTGTTAGTGATGCAATTTGCCTCAATATGCCCAACTTGCTTGCACTTGTAGCAAAAACCGACCATTGCTCCTCACAAAGCTAGGCTTTGGAGTTACAAAGGCCGCCTTGCCTTTCTTGGGAGTATAGCCAAGTCCCTCCTTAGAGTTACTATATCTTTGGCTACCCAAGCATTGTAGCAAGCGGGCATCCCCACCATAGGCATTGCCTAATGCACGGGTTAGCTTGTCCACTTCCTTCTTCAATTTCTCATTTTCAACTTTTAGTGTTGGATCAACACTAGTAGTGAAGGTAGAAGTAGAAGTGGATGATGATGAGGAGGTAGTGTTAGTAGGTGTGGTTGCAACAAGTGTTTCATTAGTTGATTCATTCATTAGATCACAAGTTACACCCACATCACATGTTTTAGCAATATTCTCTACCTTGCTTAACTCTAAGAGTGAGGAGTGAGCTTCCTCAAGCTTGGTGTGAGCTAGTTTGAGATTCTCATGATCTTCCTTTAGACACTCATGAGAAGCACTTAGCTCATCAAAGGATTGTTCAAGAGTTTTTAATTTCTTGGACAATTCTTTCCACTTCTTAGACTTAGAGCTAATAAGATATTCGGCTTGCTCTAACATGTCCATGAGTTGTGCTACACTAGGCTCATCATCATCACTATCACTATCATTATCATCCTTTTCATCATCACTTGAGTCATCGTATTTTACCTTGGTGGACTTAGCCATGAAGCACGATGAATCAAATGATGAAGACCTCTTGTTGATAGCAATAGAAGCCATGGCCTTCTTCTTGGATGTCTTCCTCTCATCATCATCACTAGATTCATCATCATCGGAGGAAGCATCACTATCCCATGTAACCACATAGGATCCACCTTTCTTCTTGGAGAAATTGAATTTCTTTTTCTCCTTCTTTTCCACCTTGTCCTTCTTGTCCTTCTTGCCTTTCTTCTTGTAATCATCTTCATCATCACTAGCATTGGGACAATCCACCACAAGATGATCCGTGCTCTTGCAATTGTAGCACTTCCTCACTACATTCTTGCCTTGAAGTTATCTCTTCTCTTTCTAGCACCATAGCCCTTCTTCTTCATGAATCTTCCAAACTTGCGCACAAAGAGAGCTAGTGCCTCATCATCACTATCAAAGCTAGATGTATCATCATCACTAGATTGCACTTTCTTGCCCTTGCCCTTGCTCTTGGAAGAAGAGGTGGTGGACTTGAATGCCACGGTCTTCTTGCTCTTGTCATCCTCCTTCTTCACTATCACTCTTCTCATTATATTGATCCTCGGTCATCACATCACCAAGAACCTCATTTGGAGTGACACCCTTCAAGCCGCCTCGGAAGATGATAGTTCTTAAGGTCTTGAACCTCTTGGGCAAGCACATGAGAAACTTGTGGGAGAAGTCCTCATCACTTGTTTTCTCACCCAAGGCCTTGAGATCATTGACAATCACTTGAAGCCTATAGAACATTTCCGGAATGCTCTCTCCATCATCCATCTTGAAGTTTGAGAGCTTGTCCTTGAGCATGTACAACTTGGCACTCTTTACCATTGAAGTGCCCTCATAGGTTTGCTCTAATCTTGCCTATACTTCACTTGCTCTATCCAAATCCTTGATTTGCTCAAACACCTTTGAGTCAATGCCATTGTAAATGGTGTTGAGAGCCATTGTGTTACATTGGCTGTTCTCTTGTGTCGGTGCTAGTTTTAGCGGGGCTAACACCGGCTAGTAAATATGTGTTTTGCGGTTGAGGCTACGGATGGTGTGCAAGGGGGAACACAGGGATTATACTGGTTCAGGCCAAGTAAGCCCTACGTCCAGTGGAGAGGAGAGTCATGTTGCCTTGCACCGGGGTGCTTGTAGTAGGGGGTTACAAGCTAGGCGAGAGAGGGAAGTGTTCCCAGATCTCTTGTGAGTGTCTAAGTGTTTACAAGTCGTTTTGTTGTGGATGTGTATGTGTGGGTGAGAACTTAGGACTTCTCCCTCCTTTCCTAAAGCTGGCCTCTGCTCTCCCTTTTATAGTCGCAAGGGAGAGGCAAGGGCAGCGCTTACAATGCTCCGCATGTTGCATCGACGAGTTGCTGTTCCTCGTTTGACTATGGTCAGCTACAGTCTTTTCTCCGCGTCTCCGGGGTATGGCCGTCGTGGTTCGTACGATCTTGGTGAGTTCCAAGGCGGGAACAATCGTCGGATTACGTCATGTCATCAGCTACGGTCTTCTCTTCACGTCTCCAGGATAGGGCCCTAGTGGTTCGCACGATCTTGGTGAGTTCCAAGGCGGCAACAGTCATCGGATTGCGGCGCACCGTAGGGTTACACCTATCGGCTATCCTTCCGCACGATGTGACAAGAGGGTGAGTCGCCTCGGGGCGTTGTCTCCCGAGGCTCGGGACTCCTGAAGGCGTGATGGGATGGAGCAGGGGATATCTCCCCTGGTCATATTTTCGGCCTTTGAACAGTACTTCCCGAGGGTCAGGTGGGCCCGGATGGATGGCGTGCTTGTCCTTTTGAGTGGACAGTGCAGTAGGCACCTTTCCCGTT
This sequence comes from Eremochloa ophiuroides, assembly GCA_038502445.1. Classification (NCBI taxonomy): domain Eukaryota; kingdom Viridiplantae; phylum Streptophyta; class Magnoliopsida; order Poales; family Poaceae; genus Eremochloa; species Eremochloa ophiuroides. The sequence goes on along the minus strand of JAHLJS010000009.1, from coordinate 7,380,604 downwards.
CTTGCGTAGTCCATCGTCAAGCGCTCGGACTGTCGTGGTTGGAGTTGACAGATCCCGGCGGAAGACGGGGCGGTGCACCGTAGACCATACCGTGGAGAGGACGGCCGTAGTGGGCCTATCAAATCCGCTGCCAGGGAAATCCTGACAGGTGGTATGGCCGTCAGGGGCGAGCGAAGCACAGTCGCGTCGAGAATCTCGCCTGACGGGACAGTGCTTGTAAAGTGGTCAGAGATGTCTCTTGTGGTCCAAGATTGCTCTGCTGACATCACCGGTGCCTTGGATGCCTTTGTGAGATTGCGCTCGAGGGGGATGGGAAAGCTCGGGCGAATCGGAGAATGGGCGCCGAGGGCGCCGCTCTCCCGAGCTCTCCTGGGGAGGCTCGGACGAATCGGAGAATGGGCGCCGAGGGCGCCGCTCTCCCGAGCTCTCCTGTGGAGGCTCGGGCGAATCGGAGAATTGGCGCCGAGGGCGCCGCTCTCCCGAGCTCTCTCGGGGAGGCTCGGGCGAATCGAAGAATCGGCTGTCATTGGTGCAATGACGTCGTGGGCCTCTGTAGACACGGCCTTCGTGGGCTTCGGGTGTGGCCTTCGTGGGCTTCCACTGGCCTTACTTGGGCCAGGCTGCGTTGGGAATGAGTGTTTTTGCATCGAAGTTGGGTACCCCTAACTTTGGTATCCGACAGTAGCCCCTGAGCCTGTGGCGGAGTGAAAGCACTCCTCCACAGGTTCACGCTGGTTCTTCCTATCAAAAAGATAAAATATGGGTTGTTTTTTCCGGTGGGTGCGCGCGAGCGCACCCGCCGGGTGTAGCCCCCGAGGCTTTGGAGGGATGATATATCCCTTCAAAGGCTTAGAATCGTGTTTGTTAGTCCTTGGGTATTTTTTGATTTATTTAGGAGGGTTGGTCTCTTGGAAGCGGAGCCCCCGAGCCTCCCATCGTGTTGGGAGGTCGTTCGGTGGTCTTTCCAAGGTGCAGGGCAAGTTCCCGAGCCTCCGTTTTCGTATCGGAGATCGGTCGGGTTCTTCCCTGTCTTTTTTAACTCGACCCTCACGCTCTTTTTTTGGGAAGAGGAAGGTTTGGTCCTGCTCGACTTCCCCGCTGGGGCACGAGTCGGTATTTCCGGTGAGCTACAAACGGGTTGGTCCAAGTGGAGGTCCGTGCCCCGTTCGTTAGGGGTCGGCTAGTGGCCTGAGCACACTCCAAATATTTCCCGAGGGTCAGTTAGTGGATGTCGGGTCCCTTCGATGGGTCCCGATGGCCTGATGCCTCCCACGGAGGGATTCCACGTAACCTACACGCTACTGGGACTTGGACACAGCATGGGATGTCCCTTGTGACGTTTCGGGCGTCGGGATACTGGCCGTTTCCGTGACCCATCCACTAGCTGTCCCTAACTTGGTTTCCCTGGGGAGACTGTTCGAGCCACGGAGGGCCAGTCTTCGATCCCCTGGGAACGTAACGGGCGCCCGAGCCCGGGGTTCCTTTGTTGGGAAGGAGAGAACGTTGGTGGAATCGAGGCGCGCGGTTGTAATGATTCGGCTCACCTTTAGAGGCGCGAAGCCTGACGGACGCGACGTTTCAGCTCAGTCGAGGCGGCCTGCGTGCGCGGCGATGGCGGCGATGTGGGGATCGTGGCGGGCCCTGCGCAGTTAATGCGGCGGATCCTCCGCATCCACCCACGATCCACCGGCGGAGTATATAAGAAAAACTTACGGTTTTTCCTTTCTACCCTAGCTTTTTGCTCGCACGACCGTTCGCTTTCTTACCTTCGTCGCCTGCTCTTTCGCCTTCGTTGCCTGCTCAAGAGAGATTGTTGCCGCGGCCGTCATTCTTCCCGTAGCCTTTCCCCTCTTCGCTTGCCATGGATTCCTCCTCCGCCGCTGTCGACGCCGCCGCCGATGTCGCCGCCACCGACGCCGCCGCCACCGATGCTGCCGCGGCCGCCGCTGGCGTCCTCAGGCTGGAGCCATGGCCGAGGAGCACTGTGATGGAGGCACAGCTGGAGCGCCTCGTCGCTCTGGGGCTGCTACGTCCTCGTACCAATGCGCAGCACCTGGAGTGGGTCGTGCCGCCGCGCGACCACGAGGAGCCGAACCCCGGCGAGGGGTACATGGTGAGCTTCGTTGCTTACCACGAGCGTGGGCTCGGCTCACCGCCGAGCCGCTTCTGCCGGGCCATCCTCTTCGAGAACGGGCTGGAGCTCCACAACCTCACCCCGAATTCCATCACACAGGCATCGATTTTCGCCGCCCTGTGTGAAGGCTACTTCGGGGTGCCCCCGCACTGGAACCTGTGGCGCCGCATTTCCCGCGTCGACTTGTACACCAAGTGGGTCGGCACGAGGAGGCCGCGAGAGATCTAGCGCGCTAGGGGGTGCGGGCTCGTGATCCGCTCTTCGTCATACATCCCCTGTAAGGCCCCCTCCTCTAACAAGGGGTGGCATAGCGGCTGGTTCTATCTTCGCAACGACGGGGGTCTCTTCCCCAAGTTCACGGGAAGGATGCTCATGGCTCCCCTTCCCCAATGGGAGTGGGGGTGCCCGTCTAAGGAGTCAAAGCACCTGGACGCGTACTTCGACGCGCTCAGAGAGTTGAACAGAAGGGGCCTTACAGGGGCCGGCGTGGCGGGGAACTTCCACATGCGGACGGTGCTACCTCTGATGGAGCGTCGCCTGGCGCTCCATCAAATGGTAACCGGGTCGCAGCGGGAGGGCACGGCGATGCTGGCCCGTGACCTTGGCGAGGTAGAGGTCATGCGCCGCGTCGGCTACATGGTGGGGGGTCATCCCACCTGGGAGGAGGTGAACCAGGTGCCCATGCGTCCCTGCGCGGGCTTCCCGGCTTTGGTAAGTGTTGTTCATTCGATCAGGCCGCTGGCTTCCCCGTCTTTCTTCTGACCTTTCTTCGTTCTTCGTAGGGCCTCTCGAGGACCGGGAAGGCTTCCCTTTCGCCCGTCCCAGAGGATCAAGAGCGGCGAACCCGGAACCGCCTCCGGGCCACGGAGGAGAAGGCGAGGAAGGACAAGGCGACCGCCCGGAAGCAGAAGAAGGCTCGGAGGACGGAAGAGTCCTCCCAGCGCCGTCGTCGCCTGTGGGAGGCCGGGGAGCCTGAGGTGGATACCCCCACCGATGATGACGACGACGATGATGAAGAAGAAGATGATTTTTCCATTTTTGATTTGATGGAGTCTGACCGGCCGCTTGCGGCCACACAGCCCGCGGTGGGCGCTGACGAGCCTGGAAAGGCTCCGCTGTCAGCGTCCGCTGGCGGAAGTGGCGGGGTTCGTGATCCGAACCCTCGGGCAAACCTGCCGGAGACCGCGTCCAAGGACGCGGCTCCTGGCAGGGCAACATCAGGAGGCGGGGCTTCGCCCGCCATCAGCGGAGTGGTTTGGCTGGAGGGGCCGGGGACGGGCTCAGGTCCGGCGCCCGAGATGCCCCGAGACTCCGGTGGGGGACCGAGGGTCCCTTGTTTCGGCGGGCCCTCCCCGCCGACGCGTCGTTGGTCGGCGCGGTGACCGAAGGCGGGGAGAGTGTTGGGAAGACACCGCCGGAGCCGGAGCCCACCGGCGCCAAGACGCCGGCGCTTGAGCTGGGGTCCTCCCAGGCTCAAGCTTCCCCGCCGAGGGGCGGTGACGTCAGGATGACCCCCGGCGCCCAGGCGGAGCCCTCATCACTGGGCGGCGCTGGCCCGGACGCCGGGTTGGCGCCCACTCCTCCGCCGCTGGCGCGGTCCACACCTCCCGTTGTCTCGCCGAGCGTGGGCGCTGCGACGAAGAAAAGGGTGATTCCGAAAACGAGGTAAGTATCTTTACCCGTAATTCCTTCTGGTGGGGATCTTTTCATGAGCACTCCTTTCTTCCTTCTCCGCTTTAGGAAACGCTCGGGGGCGGACCTCCAGGTGTCGCACCTGAAGGTCCTGAAGGTGCAGGGCCATGACACGGCCGGAGGGAGTGCCCGGTCGACGCGCGAGGAAGCTCGTCCCCCCATGGGTCCGTTCGTGGCGTCCGAGGCTCCTCCCTCGGGGGAGGCTATCTCGGCGGCGGCCACCGTCGTCGTGCCCGTGATCAACCTAGAGACGGAGCCAGCACGGGCTTCCGAGGCTTCGACCGTCGGTTCCGGGGACGCCTCGGGAGTGCCAGCCGGTGGCGCCCCCACGGAGCCTGCTGCCACGGGGTCATCGGCCGTGGACGTCAGCGCAGGAGCTCCCTCCGCCCGTGAGGAAGGCCCCTGGGCACTGGCCTTGAGGGGGCCTCAGCCTCGGGAGCTAACCGCCTCCCGGATCGAGTGGGCGGACCGCGCGAACCCTCAGGCGCCGCCCGTCTTCTCGCTCCGGGACGACCTCGAGGCCCCCAAGTGGGACGCCGTTCAGGAGCTCGGGTTTAGCTCGGCGGCGGGGCTCTGCGCGATCGCCGATGTCCTCGAGAAGGACCTCCCGGCCCAGCTTCAGGTAAATCTCCGTGTCTTGTAAGCTTTTCCTGCATATGAGCATCGTTCTTACCGTTTCCGTTTCTTCCTTCTTTCCAGGACCTCATGCACACCTCCCGGGATAAGTCCTGCTTCCTTCATGGCGGGCTCAGGCTCTGGAAGCAGCTCGATCTCAAGGGGAAAGCCCTTGCCCGCGCCCAGGGCGAGCTCGCCGCCGCGACCTCCAAGCTTGCCGAAGTTAGTGTCGACAACACTAACCTGAAGGGGGAGGTCGCGGAGGTGCAGGGCCGAGCCGCTGCCTCGGCGACGCGAGTGCAGGAGTTGGAGAGCGCCTTGGCCGCGATGATGAGGGAGCGCGACGCCGCACGAGAGCTCACCGCCGAGAAGATTTCGGCCACCGAGGTCTTGGCTCTCGACCTAGATGAGACTCAGGAGGCGTTGCGCCTGGCGCTCGGCGCCGTGGACTTGGCCGGGAAGGAGGCACAGAAGGCTCAGGAAGAGGCTAACCGTAAGCGCAGCGTTGTACTTTTTCCATCCTGCTCGTCTTGGTTGCTCGCTGTATTTTTACTCATCTCCGTGCTTTGCTCCCACAGTTCTGCAGGCGGCTTACAACGGCGATGTGGCCGAACATCTGGACCTGCAGAGGGTCGAGCGGGCCCTGTGTGACTCTGTCGACACCGGTGGAGAACCCTCGGGGATGTCGCTCCGGAGCCGACTGGAGGCACTCCACGGCAGCATGAGCGGCCGGATCATGGAGGCCCTTCTGACGGGTGTCCAAAAGACACTGGCAGTCATGAAGTCCCACTACGGGAATTTTGACGCCGACCCTGTCAGCGAGGGCTTCCTCGAAGCCGACGACGCCGAGCTCCTGGCGCTGGAGGATTCGATGAAGGAGCCAGGAGAAGCTCTGGCGGGCCTCTTCCAAGCCAAGGTCGAGCTCCCTCCCCTGGACCTGCCGTGAAGAAGAAGCGGGCCATAGTGCCCTTTACGTGAGTGGCTTGAGGGGAAACAAACAATATGGCCCTTCGTGGCCTCAATATTTATGTAAATATTTGCTGAACATTTTGCCGATCCTGTGCCCGGGCCATCGAGCCTCGGGGGACGCTTTTCGGGTGTCGTAGCTTTAGCGGCATAAACACAGCCGACGTCCTAGGAACTTTGGCAGAAAGAATCTTTTAGAAAAAAGGCTTAGGCGTTTCCTCCCGAGATTCCTCTCTTGGCCGAGCGTAGATCTTATAGGTTTTCTTCCGAGTGCGGGTTAGCCTTCGAACGCGGAGTGGCGAGGGAGATGCTGTGGCCCTGGAGCGTAAGCGGTCTCCGACTCGGCCATCTCTGTTCTCTGGGACTTCCCTCACTCTTCCGAATTCTATAAGTTCATGCTGGATTTCCAGAGGGAAGCGTGTTTTAGGGAGAAACGAATTCGACAAGTTTTGAAATTTTTGCGTTTCCAAAAATTGTTGAACCTCAGGAGAGTCCGGGGGTTCCCCCTGTCCTAGCCCCCGAGGGAGGGTCGGCCTTTCCATAGGTTAGGCCGAGCCTCGCTTTTACTGTGCGGTGAAATGAAGGGTCATTTCACTCCCAAGTGTAGGCTCGGATTGAAAGTCTAAAAATCATGCAAAAAGAGTAGAAGTCGGGTCTTTTCATAGATTTCAAGATTTTCAAAATAGTACAATGCTTGGAATCTTAAGGATAGAAGCGACGTAGCTATTCAATGTTCCAAGCGTTGCGGTAGACCTCGCCCTTCTCGTTCGCGAGCTTGTATGTGCCGGGGCGTAGCACTTCGGCGACGATGAACGGTCCTTCCCACGGCGGAGTGAGCTTGTGGCGCCCTTTGTTGTCCTGCCTGGGCCGCAGCACTAAATCGCCTACGCTGAAGGCTCGGCCTCGGACGCGCCGAGCATGGTACTTGCATAGGGATTGCTGGTACTTGGCCGAGTGCAACAGGGCCATGTCCCGAGCTTCGTCGGCTTGGTCCAGCGCGTCTTCACGGGACGTTTGATTTCCCTGTTCATCGTAGGCTCGGACCCTCGGGGCGCCGTACTCCAGATCCGTGGGGTGGACGGCCTCTGCACCGTACACCATGAAGAAGGGCGTGAAGCCCGTGGCTCGGCTTGGCGTAGTCCTTAGACTCCATATCACTGCCGGGAGCTCCGTCAGCCACCTCTTGCCGAATTTATTCAATCGGTTGAATATCCTCGGCTTAAGGCCTTGGAGAATCATGCCATTGGCACGTTCTACCTGGCCATTCATTCTTGGATGGGCAACGGCTGCCCAGTCCACTCGTATGTGGTACTCGTCGCAGAAGGCCAGAAATTTCTTTCCGGTGAACTGCGTGCCATTGTCGGTGATGATGGAGTTTGGGACACCGAACCGGTGGACGATGTCAGTGAAGAATAGCACCGCTTGTGCCGAGCTGATTTGGGCGATCGGTCGGGCCTCGATCCACTTCGAGAACTTGTCGATGGCGACAAGCAAGTGGGTGAAGCCCCCGGGCGCCTTCTGGAGGGGGCCCGACAAGGTCCAGTCCCCATACAGCGAACGGCCAAGTGAGTGGGATCGTCTGGAGGGCTTGAGCCAGCAGGTGAGTCTGCCGAGCGTAGTACTGACACCCTTCGCAAGAGCGTACCACCTCAGTAGCATCGGCCACGGCGGTTGGCCAGTAGAAGCCTTGTCGAAAGGCGTTACCGATCAAGGTTCTTGGCGCTGCGTGGTGACCGCAGGCTCCGGCGTGTATTTCTTCGAGCAGGCGTTTGCCCCGACTGAAAGGAATACAGCGCTGAAGCACGCCAGAGGGACTCCACCGGTAGAGGCTACCGTTCATCATAGCGAAAGACTTGGCTTTGCGAGCCAGTCGTCGTGCTCTGGTCTTGTCCGGGGGCAAAATGCCTCGGACTAGCCAGCTGACCAGCGGCACGCGCCAGTCCGGTTCGTCGTCGTCCATCTCGGCTTCAATCTCCATTGCCTCGGCTTCGTCGCCGTCCTCACCCATGGTCTCGGGTGACTCCCCTTTGCCGGAAGGGTCGGCAGCCCCCGAGGGGCTTGCGTGGCTTGGGGGCGGTCCGGGTTTTCCCGGAGGCTTGGGGTTCTTCTTCTTCCCCTCAGCCCCCGAGGGATCGGCGTTGACCGAGGGCCTGTGGAGGTTATTGGCGAATACGCCCGTCGGGACCGTAGCCCTTTCGGATGCAATTTTTGCCAACTCATCGGCCTCCTCGTTGTACCGACGCGCGATGTGGTTGAGCTCGAGGCCGTCAAATTTTTCCTCGAGCAACCGTACCAGCTTGCAGTAGGCGGCCATTCTGGGGTTCTGGCACATCGACTCCTTCATGACCTGATCCACGACGAGCTGGGAGTCACCTCGGACCTCGAGGCGTCGGATCCCGAGCTCAATGGCGATGTGGAGACCGTTGACCAGAGCCTCGTATTTGGCCACGTTGTTGGAAGTCGTGAAGTGTAGCCGCAGTAGGTACTTGAGCCGGACCCCGAGGGGTGAGATGAAGACGATGCCTGCGCCAGCACCAGTCTTCGTCATCAACCCGTCGAAGTTCATGACCCAATATTCCTCTTGGGTCGGGAGTGGCGGTAGCTGTGTCTCGGTCCACTCTGCCATGAAGTCCGCAAGCACCTGGGACTTGATGGCTTTGCGTGGCGCATAGGTGATGCCGTCACCCATGAGCTCGATGGCCCACTTGGCGATCCTCCCAGTTGTTTCCCGATTTTGGATCACCTCCCCGAGGGGGAAGGATGACACCACGGTCACGGGATGGGATTCGAAGTAGTGCCGCAACTTGCGTCGAGCAAGAACGTTCGCGTACACTAGCTTCTGGATCTGAGGGTAGCGTGTCTTGGTCTCGGACAATACTTCACTGATAAAGTAGACCGGCCGCTGTACCAGTAAGGCGTGTCCTTCTTCTTGCCGCTCTACGACGATCGCTGCACTCACAACCTGGTTGGTAGCAGCGACATATAGCAAGAAATTCTCCTCCTTCGTAGGAGGCACAAGAACCGGCGCTTTTGAAAGTAGAGTCTTAAGCCTTTCGAGGGCTTCCTAGGCCTCGGTGGTCCAGGTAAAGTGCTCATTTTTCTTAAGCAACCTATACAAGGGAAGACCCTTTTTGCCGAGCCTTGAGATGAATCGACTCAAGGCCGCGAGACACCCCATGAGCTTCTGCACGCCCTTGAGGTTTCGGATCGGACCCATCTGTGTGATGGTCGATATCTTTTCCGGGTTGGCTTCGATGCCACACTTGGAAACGATGAACCCGAGGAGCATGCCCCGTGGGACCCCAAAAACGCACTTCTCGGGGTTTAGCTTTATGTTTTTCTTTTTAAGGCAGTCGAATGCCTTTTCTAGGTCGGCTACTAAGTCACTCGCCTTCCTGGACTTTATCAATATATCGTCTACGTAAGCCTCAACGGTTCGCCCGATGAGGTCCCCAAAAACTTTGAGCATGCAACGCTGGTAAGTTGCGCCCGCGTTTTTGAGGCCAAACGGCATGGTTACGTAACAATATGTGCCGAAAGGAGTAATGAAAGAGGTCGCTAATTCGTCGGACTCTTTCATGCGGATCTGATGGTAACTGGAATAAGCATCAAGAAAGCAAAGTCATTCACAGCCAGCAGTAGAATCAACTATTTGGTCAATGCGAGGTAATGGAAATGGATACTTAGGGCAAGCTTTATTTAAACTAGTGTAATCAACACACATTCTCCATTTTCTATTTTTATTTTTAACCAAAACAGGATTTGCTAACCATTCTGGATGGAAGACCTCCTTGATGAATCCGGCCGTCAAAAGCTTCTGCACCTCCTCCCCGATGGCCCGGCGCTTCTCCTCGTCGAATCGGCGCAAGCGCTGCTTCACCGGCTTGGACCCGGCCCGGATGTCCAAGGAGTGCTCGGCGACCTCCCTCGGGATGCCTGGCATATCCGAGGGACTCCATGCAAACACGTCGGCGTGCTTGCGAAGTAAGTCAACGAGCACAGCCTCCTATTTCGGGTCAAGGGTGGTGCTGATCTTGAGCACCTTGCCGTTGGGGGAGCTCAGGTCGAGGGGCACCTCCTTCACCCCCTCAGCGGACTTAAAGGTGCTCGTGGCCTTCTTGGGGTCGGGGACCTCTTTTTCCAACCTGTCGAGGTCGGTCATGAGGGCCTTTGACTCCACCAGCGCGCCGGCGTACTCGCAGCACTCGACGTCGCACTGGTACGCGTGCTGGTAGGAGGCGCTGATGGTAATCACCCCTTTTGGCCCTTGCATCTTGAGCTTGAGGTAGGCGTAGTTCAGGACTGCCATGAACTTGGCGTAACATGGCCTCCCGAGGATGGCGTGGTAGGTGCCGTGGAAGCCTACCACTTCAAATGTCAGGGGTTCCTTCCTGAAGTTGTCAGTAGTCCTGAAGTAGACGGGCAGATCGATCTGCCCGAGGGGCTGCATGCTCTTTCCGGGCACTATCCCGTGGAACGGGGATGTCGTGGCCCGGAGGAGCGAGCGACTGATCCCCATCAAGTCGAGGGTCTCAGCGTAGAGAATGTTGAGGCCGCTGCCTCCGTCCATGAGGACTTTGGAGAGCCTCGTGTTGCCGACGACGGGGTCGACAACAAGTGGGTAGCATCCCGGTGATGGGACGTAGTCCGGCTGGTCGTCCCGGCTGAAGGTGATAGCGTCGTGGGACCAGTCAAGGAAGCGTGGTGTCGCTGGTCCGATGGAGTAGACCTCCCTGCGCTCGCGCTTTCGCTGCCGCGGCGTAGGGGCAGTCCCGGGCCCGCCGAAGATCATGAGGCATTTGTCGATGGGCGGGAACTCATCGTCCTTCCCGCCCTTGTCCTCCTGATCCCTGGCGGGCTTCTTGCCGGCGTCGTCTTTGTACGGCTGCCGGCTGTAGTGCTTCTTGAGCATCACACACTGTCCGAGTGTGTGATGTACTGGACCCTGGTGATAAGGGCACGGCTTGCTGAGCATGTCGTCGAAGCGGCCTCGAGGGGGTCGTTCCCTCTTGGGTTCGGTGGCCGCCACGAGGGAGTAGTCACGGAGTGGGACCTTTCCCTTCCCCTTCTTCTTCTTGTTGTTCGGGCCTCGGGAAAAGGTCCCCTCGGGGGCCTCCTCCTTCCGTTTGCCCTTGGGGTCGGAGAAGAGGGCTCCTACCGCCTCATCCCCCGAGGCGAAGCTGGTAGCGATCTTCATGAGCTCGGAGACACTGGTGGGTGTCTGGCGTCTGAGCTCATGAACAAGCTCTTTGCAGGAGGTTCCCGCGGCAAACGCTCCGACGACATCGGAGTCGGCGACCTGGGGCAGCTCATTGTACTGCTTGGAGAAGCGCCGGATGTAGTCCCGGAGGGACTCGCCTGGTTTCTGCTTGCAGCTGCGGAGGTCCCAGGAGTTACTAGGGCGCACGTACGTGCCCTGGAAGTTTCCTACGAAGATCTTGACCGGATCGCTCCAGTCAAAGATCTTCCACGGGGGAAGGTGTTCCAGCCAAGCTCTTGTAGAGTCGGCGAGGAACAGGGGGAGGTTGCGGATGATGATGAGGTCATCCTGTGCGCCGCCAAGCTGGCACGCAAGACGGTAGTCCGCTAACCAGAGTTCGGGGTTAGTTTCCCCCGAGTACTTGGCTATGTTGGTCGGTTGTCGGAATCGGGACGGGAACTTGGCCCTTTGGATGGCCTCGCTGAAGATGCGTGGTCCTGAGGGCTCGGGTGAGGGTTCGCGATCCTCATCCGAGTCGTAGCGCCCGCCCCGATGGACGCTGTAGCCGCGCGCGGCTCCGTCAGTCTTTCGCCGACCGCGGGCTTGTAGAATGGCTCGGACGTCGACGTCCTTGCCAAGCCGTTGGTGGACTGGCGGGGCCATTGGAGCCTCGGGTCGAACCGAGGCTTCGCGCTCGTGACGTGCTATGCCGCCACGCTGGTGACTTTCGGCGCCACGGTGTCACGATGCTGAACTTTCCACCTGGAGGACGACTGCATCCTCCAGGAGGTCTTTGAGCTGATTCCTGAGCTGTCGTGCCTCCTCGGTGGAGGGCTCAGGTATTCTCCAGAGTAGCATGGCTGCTTCCGCGAGCTTTCGACTTGCCCGGGGGGCGGCCTCCGGTGTCTCGGCGCCGTCGTCAGCAACGATTCAGGCCTGGACATCTCGGGCTCGACGCCGAGCTGCTCCTCCATCGGTTTGCCGCTCGCCGCGCTCCAGCGTAGCTCGCAGCTGGGTGAGGCGCAAGCGGTCCTCGTCCATCCGTGCCTCAAGCTCCCGGAGCTGCTCTAGCTCTGGGGTTTGAGGTGTGGGGCGAGAGGTTCCTGCCCCCTGATCCAGCGGCGGGGCTGACCGTGCGGGCTGCGGGGCCGCTGGAGGGGGCGTGACTTGTTTGTGCCGGGGTTGCGACGGAGGGGGTATGTCGTCGTTGCCCCCCGAGTGGACATCCTCCACCCGCCCCTCATCAGGGTGCATCAAGTTGTAGCACTCCCGAGAGGGGTCGATGTAGGACTGGTCTGGGCTGGAGATGACGCTCGGTGCGTTCTCCCCCGAGTCATCGGTGTGGGCGGCGTAGTCCACATTTGCCCAGAATTCGTCATCATCGTCGCTGTAGCTGCGACGAGACGACGAGGTCTGGTCATAACGATTCCTCCCCTCCGAATGTTGTCGAGGGGTGAGGTTGATGGTGGTATCTGTTTCCCCACCGCCATGTGTCCTGGCACTTTCCCCAGGGGATGGCGGTGAGGATGCCACGTGGTCTCCCACGAGGCTGTCCTGGCGCTCGAGGCGCTGGACTAGGGTGTCCGACAGCTCGTGCAATAATGCATGAACTGCACGAACGTGGGCGTCCATGGCAGTCTGGAGCCCAAAGAGGGACGACGGCGCCGTTCCCCTTCGCCGGTGAGGGCGGAGAGAAGAATCGGCTGGCGTCGCGTTTCCGCCCTCGCCCGTCCTTCGGGCAGTAAGCGGATACGTGACCGCTGGTGCCGGAGATCCTGGGACCGCGGCCGGCGCAATATTGGCTACCCCCGTTGGGGGTGCCTGGTGGGCCGCATCTCCCGCGGCGAGAGGCCAGTTGGCGCCGCTGCGCCTCCTACTCCTGATCCGCCAAGAGCGGCGTGCAACGTTTCCCCCGTCCTTTGAGGCGGGTGGAAGCGTTGCGGGGGTCCCTTCTCCGGCCGCCTGCGGGGCCGGAGTTGGGACGACAACGACGCGGGGCCCTATCGGGCGTAGGTTCATCTCGAGCCCTTGGCCAGTGGCCACGAACTCGAGAGTCCCAAACCGGAGTACCGCGCCAGCGGGAAGCGTGGTGGAGCTGGCTGCCATCCGAAACCTACGTCAACGCGCAAAAAGTTCCCTACCTGGCGCGCCAACTGTCGGTGCTAGTTTTAGCGGGGCTAACACCGGCTAGTAAATATGTGTTTTGTGGTTGAGGCTACGGATGGTGTGCAAGGGGGAACACAGGGATTATACTGGTTCAGGCCAAGTAAGCCCTACGTCCAGTGGAGAGGAGAGTCGTGTTGCCTTGCACCGGGGTGCTTGTAGTAGGGGGTTACAAGCTAGGCGAGAGAGGGAAGTGTTCCCAGATCTCTTGTGAGTGTCTAAGTGTTTACAAGTCGTTTGCTGTGGATGTGTATGTGTGGGTGAGAACTTAGGACTTCTCCCTCCTTTCCTAAAGCTGGCGTCTGCTCTCCCTTTTATAGTCGCAAGGGAGAGGCAAGGGCAGCGCTTACAATGCTCCGCATGTTGCATCGACGAGTTGCTGTTCCTCATTTGACTATGGTCAGCTACAGTCTTTTCTCCGCGTCTCCGGGGTATGGCCGTCGTGGTTCGTACGATCTTGGTGAGTTCCCAGGCGGGAACAGTTGTCGGATTACGTCATGTCGTCAGCTACGGTCTTCTCTTCACGTCTCCAGGATAGGGTCCTAGTGGTTCGCACGATCTTGGTGAGTTCCAAGGCGGCAACAGTCATCGGATTGCGGCGCACCGTAGGGTTACACCTATCGGCTATCCTTCCGCACGATGTGACAAGAGGGTGAGTCGCCTCGGGGCGTTGTCTCCCGAGGCTCGGGACTCCTGAAGGCGTGATGGGATGGAGCAGGGGATATCTCCCCTGGTCATATTTCTGGCCTTTGAACAGTACTTCCCGAGGGTCAGGTGGGCCCGGATGGATGGCGTGCTTGTCCTTTCGAGTGGACAGTGCTGTAGGCACCTTTCCCGTTCTTGCGTAGCCCGTCGTCAGGCGCTTGGACTGTCGTGGTTGGAGTTGACAGATCCCGGCGGAAGACGGGGCGGTGCACCGTAGACCATACCGTGGAGAGGACGGCCGTAGTGGGCCTATCAAATCCGCCGCCAGGGAAATCCTGACAGGTGGTATGGCCGTCAGGGGCGTGCGAAGCACAGTCGCGTCGAGAATCTCGCCTGACGGGACAGTGCTTGTAAAGTGGTCAGAGAGGTCTCTTGTGGTCCAAGATTACTCTGCTGACATCACCGGTGCCTTGGATGCCTTTGTGAGATTGCGCTCGAGGGGGATGGGAAAGCTCGGGCGAATTGGAGAATGGGCGCCGAGGGCGCCGCTCTCCCGAGCTCTCCTGGGGAGGCTCGGGCGAATCGGAGAATGGGCGCCGAGGGCGCCGCTCTCCCGAGCTCTCCTGGGGAGGCTCGGGCGAATCGGAGAATTGGCGCCGAGGGCGCCGCTCTCCCGAGCTCTCTCGGGGAGGCTCGGGCGAATCGAAGAATCGGCTGTCATTGGTGCAATGACGTCGTGGGCCTCTGTAGACGCGGCCTTCGTGGGCTTCGGGTGTGGCCTTCGTGGGCTTCCACTGGCCTTACTTGGGCCAGGCCGCGTTGGGAATGAGTGTTTTTGCATCGAAGTTGGGTACCCCTAACTTTGGTATCCGACATCTTGCTCTCTAGGTGTGGGGCTTGCGGGATCAAGCACAATGTATTCCTTCTCGGTGACCTCCCACACCTTCTCATGAATTGAGCCAAGATACATCCTCATCTTTCTCTTCCAATAATCAAATGAGCTTGTGCCATCAAAGTGAGGTGGTTTGCCCCCAACATGATTGAACATGATATGAGCCATATTAATGCACCGAAGGATGTTAAGCCTTGACTAAACGGTGACCACGGCTCTGATACCACTTGAAAGGTCCTAGTATGGCTAGAGGGGGTGAATAGCCTAATAAAATTTCTACAAAGTAGTTAGGCCAAGAGGTTAGTAACAAAAATGGTGAAATATGCAATGCTAGAGCAACTACTAACCTAGGCAGGCCACCTACACAATTCTAGTTAATCCTTAGTTGTAAACCACACAAACAAGCTAGCAAAAGCTAAACGACTACACAACTACTCAAGGCAAGACAACAAACTACTTTGCACAAGGATAAGAAAGTGGATGATTATTGATTATACCGTTGCCTTGAGATGAAGCCAATCACCGGGATAAACAATAAGACACTCACTCGAAGGTGAGGAAAGCAATATGAACACCAAGATTTATCACCAAGGTTCACGTGCTTGCCGGCATGCTACGTCCTCGTTGTGTCGACTTCAACCGGTGGTTCGGTGGCTAATCGGTATCACACACCGAGCCTACACTAGGCACCACAAGAACCTACCATGGAGGAAGTAACTCAATGACACGAGCAATTCACTAGAGTTACCTTTGAGCTCTCCGCTCGGGGTAGGCACAAGACCCCTCACAATCACCGGTGTGAGCAAGCACAATCACCAAGCTTCTCCACACCTTCTTCTCCTCCAAGCCGTCTAGGGACACGGCAATGTCCCAAGAGAATAAGAACTGAACCAAGGCTTGCTCTCAAGTGCTCTAGAATGCAAATCACAAGCAAAGATGAACTTGAGGTTCACTCAATCTCACTAAGGATGATCAAGATGATGAACTAGTGAGAGAGTGGGAGGCTAGAATGCAATGACAATAATCCAAGTGTGCAAAGGTGTCACCAAGTGACCAGGGAGGGAATATAAATACCCCCAAATGCAAATCTAGCCGTTACCCACTCCAAAACAGCCGTTAACCACGATTTTCTATCGTCGGACGCAACCGTCGGACTGAGTCCGTTGGACTAAACGCCAGCGTCCGACGCTCTGATGCGCGCCACGTGTCAACTGGTTTAAACTCCGTTCGTCCGATCTCAACGGTCGACTTCGCGCCAGTTTTTACACCGTTGGACTGGAGGCGTCGGACTAAACACTTGCGTCCGATGCTCTATTAGTTCACTATGCGCGTACCGTCAGACGATCGCGAGTCAGTGTGCCGGACTAAAAATTCTCAGCGTCCGACGCTTCCAGAGAGGTTTAGAAACGCTAAAACATCGTCGGACACCGTCCGACGCTCGCCGTCGGACTATTCTCAAGCGTCCGACGCTCTCCCGAACGCTACGCGTCACGTCGACACTGCTCGCCACCGTCGGACTGAAGTGGGCAATGGTCTGACGCTCGTTTACCGAGCGTCCGACGCTCGCCATTGGCCAGAACTAGGGTTAGGCGTCGAACTCTACTCAATGGTCCGACGCTGACCCTCCACACAGTCCGACGCTCCTTTTTTAGTGTTTTTCAAGTCTATTTCTCACCCCTTGCTTCTATTTGCTAACACTTAAGGTCTTCAACACTTGTGCATAGTGTGTTAGCATTTTGTAAACATTTTTCAAGGGTTTTCAAAGAGGTTCTCTAGGTTGGTTAGATCAATGCACATGAGATGCAACCTAGAGCACTTGAAAGTAATCCAATAGCTTAGTTCTCCCCTTGATAGTCGGCTATCTATCCTAAATGTGATCAATCCCACTCGGAGTCTTTATCACTAAAAGAAAATCCCTATTTGGATATACCTTAGCCTCTAGCTTTCCTTCTTTAAGTCCTTTTCTTTCTCCTTGATCATTCCATCTTGATCTTCACTTTAGCTTATGTCATCTTCCTCCTTATCACTAATCTACTCTTGGCTACACATACTTAGCACTTAGATTAGTAACTAGGTTTCATCAATTAACAAAACCAAACTAAGGTCTTTCACCCGTCGACCCACAAACACTGCCAAGGTGAGCGGGCAAGGAACCACTACGATGATTTTCACTAGTCACTGTAACAAGTTAGTAGCCGTGAGGTTTCAACAGCAAGGCAAATGGAGGCCTCCTTCAAGAATGGCACACCATGTGACCGCAGCCCAGCACACATCTTGACAGGCTCGGAACCCTTTCTAGAACCCAGGCCCCCCTCTTGCGCCTTTCGGTAACTACTAACGAGCTAGAGATGATCTAGTTACTTGTCTAAGATCAGAGCCATGTAATCCTCAAGGTTGTACGAAAAATCCTGGGTGGCCGCTTTAAGTAATACCCTTATGGAGATTGACTAGAGCCCAAAATGTTCTTTGCTCCAGCCTCCTAAACCATGTTGCTAAAAAGTTCATTTTATCTCATGTTGCAAAAGTAGCAATTAAACATAATTATCATAAGCCTTTGTTGAGCGAAGCATAGCACAATACTCTAATGCAAAAACCCCCATAGGTGACAAGGAATAAGGTATAAGAAATCCTAGGTAAAAACTTAGTGTTTATCAATTTAGACTCATGCATATGAATTTAAATGATTGCATCATTGATAGGTAACAAGGAGACCATATATGCACTTGCCTTGACAATCCCCGTGGTCCTGGAACTACTCACAATCGTTCTCCTCGAAGAACTCGTCCTCTAGTACCACGAACATCACCAATCAAGCATCATACCAGTCATTACATGCATAGAAACATATAAATTACAATGGCGAAATAGTCGAATTCCTCCTTGAACTATCACCGAAAGCTCAGTTTAGTCCCTGAAATATGAAAACGGCCGTTTTAGTCCTCAACCTTTCACAGCCGGCTCAATTTCGTCCCTAAACTATGAAAACAACCGTTCTCGTCCTCAAACTTTCGCAGCCGGCTCAATTTCGTCCTTAAACTATGAAAACGACCGTTCTCGTCCTCAAACTTTCGCAGCCGGCTCAATTTCGTCTCTGGTCCGATGTGGAGCGCCATGCTGGCTCGTCTCGTCATCGCCTAGTCAGTTAGAATCAGTTTTTGAAAGTCTGCAACTGATTTATTCTTATTCCAACTGGTTGCAACTAGTTGTAACTCTTCAATACAACATTGATGAAGATGATTTTTAATTTTAGATCTCAATAAAATCTACAAATTTTTAGTTTTAATTTTTTTTATTTAAGGATGTTAAGATGCTCAAAAAGTTAATAAAAAATTTTAGCACCATAATAATTACCTGCTGCTGCTTGTAATTAATATAAAAGTTAATATAAAATTTTAGCACCATAATATGAACTTTTTGAGTATCTTAATGTCCTCAAATAAAAAACATTAAAACTAGAAAGTTGTACATCTTATCGAGATCTACAATTTTTATGAAAAAATCATCTTCATCCCATTTTGTGAAAGTTTGAGGACTAAAACAGCCGTTTTTATAGTTCAGGGACTAAATTGAGCTTTCGACGATAGTTCAAGGACGATAAAGCATTACACCTTGCATCAAAAGATAGAAAATAATAAAATAGAATTATTCTACTCGTCTCTATGATCACGCAGATACGTGGATCACTGAAAACGGAGCTAAAACGAGAAAGATATGGATAAAACAAGATCCAGGGGCTAGATTGCAAATATAAATATTATTTTGAAATCCTCTTCACCTAAACCGACGCTGAAATCGTAAATAAACCTAAAACCGAGGGTCAGAAACATAAAAACACAGGCCTTGGGCCTCGGGTATGAAAACCAGAGACCCAGGGGCTAAACCGAAAGAAACAGGGCCTCCTTTGAATTATTTTTGAACTGGCTCGGACTGCGGGTGGATTTCCAGGAAATCCAGGGGCTTTTCCGCAAAAGGGTCGGCGCGGTCGTGCTGGTGGCCGACACGCGGCCACGTGGCGGGCTGCGGTTGGCTCGGTCCACGGCGAGCGGTGTGGACCGGCTGCGGGGGCTCGGTCCATGGGTTCACCATGGACCCGACGGGATTTGGGGTCGCCGGCCGCTGCGGAACGGCGCTGCGCGCGGTGGCACGCCATGGGGGCAGCCGGGACTTCGCCGGCGAACACCCGAGAGGGCGCTGCTGGCCTCGGCTCGGCACACCGAGGGCACCGGAGGGATGCGGGGGTGTGACAGAACCGTCTTAATCATAGGGCCCACACGCCCCGTCATCGTCCCTAAGGACCTTTGACTAGTCTGCACAAGTTCCCTTTGACTTAGGTGGCCTGTCGGGTCTCCTAAGAAACCCTAATTTTCCCCGAGGATCTTATTGTAAAGACCTTGCAGGTATTACAACAGTTTACACAAATAATTTGAATCAGAGTAAAGAGTGAGGAAGTATTACAGATATATAATTTATAAATTTAGATTACATTATCCCAAACCAGAGTTTTGTAGTGGAGCAGCATCTTACAACTAGACACCCTGCCCAAGGGTTACATCATATACTTTTTCATCCATGCACGATCCGTTGGCCGGCACGGTCCCACACAGAGCTGTACACCTAAGTCACCTGCAACAGGGGGTTAACAAACCCTGAGTACATGGGGTACTCCGCAAGACTTACCCGACTAAGAAAAAGGAATGAGATTCTGGAATGCAGGCTGAGGGGAGTCAAGGTAAGGCTTTAGCAAGAGTCAAAGAATTTTGCAGAAAAGCATTACTATTCCTACTTTTAGTATTTTACTCAATATTATTATAATCAATATCGATAGTTCTCAGTTCTTTCTCATATATCCTTCAATTCCAATTATTTAATCATTCTCAAAAACATCCTAGTTCCGAACCACTCTTCGCTGAATGGTCAAAGGATCAAGTCTCCATAACCGAGGAGCAACGATGATTCGAATCGATTAGTACCCAGCTGGGGATCCCTATCCACACTGCATATGTAGCACTTAAGCTTGCATATGCCAACCCCGCCTACCACGGCTTTTCGTTCCCCGGAACCGGTCCTGCGCCACCCGAGAGCACAGTACCCCTCTAGTCTCCAGGCACGACGGCCACGAGGGTACATGCTACTCTCGCCATCTCTCCACTCCCAGTGTGTGGTTTCGGTTCCAGCAGTAGAGCCACCGGAGTCAGAGGCTTTTCGTAGTATGTGGCTAGTTGCCAAGTCTCGATCCAACTGGCCTACAACGAATGGTCCCTAATGCCTTTGCCGTCGGCGACAATGTATTGGGACTCTAACCCAAGTACAAATGTCCCTTCGGTTTTCAAATCCCGTTTCCGTCGGTGACAATTGTTGGGACTCTAACCCAATGCCACGATCACCGAGCAGGAAATCTCTTCCCGTCAATGACAGTGTACTGATCAGGTGCACAGCCACCGAACGAGAATAATACCAATTCCCTTTTTCATGTTTAAATAACATATCACAATAGCTCAAAATAGCATTTATGCAAATCTACATTATTTAAGCAGGGCTAAGCATTTTCTAATGTTTTCATTTTAAAACAGGTTTCCAGGGATAATATATCAAGGTAGGTAATGCAACAAGTAGGTGACAATCAACTCTTATCAATGTAATGCATTAGATTAACTCAAGTTATAAACATTTTGTAAATCACAAGGAAGGGGCTGAATGCACCGGGGCTTGCCTGTTGCTTGAAGTAGACAGAACCCTGAAGTCAAACCCTGAGAAGGATCCCCGTCCACCGAGCGAAGACCTTACTCGGGACACGCTTCAGATAATAATCACCGCGCGATCACTACACGAAATAGTAATGCAACACTTAACATGATGATATGTATGCCATGATGCAGGAGATGCACAAAATCACTAATCAATAGAAAGTAAACTCAATTTGAAAGTTGAGTACCAGTTTCCTTCACGATAAAGTTGTAAGCCCATTAAACTAATCACTATCGAGTATTAACTATTTTGGTTTATTGACCATTTTAACAGTCGTTGACAGTCGAATTAGTTTTCCCCCTAGAACACTATCAATCCTTTGCTTAAGCAAATTATTAAACCCTATCTTCATACGTGAATAACATAAACTATTAGTGTTCCTTAATTAACAATTAATTAACAACCCAAACACTAACTAAGGTGCCAAGGGTCATCTCAAGTTAATGACCCAGGGACATCACTCAATCCAAAAGTCATACAAAACCAAGTTATAACTATTGATATTGCTTTTATTATTTATTACTTAGAGTTTCATTCAATAATGCATGGTGATTATAATTACAACAAGTAAATCATTACATGCCATTGGACAGCAAGGGTTAAGTGCCTCATGGTCTTAAAAAAAAACCCAAAAGTAATCGAAGACTAAACTAATCGTCTTCCTAATTCACATTACCTTTTATTATATACTTTAAATCCCTAAATCAAGTTTGAATTAATTATTTAATCAAAATTTATCAAAACAGACCCGAACTTTTTCTATAGATATATTTTGGCATAAAAGAGGACACAAACAAATTTCATGATTTTTGGATATATATTCTAGCCAACAAAAATCCTAGAAACTTCATTTATGAATTAAAAGGCACATTTTCATTTCCTGCAGAAAGTGTTCCAAATATATATTTAATATTTTACAACAGTCTAAACCTCACAGAGAGCTCTCATAAATATTTTTATGATTTTAGGAGCAATAGATTTATTCCTTTAAAAATAACAAATTCAGCTCAGTTATGAAAATGACAAAATCAAAGAAAAGAAAAATCCACCCTGAGCTAGAATTCAACCCAGCTCAGCCCACGCGTGGCCCAGTGCGCTCTTCTTCACTCCCGCGCGCTCCACCTTACTGGGCCGGTCCCGAATGGTGTGCAGCACAACCCAGTAGACCCGACTCGGCCTAACAGAGGCCCGCCCGACCTCCTTCTACCTCCCGCCATCCCACCGGCCGAGCGGGTGCGTGGCGGTGCAGACCGCGGTGGCTCACCGCCGGTGGTCCCCCGGTGAGGGTAAATCCACCAGAGAGGTTCCCGTAAGCATGTTACCAGGTCTGGACACAACGACGTGTTTTTCTCGGCACGGTGGCGAGCTCACCGGGGTCTATGGCGGCCGGCCGCGGCGGCGCCCAACGTTCTGACCACCGAAGGCCTCGACGAGCCTAAACGACTACTCCTAGTGCTATCTGGGACTCACCTAGGCACGCTTCTCGCGCTGGCCGAAGCGGAGAGGCACTGGATGGCGTCGGCAACGATGACAGGGGCAACGGTGGTGCGCTCCGATATCCATGGCGGCGTTCCGCGACGTTCCGACTCCCTCGGAGAAGCAAAAAAGAAACAGACTAGTGCATGAGCGTCACGAGGCTACGAAGAAGCTGAAACACGCAAAGAATCAGGGCGCATCTCACCGGAGCAGGTTGGCCACGTCGAGCGGCTCACGGTGGCGCTCCCGCCGGCCACGGAGAAGAAGAATGACGACCCCGGGCTACAGATACTCACAGAGCGCAATAACCGACTCAATCGACTCGCAAGGAAGGGGTAGTCCTAGCTGCGGGTCAGAGAGGGTGTATGTGGACTATGGATGACGAATTTTGGTGGTGACGGGAAGCTTGCCCACAGCGACCATGGAGGAGAGAGGAAAGACAGGCTCCCGATGGCTTTATAAGGGCTAGAGGAGAGGATAAGGCGAGTAGGTGCCGGGGACCCCCACTGCGACCACGACGTGGCGGCGACCCGGCCATGGCCCCGGACGGCGTCGGCGGCCGACGCGGCGCGCCAGTGCACGCGAACAGAGCAGCGGCCGGACCCCCCCCCCCCCCCAAGTTGACTACTGTAGCAGTACCTTCATCCTTATCCCTTTTTCAAAATTACTTCTTGTTTTGTATAACAAGATGAAAAATGTCCTGAATAAGAGTTGTGGTAAATTTAATTCTGAACAATTTTGATTTTTGAACCAAATTCAAATTTGAATGGATTTTGAATAACTCAAAAAGGGGTAAATGTGGGTTTTAAAATTTAATTCTAATCTAGTCAAATTCTCAAGATTCTTCTAAATAAGTAGAAAATATCCAAATATAAAAGTTGTTTTACTTGGCAAGACCTACAACTTTTATTAAGGGGCCTTTGTCAGATTCTTGATAATTTTTGAAATAGCATTTCAAATTTAAATTCTAAAACACGCATTAGGGTTTAATTTGAAATCTCGATGCATAAGTCCAAAATCCCCAAATATAAAAGTTATTCAACTGGAAAAGCCTTACAACTTTCATTAAAGGAGTTTGCTCAAATTCTTGATAGTTTTTGAAATGGCATTTTAAATTTGACTAAACAAACACTAATTGGGTTTTAATTTAAATTTCTACTGGTAAACATTAAAATCCCTAAAAATGAAAGTTGTTCAATTTTGAAAGGGCTAAAACTTTTATTAAGGGACCATCATTAGATTCTAGCTAGTCTTTGAATTTGCATTTCAAGTTTAAACTTTAAAACCTAGATTAAGGTTTTATTCGAAATTATTTTTAATAACTTAAAATTTCCCAAAATAGAAGTTGCTCAACTTTTAAAGATTTGCAACTTTTGTTTAAGACCCAACACTTGATTCTATTTAGTTTTTGATTTGGGGTTTCGAGTCCGATTTGGGTTTTTAATTGTTTTCCTTTTTATTTTCTTTTTGGATTCGGAGGCATACACACAAATATTTATTTAAATCATAAAGTCACTCAAATATACCTAAGTACAATCACATATGGAAATAAATTTTTTTTAATTAGTTCACATTGATCAGGTTTGATGCAGGATGATTTGCAACTAAGGATGATGACATGGTATGTTTTAATTAACCGTAACACCAGTGGTGTTACAGCCTTCCCCCCTAAAAATAAATCTCGTCTCGAGATTTAAGATGCGGCTAAAGCCTTAGGTTTAGTAATGGAAAAGAAAATAAGTCAAGAAAACATTTTTCAAACTTGACTATAGAGCAAGTAGAGGTTTTATATTTTGTAGGACTGGAAAGAGGTAAATTATTTTTAAAGAGAAGCTAAGAACTTAAGAATGTTTTCAGATGAGTAATTCTCTGATTTCTCGGGTAGTTTCTTCTCCTGAAGACTGATTCCAACATACTTGTGCATCATCCTGTTGAAGTCCTTTGAGTAATACGATCTCTTTTTGGTTTATGGCTCACGCTGAGTACTCGGAGGGTGTCAGATCTATTTCAATTCAACTCCTACCAAATCAATAACCCGTTTTGACACTTGAAGTTACTTCTCAAGTGGTGACACATGAAATACATCCTGTGCAGCCGACAAGTGTTCAGACGCTTGAGTTGGTAAGCTACTAGCCCATACTTCTCTTACTATCTGTTATGAGGAAGATTCTTATTTGACCTAATTAGTTGTCTCTCAACACTGAAACTTGAAACCTTATTTCTCCGAAATACAACCTTTGCGAGGAATATCTTTCAAGGGCGGTTACAGGGAGAGTGAGGGCACATTAATTGCGAGCTACGATGATTCAGGAGTACCGACTACGATACCAGTGTGTACCCTGGTAAGGTCTTATGTGACTGCAGTTCACAAAAGATTTTAAGTTTTGACACGGCACCATAGTCACGGATCGAGATACCATCATAGAACACAATTAAAGTAACCTCAGTAAAAAGAGAAGAATATATCGATTGTGTCTATGATGTAAAATGACCACAGACCTTGATACGAGCATATACCCATCAGAATCTCATGTGATTGTGAGTTACAGGAGATCCTAGGTTGCCATATTGTATCGCAGCCGTAGATCATGTTACATTGTAGCGAGATGGATTTGTTTCCACGTAAAGTGCAACAAAGAGATCTTTTATTAATTGTGAAGCTATAATATGTGACAACCTTAAACCTCGATACCTGCGCGTGCCTAGTAGAATCGCTGTGCGGCTATGGCACGTGAAACGACCTCGATTTCCGCGAAGAGAAATCCACAGGCTCGTATTGTAATTCAACAGATTGCTTGGGACAATCCATGAAATTACCCATATCTCAGTTGTCACCAGGATCCATACAACGGTAATTAAGTCTTACATAAACATTTATTACATCGCCACATTGGCGGAATCAACATTCAGAGAAGCTTTAGAAGATGCGGAAGCGATTCATCCTTCACGGCCAACTTGAGTGTAGCACGTGACCCTATTCCTCGTCATCATCTCCCTCGAAGTCGTACTCATTCTCGTCACCTGACAGCAATTTTATCAGTACGATTTGTACTGGCCACGGAGCCCACCTATGTAGCATTTGCTTTGTGGAAAGTGGATGTAAGGCTATTCAAGCAGACCTATAGGCTGAGGTTTCCTATGCAGCTGTAATCAATGTTTAATTAGTCAAGTTTTATCTCCAATTAACACCATCATCCCTTTTCCCATCACCACATCTCACATACCCACACCTCACTCTCATTCGACAGGCCCAACTCCCTCTCGGGCCTATCTCAGCGGCACACTACCACAGCGGGTACACTGCCGGAAAAATGTCATCCAGGGGGAGAAAAGAATATGCTCTCATCTAATAGTGGTTGCAGAAACATTAGGAAAGGTCCATAGCCAACAGGTTGGCATATGTATCGATCGATCAACCATACACTCTGCAGAGGTTTCTCTACTCACAAGATTAGCCATCATAGGTGATGCGCTATCACCTAGGCAGAATTCCGGGTGCTTGCTTGCCTAGGTCGGTACCACCCTACCACTCAGCCCTGGGATATTCCGGATCCAACACCGTCATGCTGAGACTGGGAGACGCAGCACCGGGCCCAACCAGTGGTACTGCGCATCTAGGACGGTACGGGAATCTCTCCATCCGTCACCGCCCACCCTTGTCACCTTTCAACCTAGCAGTAGTGGTACCGCCCTACCAAGTAGTCCAGCCGTCTCCCGCCCATCAGAAGCGAGTGAGTAGAAAAGGAGTCCAGATGTTTCCGGTCACTAGTCAGGTCCTAGCTTTCGACCAAGCAGGCATCTTCACTTAGGGGATACTCTCCCCGTGCCATCCCAGCACCTCCGTCCACGGGCTTCAAACCACCAAGGCTATCCCACCCGGAACCTCCTCAACAACTTTACCCGCCACAGGTATCTCGCGTGGGGAATGCTCAGGTTGCACCCCCGGCACGACTTGCCCCTCGGGCTTGTCTCACATCCCACTTGGTCGACATCAACCCTTACCACGCACCCAAGACGCACGCAGCACTCTCTCCCAGTGATTATAATCAGATATATACCGTCCCAATTTCCACCACATAGCAAGTAGAAAGTAGTGGAAAAGTAACAGTAAATTAAGCAGCAGCTAACCTAGCAGCGGATAGCAGGGTATAGTTTTATCAAGGCAGGGAATTCAAATATATTACCATGCAACCAATCCATACATAATCATAAAGCAATAGCAACAATGTCATTTGCAATGCGTAAATAGGATCTAAGGATTTGGTGGGACGTGGCACCTTCGTAGTCGTCTCCTAGCTCCTGAAAGTACTCGTGGTCGTCTTCCTTAGTCAGATCCTCCTCCGGCTCTGAAATCGAACACGAAATAGTCGCGTCAGCGACTCCTATAGAGTATTTCGGAAAAATCCAATAAAATAAAGAGCCAAATGCACACAAACATAGTCTTAGATTGTAGATCTCATTTTTCTAAGAATTTTGATATATGGTGCGCAATTTTTGGACATCGAATGAATAAGTTATGAATTTCCGAAGATTATCCTATTTTCTAAAAATCGAAAAATTGGTCAGTTAATCAGGGGCAGCTCGGGATTGGTCCACGTGGCGCGCGGGTCCAGTAGTGCGGCATGTGGCGCCTCATCAGAACACAGACCCGATGGTCGCCAACCAGGTGTTCGATGTTGGTTCCTCAGAGAGTCGCCGGCGTCGGCGTAGCTCGGCGTAGCTCGGCGGTGGTCGGGGGTAGCTCGGCGGTGGTCGGGGGTAGCTCGTTGGAGCTCGGCGTAGCTCGGCGGTGGTCGGGGGTAGCTCGATGGAGCTCGGCGTAGCTCGGCATAGCTCGGCGTAGCTCGGCGGTGGTCGGGGGTAGCTCGGCATAGCTCGGCGTAGCTCGGCCTAACTCGGCGGTGGTCGGGGGTAGCTCGGCGGTGGTCGGGGGTAGCTCGGCGGAGCTCGGCGTAGCTCGGCGTAGTTCGGCGGAGCTCGGCATAGCTCGGCGGAGCTCGGGCGAATCGGACATTTGGGCGCCGAGGGTGCCGCTCTCCCGAGCTCTCCCGGGGAGGCTTGGGTGAACCGGAGATTTGGTGCACCGAGGGTGCCGCTCTCCCGAGCTCTCCCGGCGAGGCTTGGGCGAATCGGAGATTTGGTGCTAGCAGGGTTCCAAGGCGTCTGTTCAAGGCGGCGGTGTCTCTCCGGTGCGGCGGACGATGACAGGGCGGCGATGACCATATTTCGGCAAGACAGGGCTCGGCTTTCCCCAATTGGCGTGCTCAGGCAGTCGTCCGACCAGATGGTGGCGGGTTAGAGTCGTGGTATGGCCTCCTTCTCTCCCACGGCATACGGCGGTTCTCCGACGAGGTGGAGGCGCACGTAGCCAAGGCGACAGACATGATTCGGGGCTTGGTTATCTACGCGGCGGTGCCGAGGCAGACTTGGCGAACCTCGTCGGCCTTTCTCCGCAGCGCGAGGCGACCGGGGGTACTCGGAACGGATTTTAGGCGTGGCGGAACGTGTCGGCGGCGATCACGTTTCCCCGAGAACGCACCTCTCGGTGATCCGGGCTATGGAGGTTCGATCTTCCGCAACTAAGCTTGTCCGAGGTGGTCGGTTTTTGTTCCTGGTCGCGGTATTGAGATGCTCCGGTCATCGGCGGCGATGTCGCCGCGACTGTGAGGTTCCGGCGGGGCTAAGGAGGTCTTCTAGGAGATGTATACGCCTCCAGGGTCTATGGCGATGGTATACCAACTACCAATTTTGGCTACCGAGATTCCCAAGGTGCTCGGTTGTGGCGGCGGCATGTCGCCGACGACGGCGGAAGGCGGCAACGCGGCTACGACCATGTCTTGGTTCAATCGAATGCGGTCTTGTCAAATTGGTGAGGCCAGAGAAGCATACAACACTCTAGTGGCGAATTTTAGCCATGGCATGGCCTTCTTTTGGCGACGGCTCACGGCGGCGCTCCGGTAAGGTCGCGGCGCACGCGGCCAAGGCGATTCAGGTGGTTCCGGCTTCAATTCCGCGTAGCGGGTTCGTTCGCGAGGTCTCGGTGTACCATCTTGGCTCCCTCCTACCGCGCGAGATACTCAGCTAGACCCTGAACGGACTTCGCCGCGCCAGAACATGCCATGGCGAGCACGTCTTCCCGCGAGCGCGTCGTGCTGCGCTCCGGGGCCATGGATGGTCGGTCTTTGCGATTCAGGCTAGTCCGTCGTGCCCGTGGAGCTAGTGGTCGTGCCCATGGGTGGCAGGACAATGCTACTGGCTCAGGTGCTCGGGAACGCCGACGAGACGGCGGCGCTCCGAACGCCCATGACTGCGGTGCCCGTCGAAGTCACTCCAGTGTATATGCGCGTCACCCGTTTGGCTTGGCAGGTCTTGTGTGTGTGTGCGCGGTGTTCCAGGGTCGGAGTCGACCCGTGGCCTACGCGCTCGTGAAGCCGAGCGCCATGGCCGAAAGCACGGCGAGGTTGGCAAGGTGCTCGGGTGGCTCACCGCGGTGTCGGTGAAGATAGGATGGCGATGCAGTGGCGAGTCGAAGCCATGCAGAGCGATCGCAGTGCCGTGCCGCTCTTCGTCCGCAGCTCGGGCTTCTCCTCCGTGTCCGGCTCCGGCGTGCTCCGCGGCGGCAGCGCTCCGGCAGCTTCTCCTTCTCTGCTCCGCCTTCCTCCTTCGCTCTCTCTCTCGGTGTGGTGGTGGCTTGAGGAGCCGCAGCGTGGCGGCTGCGAGTGGGAATAGGCTAGGGCTCCTCGGGTGCTCCAATTTATAGGCGGGGCTCGGGTGGCTACCCATGGCGGGCAGCTCTGATCTGCTCGGGCTGATTGGAGGGCTGTGGCTTGCGCGAGCTAGGGTTCCGGTGGTGCGCGCGGCTCGCTTGGCGGCCAAGAAAGGAGGGGACAGGCGAGGGACAGCGGGGTCAGGGCTCTGCCATGCGTGGCGCTGTCGGTCACGCCATTCGCATGACCCTGTCGGCCACCGTCTTCACGGAGAAGAGAAACAGGGGAAAAGAAAGAGTGACTGACAAGCGGGTCCCGGTTGGCAGCGGCTGCGAAAGGCGCTGCGCGTGCGCGGTCGGCATCGCGCGTGCGCGCGGTGTTGGGCTGGTTTAGCAGGCCGGCTAGGCCGAATCTGCTCTTCCTCTTTCTCTCTTCTTCTTTTTCTTTTTCTATTTTCATTTTAGTGTATAAATACATATATTACCCATTTTAAATATTGAGTAAATATAAACATAAATTGCAATAAATCCCAAATGTGATGCATAAGTTATTATTCTATGTGAATGGAATTAAAATGCAAGCTATACTCCTTTACTACCAAATTCATAATGAAACCTATATGCTTGCACAAGAAAAATGGGTTTTCATAATAAATAAATGAAAAATTTTAATTGGTTGGGATTTTTAGGTTGTGTGGATTTTTAGGGTTGTTACAGCACGTCAGGATCCCTAGGTTTCGACGCGGCACCGTGGTCACAGGTCACGACACCACTATAGGCACAACCATAACGATGTTGGAATAACATGTTGGATTTGAGTGAGCGGTACGTATCGGATCGAGGTATGACACGTATGCAGATAAAAGTCAGGGTCTAGTACTAGGTTTTTCCTAATGGGTATGTGGGTGAATTGGAGTGTATCATAAAGTTCTAGGTCATGAGTCGGGTATCGCTGCTCATGTTCCTTCAACTGTCTTGAGGCATAAGCTATCACTCTTCCTTCTTGCATTAGTTCACAGCCCAAACCTTGCCGAGAGGCGTCACAATATACAACAAAATCTTTGTTAATATCGGGTAGGGCTAGTACAGGTGTAGTAGTGAGCTTCTCCTTCAAGGTCTGGAAACTCTTCTCACATTCAGGAGTCCATATAAACTTGTTCTCTTTCTTCAGCAAGTTGGTCATGGGTCTTGCAATCTTGGAGAAATTCTCAATAAATCTGCGATAGTATCCTGCAAGTCCCAAAAAGCTTCTGATTTCTGACACATTACGGGGTTGCTCCCACTCTTTCACAGCCTCAATCTTGGCTGGGTCTACCGCGACTCCTTCTCCTGACAGTACATGTCCAAGGAAAGCAACTTCCTCAAGCCAGAATTCGCACTTGGAGAATTTGGCGTATAGCTGGTTGCGAGACAACCTCTCCATTACGGTCCTCAGATGATGTTCATGTTCCTCTTTTGTGGCTGAGTAAACCAATATATCATCAATGAATACCACTACAAACTTGTCTAGCTCATTCATGAAGATCTTGTTCATCATGTTCATGAAGTATGCTGGAGCATTAGTGAGTCCAAATGAGACTACTGTGCACTCATACTGTCCATATCTAGTGACAAACGCAGTCTTCGGAATATCTTCTTCCCTGATCTTCATCTGAGGGTACCCTGATCGGAGATCGATCTTTGAGAAGTACTTGGCCTTACTCAGTTGATCTAATAGATCATCGATGCGGGGCAGTGGGTACTTATTCTTGACTGTAACCGCATTCAGATTCCAGTAGTCAATGCACATCCTCATCGTGCCATCCTTCTTCTTTACAAACAAAACGGGAGATCCCCAGGGCGAAGCACTAGGCCTAATGAAGCCCTTCTCCAGTAATTCTCCCAGCTTCTTCTTGAGTTCCTTCAACTCATCAGCCGACATTCAGTAGGGTCTTTTGGCAATCGGTGCAGTTCCTGGCATCAGCTCTATAACAAACTCCACATCTCTATCTGGTGGCATTCCTGGCAACTCCTCTGGAAATACGTCATTGAATTCACAGACTACTGGCACATCTCTGAATGTCAGCTCTGTCTTATCTGCTTTAGTCTCCAGGGCACATAGGATTGCTTGGACTCTCTCGGTTTGGGGTACACATCGGACAGCTGTTCCCCAAGGGTGGGTTACCTGAACATATCTGGGTGAGCAAGATATCACTCCCCGGTGTTTGGTTAGCCAGTCCATGCCTAAGATGACATCTAAGCTGTCGGAGGGTAGTAGGGTTAGGTCAGCTCGAAAGTCAAGTCCCTCGATTGTGATTATCACTCCCCTACATATGTGAATGCTTCTGAAGGTTCCTAAGGGCGAGCTAGTTAGGATGGGGTTTGCTCTCGGGGTTACAGGTATGTTATGCTTACGTGCAGTAATAATCTTGTAGTGGTTTAAGTAGGAGTTAGATGTTTTCAACGATTTAAATGGATTAAAACATTTTTCATGCTATCCTACACTCAACCAAAGAAGCATAGAGATCCATAAGAAGCATAAGATCCAAATGTCACTCATCACATGGTTATTATTATATAAAGGATGTTCCTAGCTGCTAAGAAGATCATGCTATGCGCAGATAGTTAATGACAGGACAACTCATGGTATCACTAGTCTAAGGGCCACGCAGGGTCCCATAAGCTACTGGTGCATAAGGTCGAGTACGGCGTCGGGTATGCGGCTGTCCTCTGCCTCGATCTCGTCTTCGGTCATGGTCAGGCGCTTGACGTAGTCGAGTGCTACAGCTAGCTCTGGAGTGGCCTCAATCTCCTGTATCCTTAGAGACGGACACGCTCTCAGGTTGAGCGTAGTGGGTGGTACGCGGAAGTCTCCCTCCCGGGGCTTCACCATCTCCAGTGGGGGAAGCGAACTCTGTACCTTCCGGACCTCAATAGCTCTCCTGGCATCGGACTGTTTCCAAGCCGTCTCTGTCCTCCGTAACTTGTCCTTTAGGAACTCCACCATCTTCACGCGGTCGATCAGAATCCCTTGGTTGCGGGTGGACTTCTCCTCGGCTTTCTCCAACTGCTTCTCCAACTCCCTGATCCTGGAGCGCAACGTGCTCATCTCGACTCCTCTGTCTCTGCTCCTCTGCTCCCTCTCAGCAAGCGCTTCCTCCTTGTCGTCCAGCCTCCTCTGTAATCCCAATACTCTGCTGTTCAGGTAGTCATTGCGAAGCCCAAAATCCCCGATCTTGTCTCGCAAGTCGGCGATCTCGGCTCGGTGTAACTCATCACGGCGCTGCATCTCCAGCTGCAAGTCAGTGACTGCTCTGCTCAAACTCTCCAGGGTCTGAGTCCCTTTCTGCAAACTGTCCTCGACCTCTGCCATGCATGCTCGGTCACGCTGCCTCCTTTGCTCCAATGAGCTGATGAACTCGTCCTGCTCCTGGAGGTGGTGTGCCACTGTGCGTAGGCAAGGGTCGGTCTCGGCCTGAACGATCTGGCTGGTGTACAGAATCCTCTGGATGGGGTCAGGGTGTAGCTCCAAAGCCTGAGGTAGCAGACAGAAATGGGTCCCCTTAAGTTACTCATATGCTATGTATACAACTGCGCGTAGTACCTTACGGGAGACGGACTGTACTCCGTCCTCCACAGTCTCTCCAGCAGTGTAGTCAGTAAAAACCGGCATCCCTGGAAGGGTCAGGCTGACGAGTGTCTCAACTCTGGTAGTGACAGGTCCTTCAAACCTCTCAGCCTTGACAAGCTTCCCTCGGCTGAAGTACTGGATCTGGTCAGACGGTGCTCCCAGTTCCTCCAACACCTGGCGTAGTACTATGGCAAATCCGCCGTGGTTCCTCCCATTGATCGGGATCTCAATAGTGCCATCGTGCAGTGGACGAAGTGGTGGTCCAAGGCTGGTCATCTACAAATTTTTCAAGAAACGGATTAGCAGGTCCTTGTATTAGATAAGCCATTGCATAAAAAGTGAATGCAAGGTCGGTAATATAACCGAAAAGAGAATCTGGCTTCCTATTCTAACGTCCATTCTCTATGGGTCTCGTCCTACAGTCAAGTATGGCTCTGATACCAACTGAAACGACCTCGATTTCCGTGAAGGGAAATCCACAGGCTCGTATTGTAATTCAACAGATTGCATGGGACAATCCATGAAATTACCCATATCTCAGTTGTCACCAGTATCCATACAACGGTAATTAAGTCTTACATAAACATTTATTACATCGCCACATTGGCGGAATCAACATTCAGAGAAGCTTTAGAAGATGCGGAAGCGATTCATCCTTCACGGCCAACTTGAGTGTAGCATGTGACCCTATTCCTCGTCATCATCTCCCTCGAAGTCGTACTCATTCTCGTCACCTGACAGCAATTTTATCAGTACAATTTGTACTGGCCACGGAGCCCACCTATGCAGCATTTGCTTTGTGGAAAGTGGATGCAAGGCTATTCAAGCAGACCTATAGGCTGAGGTTTCCTATGCAGCTGTAATCAATGTTTAATTAGTCAAGTTTTATCTCCAATTAACACCATCATCCCTTTTCCCATCACCACATCTCACATACCCACACCTCACTCTCATTCGACAGGCCCAACTCCCTCTCGGGCCTATCTCAGCGGCACACTACCACAGCGGGTACACTGCCGGAAAAATGTCATCCAGGGGGAGAAAAGAATATGCTCTCATCTAATAGTGGTTGCAGAAACATTAGGAAAGGTCCATAGCCAACAGGTTGGCATATGTATCGATCGATCAACCATACACTCTGCAGAGGTTTCTCTACTCACAAGATTAGCCATCATAGGTGATGCGCTATCACCTAGGCAGAATTCCGGGTGCTTGCTTGCCTAGGTCGGTACCACCCTACCACTCAGCCCTGGGATATTCCGGATCCAACACCGTCATGCTGAGACTGGGAGACGCAGCACCGGGCCCAACCAGTGGTACTGCGCATCTAGGACGGTACGGGAATCTCTCCATCCGTCACCGCCCACCCTTATCACCTTTCAACCTAGCAGTAGTGGTACCGCCCTACCAAGTAGTCCAGCCGTCTCCCGCCCATCAGAAGCGAGTGAGTAGAAAAGGAGTCCAGATGTTTCCGGTCACTAGTCAGGTCCTAGCTTTCGACCAAGCAGGCATCTTCACTTAGGGGATACTCTCCCTGTGCCATCCCAGCACCTCCGTCCACGGGCTTCAAACCACCAAGGCTATCCCACCCGGAACCTCCTCAACAGCTTTACCCGCCACAGGTACCTCGCGTGGGGAATGCCCAGGTTGCACCCCCGGCACGACTTGCCCCTCGGGCTTGTCTCACATCCCACTTGGTCGACATCAACCCTTACCACGCACCCAAGACGCACGCAGCACTCTCTCCCAGTGATTATGATCAGATATATACCGTCCCAATTTCCACCACATAGCAAGTAGAAAGTAGTGAAAAAGTAACAGTAAATTAAGCAGCAGCTAACCTAGCAGCGGATAGCAGGGTATAGTTTTATCAAGGCAGGGAATTCAAATATACTACCATGCAACCAATCCATACATAATCATAAAGTAATAGCAACAATGTCATTTGCAATGCGTAAATAGGATCTAAGGATTTGGTAGGACGTGGCACCTTCGTAGTCGTCTCCTAGCTCCTGAAAGTACTCGTGGTCGTCTTCCTTAGTCAGATCCTCCTCCGGCTCTAAAATCGAACACGAAATAGTCGCGTCAGCGACTCCTATAGAGTATTTCAGAAAAATCCAATAAAATAAAGAGCCAAATGCACACAAACATAGTCTTAGATTGTAGATCTCATTTTTCTGAGAATTTTGATATATGGTGCGCAATTTTAGGACATCGAATGAATAAGTTATGAATTTCCGAATATTATCCTATTTTCTGAAAATGGAAAAATTGGTCGGTTAATTAGGGGCAGCTCGGGATTGGTCCACGTGGCGCGCGGGTCCAGTAGTGCGGCATGTGGCGCCTCATCAGAACACGGACCCGATGGTCGCCAACCAGGTGTTCGATGCTGGTTCCTCAGAGAGTCGCCGGCGTCGGCGTAGCTCGGTGGTGGTCGGGGGTATCTCGGCGGTGGTCGGGGGTAGCTCGGCGGAGCTCGGCGTAGCTCGGCGGTGGTCGGGGGTAGCTCGGCATAGCTCGGCGTAGCTCGGCCTAGCTCGGCGTAGCTCGGCGGTGGTCGGGGGTAGCTCGGCGGTGGTCGGGGGTAGCTCGGCGGAGCTCGGCGTAGTTCGGCGGAGCTCGGCATAGCTCGGCGGAGCTCGGGCGAATCGGACATTTGGGCGCCGAGGGTGCCGCTCTCCCGAGCTCTCCCGGGGAGGCTTGGGCGAACCGGAGATTTGGTGCACCGAGGGTGCCGCTCTCCCGAGCTCTCCCGAGGAGGCTCGGGCGAATCGGAGATTTGGTGCTAGCAGGGTTCCAGGGCGTCTGTTCAAGGCGGCGGTGTCTCTCCGGTGCGGCGGACGATGACAGGGCGGCGATGACCATATTTCGGCAAGACAGGGCTCGGCTTTCCCCAATTGGCGTGCTCAGGCAGTCGTCCGACCAGATGGTGGCGGGTTAGAGTCGTGGTATGGCCTCCTTCTCTCCCACGGCATACGGCGGTTCTCCGACGAGGTGGAGGCGCACGTAGCCAAGGCGACAGACATGATTCGGGGCTTGGTTATCTACGCGGCGGTGCCGAGGCAGACTTGGCGAACCTCGTCGGCCTTTCTCCGCAGCGCGAGGCGACCGGGGGTACTCGGAACGGATTTTAGGCGTGGCGGAACGTGTCGGCGGCGATCACGTTTCCCCGAGAACGCACCTCTCGGTGATCCGGGCTATGGAGGTTCGATCTTCCGCAACTAAGCTTGTCCGAGGTGGTCGGTTTTTGTTCCTGGTCGCGGTATTGAGATGCTCCGGTCATCGGCGGCGATGTCGCCGCGACTGTGAGGTTCCGGCGGGGCTAAGGAGGTCTTCTAGGAGATGTATACGCCTCCAGGGTCTATGGCGATGGTATACCAACTACCAATTTTGGCTACCGAGATTCCCAAGGTGCTCGGTTGTGGCGGCGGCATGTCGCCGACGACGGCGGAAGGCGGCAACGCGGCTACGACCATGTCTTGGTTCAATCGAATGCGGTCTTGTCAAATTGGTGAGGCCAGAGAAGCATACAACACTCTAGTGGCGAATTTTAGCCATGGCATGGCCTTCTTTTGGCGACGGCTCACGGCGGCGCTCCGGTAAGGTCGCGGCGCACGCGGCCAAGGCGATTCAGGTGGTTCCGGCTTCAATTCCGCGTGGCGGGTTCGTTCACGAGGTCTCGGTGTACCATCTTGGCTCCCTCCTACCGCGCGAGATACTCAGCTAGACCCTGAACGGACTTCGCCGCGCCAGAACATGCCATGGCGAGCACGTCTTCCCGCGAGCGCGTCGTGCTGCGCTCCGGGGCCATGGATGGTCGGTCTTTGTGATTCAGGCTAGTCCGTCGTGCCCGTGGAGCTAGTGGTCATGCCGATGGGTGGCAGGACGATGCTACTGGCTCAGGTGCTCGGGAACGCCGACGAGACGGCGGCGCTCCGAACGCCCATGACTGCGGTGCCCGTCGAAGTCACTCCAGTGTATATGCGCGTCACCCGTTTGGCTTGGCAGGTCTTGTGTGTGTGTGCGCGGTGTTCCAGGGTCGGAGTCGACCCGTGGCCTACGCGCTCGTGAAGCCGAGCGCCATGGCCGAAAGCACGGCGAGGTTGGCAAGGTGCTCGGGTGGCTCACCGCGGTGTCGGTGAAGATAGGATGGCGATGCAGTGGCGAGTCGAAGCCGTGCAGAGCGATCGCAGTGCCGTGCCGCTCCTCGTCCGCAGCTCGGGCTTCTCCTCCGTGTCCGGCTCCGGCGTGCTCCGCGGCGGCAGCGCTCCGGCAGCTTCTCCTTCTCTGCTCCGCCTTCCTCCTTCGCTCTCTCTCTCGGTGTGGTGGTGGCTTGAGGAGCCGCAGCGTGGCGGCTGCGAGTGGGAATAGGCTAGGGCTCCTCGGGTGCTCCAATTTATAGGCGGGGCTCGGGTGGCTACCCATGGCGGGCAGCTCTGATCTGCTCGGGCTGATCGGAGGGCTGTGGCTTGCGCGAGCTAGGGTTCCGGTGGTGCGCGCGGCTCGCTTGGCGGCCAAGAAAGGAGGGGACAGGCGAGGGACAGCGGGGTCAGGGCTCTGCCATGCGTGGCGCTGTCGGTCACGCCATTCGCATGACCCTGTCGGCCACCGTCTTCACGGAGAAGAGAAACAGGGGAAAAGAAAGAGTGACTGACAAGCGGGTCCCGGTTGGCAGTGGCTGCGAAAGGCGCTGCGCGCGCGCGGTCGGCATCGCGCGTGCGCGCGTTGTTGGGCTGGTTTAGTTGGCCGGCTAGGCCGAATCTGCTCTTCCTCTTTCTCTCTTCTTCTTTTTCTTTTTCTATTTTCATTTTAGTGTATAAATACATATATTACCCATTTTAAATATTGAGTAAATACAAACATAAATTGCAATAAATCCCAAATGTGATGCATAAGTTATTATTCTATGTGAATGGAATTAAAATGCAAGCTATACTCCTTTACTACCAAATTCATAATGAAACCTATATGCTTGCACAAGAAAAATGGGTTTTCATAATAAATAAATGAAAAATTTTAATTGGTTGGGATTTTTAGGTTGTGTGGATTTTTAGGGTTGTTACAGCACGTCAGGATCCCTAGGTTTCGACGCGGCATCGTGGTCACAGGTCACGACACCACTATAGGCACAACCATAACGATGTTGGAATAACATGTTGGATTTGAGTGAGCGGTACGTATCGGATCGAGGTATGACACGTATGCAGATAAAAGTCAGGGTCTTGTACTAGGTTTTTCGTAATGGGTATGTGGGTGAATTGGAGTGTATCATAAAGTTTTCCGAAGAAGTAAATTTTCAAACTGAATGTCAAAATATTTATAAATAACCAGGAATCCATAAAATAGCGGGGAATCCTCAGCGGATCGCAGATACCATTTCCAAGTGATTGGATCTTAGGTACCATTTTCAAATCGGTTCCCGTTATTTTATGGATGAAATTAAGATGATTGCAAGAACAAAGGATCTCGAGAATTCAGTGATATCAGATGTGAATTCTCAAAGTAGATTTGAAGGTAGTTATAAATAGCAAAAGAATTTTAGAAATTCAGGAACAAATATGGATTTGAACTTTGTAAGAGAGATTTGAAAGCTAATGAAAGCACATTAATTGTAGGCTAGGATCATGACCATTAATCCTGATAACAGCGAGCGTCCGGCAGTAATTACCTATGGTCGCGAGCCATAAGAGACCCTAGATTTTGACGCTGCATTACGGTCATGGATCATGATATCCCATAGACTACAACCACAATAGCTTTCAGGAAAATAGCAGTGTCTTGACAGTAGAAAATAAGAATTTATACATGAATAGGTTTAAGAAATCAAGGATTAGCCAAAGTTTTGTAGGGAGTTGACATAGTAACTGAGTGCATCCAGAAGTTTCCCAAGGACTAGGAACCTATGGAGCGAAGATTACTAAGTACTGACAAAAACTTGAAATGCAACATGTAACTTTTCATGAACTCGATTTTTCCTTTGTAAGAGGATTTTTAACAGAATCTAACTTAGAAATTCAGTTGTGTCCAGTACCATTTGAGGGCGGTCATGATCATGCCACGATACCCGCATACGCTCGGCGCCAAGCCATGTGGATGCATCCCACATGGAGCCCCAAGTTTCATAGCGGTACCGTAGGTCGGGAACGACTTATCCCATCGAGGTACTAGCATCAGCTTGATATTCCAAGCAAGAGAAGGACAAAGGAGCCTTTTGAGAAATCCTATTTAGAAGATTGTTCTTTTTAAATTCTAAGGCATTGGTGACTTTTGAAAGAAAGAATTTAGAAACTAAGTCGTTTCATAATTCCTTTTTGCAATGGGCTTTTGGTCAAAGGTGTTTTAACAATGGTGGTATGCGGAGTCAAAACAATTTGTAGAAAACATACAATTGCCAAAAACCTTTCAAGATGATTGAATTGAAACCTTGTTTGGAAATTGGGAAGTGTTTTTGTGAGGCTTTAGAATCGGAACAGTTTGAAAATAATTTTAAAATCAATACGAGTTTTGAAAACAAAACCTTGTTGATTGTCTTACTTTTAGAAACAATTTTGAAAAAACCAGGCTCGAATGGTTTAGTTTTCAAATCAAAGCATCACTCCCTTACGTTTACTTTGAACCCAATCGGCATGGCTTTTGCAATCAAATTATTTTTTTTTGAAACCCGTCTTTGCCTTGAGTTGCCAGGAATCATCACTAGATCTTTCAGCAAGCGTAAGTAAAGCTAAAAGAGTAAAACCTTTTGAAGTTTTCGAAAATAATGTTATAGTTGATCCATTGTTAGTGCTCTGGCTAGGATCTATAGGTACACTTCACATCTCGACCGACCAAGGAGAACAGTGCGGAACCCAAAAATACTTTATTGGTTTTGAGTAACCCACTTTCTGCAGTGATTTCCACATCACTGTAAGAGTTCCGAATATGGTCAGGCAGTTGTCAATTCCGGTGGAAGGGTCTTGTGGATCCATCGGTTTAGAAGAAAGGTAGGGATTTTTATTTTTAACAAAATACCTTTTGAAGTAAGTTTTATTTTTGAAAATATAGATATACTTCATATCGGGGGAGTTATTAATAGTTGTATTGTTATGATGCATGAGCGTTCCAACACGATTCAGCATACTCCGATATATATACGTATATATCGATCGAATACTAGAGTGACATGCACTCAATATTTTCCAACAAAGGGCATACTTAGTGAGCTAATCCACTACTAAAACTCAAGACCTATCTATAGACCTATAGAAAGAATCAAGGAAAGATTGCATAGAATGAATGAGGCAACTTCAGAAACATCTCGGACCAAACTACCCCATTAATTTTATTTATTCGAAATCATTTTGAAGTTTTTGTAAAGTAATACTGCAAGTACTTTACAATGAAATGCTCTGATACCACTTGTGACAGAACCGCCTTAATCATAGGGCCCACGCGCCCCGTCATTGTCCCTAAGGACCTTTGAATAGTCTGCACGAGTTCCCTTTGATTTAGGTGGCCTGTCGTCTCCTAAGAAACCCTAATTTTCCCTAAGGATCTCATTGTAAAGACCTTGCTGGTATTACAACAGTTTACACAAATAATTTGAATCAGAGTAAAGAGTGCGGAAGTATTACAGATATATAATTTATAAATTTAGATTACATTATCCCAAACTAGAGTTTTGTAGTGGAGCAGCATCTTACAACTAGGCACCCTGCCCAAGGGTTACATCATATACTTTTCATCCATGCACGATCCGTTGACCAGCACGGTCCCACACAGAGCTGTACACCTAAGTCACCTGCAACAGGGGGTTAACAAACCCTGAGTACATGGGGTACTCCGCAAGACTTACCCGACTAAGAAAAAGGAATGAGACTCAGGAATGCAGACTGAGGGGAGTCAAGGTAAGGCTTTAGCAAGAGTCAAAGAATTTTGCAGAAAAGCATTACTAATCCTACTTTCAGTATTTTACTCAATATTATTATAATCAATATCGATAGTTTTCAGTTCTTTCTCATATATCCTTCAATTCCAATTATTTAATCATTCTCAAAAACATCCTAGTTCTGAACCACTCTTCGCTGAATGGTCAAAGGATCAAGTCTCCATAACCGAGGAGCAACGACGATTCGAATCGATTAGTACCCAGCTAGGGATCCCTATCCATACTGCATATGTAGCACTTAAGCTTGCATATGCCAACCCCGTCTACCACGGCTTTTCGTACCCTGAAACCGGTCCTGCGCCACCTGAGAGCACAGTACCCCTCTAGTCTCCAGGCACGACGGCCACGAGGGTACACGCTACTCTTGCCATCTCTCCACTCCCAGTGCGTGGTTGTCGGTTCCAACAGTAGAGCCACCGGAATCAGAGGCTTTCCGTAGTATGTGGCTAGTTACAAAGTCTTGATCCAACAGGCCTCCAACGAATGGTCCCTAATGCCTTTTCCGTCAGTGACAATGCATTGGGACTCTAACCCAAGTACAAATGTCCCTTCGGTTTTCAAATCCCGTTTCCGTCGGTGACAATTGTTGGGACTCTAACCCAATGCCACGATCACCGAGCAGGAAATCCCTTCCCGTCGATGACAGTGTACTGATCAGGTGCACAGCCACCGAACGAGAATAATACCAATTCCCTTTTTCATGTTTAAGTAACATATCACAATAGCTCAAAATAGCATTTATGCAAATCTACATTATTTAAGCAGGGCTAAGCATTTTCCAATGTTTTCATTTTAAAACAGGTTTCCAGGGATAATATATCAAGGTAGGTAATGCAACAAGTAGGTGACAATCAACTCCTATCAACGTAATGCATTAGATTAACTCAAGTTATAAACATTTTGTAAATCACAAGGAAGGGGCTGAATGCACCGGGGCTTGCCTGTTGCTTGAAGTAGATAGAACCCTGAAGTCAAACCCTGAGAAGGATCCCCGTCCACCGAGCGAAGACCTTACTCGGGACACGCTTCAGATAATAATCACCGCGCGATCACTACACGAAATAGTAATGCAACACTTAACATGATGATATGTATGCCATGATGCAGGAGATGCACAAAATCACTAATCAATAGAAAGTAAACTCAATTTGAAAGTTGAGTACCAGTTTCCTTCACGATAAAGTTGTAAGCCCATTAAACTAATCACTATCGAGTATTAACTATTTTGGTTTATTGACCATTTTAACAGTCGTTGACAGTCGAATTAGTTTTCCCCCTAGAACACTATCAATCATTTGCTTAAGCAAATTATTAAACCCTATCTTCATACGTGAATAACATAAACTATTAGTGTTCCTTAATTAACAATTAATTAACAACCCAAAACACTAACTAAGGTGCCAAGGGTCATCTCAAGTTAATGACCCAGGGACATCACTCAATCCAAAAGTCATACAAAACCAAGTTATAACTATTGATATTGCTTTTATTATTTATTACTTAGAGTTTCATTCAATAATGCATGGTGATTATAATTACAACAAGTAAATCATTACATGCCATTGGACAGCAAGGGTTAAGTGCCTCATGGTCTTAAAAAAAAAACCAAAAGTAATCAAAGACTAAACTAATCGTCTTCCTAATTCACATTACCTTTTATTATATACTTTAAATCCCTAAATCAAGTTTGAATTAATTATTTAATCAAAATTTATCAAAACAGACCCGAACTTTTTCTATAGATATATTTTGGCATAAAAGAGGACCCAAACAAATTTCATGATTTTTGGATATATATTCTAGCCTACAAAAATCCTAGAAACTTCATTTATGAATTAAAAGGCACATTTTCATTTCCTGCAGAAAGTGTTCCAAATATATATTTAATATTTTACAGCAGTCTAAACCTCACAGAGAGCTCTCATAAATATTTTTATGATTTTAGGAGCAATAGATTTATTCCTTTAAGAATAACAAATTCAGCTCAGTTATGAAAATGACAAAATCAAAGAAAAGAAAAATCCACCCCGAGCTACAATTCAACCCAGCTTAGCGCACGCGCGGCCCAGCGTGCTCTTCTTCACTCCCGCGCGCTCCACCTTACTGGGCCGGTCCCGAATGGTGCGCAGCACAACC
Source organism: Eremochloa ophiuroides (assembly GCA_038502445.1). Taxonomy (NCBI): domain Eukaryota; kingdom Viridiplantae; phylum Streptophyta; class Magnoliopsida; order Poales; family Poaceae; genus Eremochloa; species Eremochloa ophiuroides. The sequence continues at coordinate 7,338,700 of JAHLJS010000009.1, read as the reverse complement.
CAGTAGACCCGACTCGGCCTAACAGAGGCCCGCCCGACCTCCTTCTACCTCCCGCCATCCCACCGGCCGAGCGGGTGCGCGGCGGTGCAGACCCGCGGCGGCGCCGCCGGTGGTCCCCCGGTGAGGGTAAATCCACCAGAGAGGTTCCCGTAAGCATGTTACCAGGTCTGGACACAACGACGTGTTTTTCTCGGCACGGTGGCGAGCTCATCGGGGTCCATGGCGGCCGGCCACGGCGGCGCCCAACGTTCTGACCACCGAAGGCCTCGACGAGCCTAAACGACTACTCCTAGTGCTTTCTGGGACTCACCTAGGCACGCTGCTCGCGCTGGCCGAAGCGGAGAGGCACTGGATGGCGTCGGCAACGATGACAGGGGCAACGGTGGTGCGCTCCGATATCCATGGCGGCGTTCCGCGACATTCCGACTCCCTCGGAGAAGCAAACAAGAAACAGACTAGTGCATGAGCGTCACGAGGCTACGAAGAAGCTGAAACACGCAAAGAATCGGGGCGCATCTCACCGGAGCAGGCTGGCCACGTCGAGCGGCTCACGGTGGCGCTCCCGCCGGCCACGGAGAAGAAGAATGACGACCCCGGGCTACAGACACTCACAGAGCGCAATAACCGACTCAATCGACTCGCAAGGAAGGGGCAGTCCTAGCTGCGGGTCGGAGAGGGTGTATGTGGACTATGGATGACGAATTTTGGTGGCGACGGGAAGCTTGCCCACGGCGACCATGGAGGAGAGAGGAAAGCCAGGCTCCCGACGGCTTTATAATGGCTAGAGGAGAGGATAAGGCGAGTAGGTGCCGGGGACCCCCACTGCGACCACGACGTGGCGGCGACCCGGCCCCGGCCCCGGACGGCATCGGCGGCCGGCGCGGCGTGCCAGTGCACGCGAATAGAGTAGCGGCCGGACCCCCCCCCCCAAGGTGACTAGTGTAGCAGTACCTTCATCCTTATCCCTTTTTCAAAATTACTTCTTGTTTTATATAACAACATGAAAAATGTCCTGAATAAGAGTTGTAGTAAATTTAATTCTGAACAATTTTGATTTTTGAACCAAATTCAAATTTTTAATGGATTTTGAATAACTCAAAAAGGGGTAAATGTGGGTTTTGAAATTTAATTCTAATCCAGTCAAATTCTCATGATTCTTCTAAATAAGTTGAAAATATCCAGAAATAAAAGTTGTTCTACTTGGCAAGCCCTACAACTTTTATTAAGGGACCTTTGTCAGATTCTTGATAAGTTTTAAAATAGCATTTCAAATTTAAATTCTAAAACACGCATTAGGGTTTAATTTGAAATATCGATGCATAAGTTCAAAATCACCAAATATAAAAGTTATTCAACTGGAAAATCCTTACAACTTTTATTAAAGGAGTTTGCTCAAATTCTTGATAGTTTTTGAAATGACATTTTAAATTTGACTAAACAAACACTAATTGGGTTTTAATTTAAATTTCTACTGGTAAACTTTAAAATCCCTAAAAATTAAAGTTGTTCAATTTTGAAAGGGCTAAAACTTTTATTAAAGGACCATCATCAGATTCTAGCTAGTCTTTGAATTTGCATTTCAAGTTTAAACTTTAAAACCTAGATTAAGGTTTTGTTTGAAATTATTTTTAATAACTTAAAATTTTCCAAAATAGAAGTTGCTCAACTTTTAAAGATTTACAACTTTTGTTTAAGGCCCAACACTTATTCTTTTTAGTTTTTGATTTGGGGTTTCGAGTCCGATTTAGGTTTTTAATTATTTTTCTTTTTATTTTGTATTTGGATTTGGAGGCATACACACAAATAATTATTTAAATCATAAAGTCACTCAAAGATACCTAAGTACAATCACATGTGGAAATAAAAATTGTTTTAATTAGTGCACATTGATCAGGTTTGATGCAGGATAATTTGCAACTATGGATGATGACATGGCAGGTTTTAATTAACCGTAACACCTGGGGTGTTACAGGGGGCGGCGGCGAGCTCGGCAGAGGGTTTGGGGAGGGCTACCGGGGCACGGCAGATGGCGGCGCCATGGCCGGAGCTCTTGAGCTCGTCGGCGCACGCGGACGGAGGGGTTCCGGGGCACGGGAGACGGATTGGAGGGCACCGGCGTGACCGCGGGATCACGGCGAGCGCGATAGGGACCCCGGCTTCGACGGAGAAGCTCACCGCGGCGGAGTTCGTCGGCGGCAGACCTGCGATTTGAGAGAGAGCTCTCGGGTGAGCTCGATTCCGCGTGATAGAGTGAAAAGGAGGGTTAGGGGAGGTCGCAGGTGAGCGCGGCACCCCCTGGGACGGCGAGGCGACGCAGCAGGGCGGTGGTGACGGTCCCCGGAGAAACTTCGGCGAGCGGCGGATGCTATGGAGGCGGCGGTGTGCGAAAGGAGAGGAGGGAGGGCTCTGACCTCGCCTTTATAGGCCGAGCGTGGTGCGGGGAAGGGTCGCGACCCTTCGGCTGGCTCTAGTGGGGTCGGGAAGTGGCCTTGATGGCCATTCACGGCGGCAGTTTGCGGTGACGGGGTGACGGCGGCGCGGCTGCTCGGCTGGAGGAAGGAGAAGTGGCGCCGGTCACCGACGGGTGGGCCCGGTCGGTCAGCGAGACGCGCGCGGCTGCCAGGCGGGGCCGGGCTGGCAGAGAGAGGGAGCCGGGCGCGCTGCGGGCTGCCGCGTGCGAGTTGGGCCGGGGTGCGGCCCAACACGCTTGCGCGCGCGTGGGGAGAGGGGAGGCAAGGCTGGGCCGGCTACTGCGGCCTGGGCCAAAAAGGAGGAGAGGAGGAAGTAAGAAAAGGAAAAAAGTTTTCCTTTTTCTGATTTTGCAAATATACACATTTTGAATTTGAATTTTGAAAACAATTTTCAAACAACCTAACCTGCACTCAAACATAAGAACTATGCACCAGCATGAATGCAACAGTTAATTGGAAAGTTTATTTTCCCCATTTAATATTTAAAAGAAAGTCATTTCTCCTATTTGAGCAAGAAAACAAAAGCAAATAATTAACCATTTTAAAAAGATGATTTTTAGGGTGCTACAAGTCTAAGTATTCCTCCACGTGTTTTAGGCATGTTCTTAAAAGGTAGCCACCCATAAGAAAGTAGGCGCTTCGGGTAGAGGTTATATCCTCTATTGTTTCGCACTGCCCCCTACACACCGGAAGTAAGTAGCTGTGTATCAAATCTATTTGATAGGATAGTTCACAAGAGTAAAGTAAGTGTCATAGGAGTCCTTTACTCACTCGTTGTCCTCTCACCTAGCTATACTCTACTAGTTATTCTTAGTTATCCTAAACCTTGTTTAGTCTCTGTGTCATTACCCTTTCCTCTTTATATCGATTTACCCCCCTATCCCTAGTTGGTACTAAGTTGCTATAGACTTAAGGATCTCTCTCTTTTATTAATCATTCCTAGCACCGCTTTCCCTTGGGATAAAAATAAATAACGATACCTTGGAATACTCCAGGTGAAGTGCTACAATGGTATATTCTGTGTGCTTGCGGAATTATCCAATAGACATAAGAAATACCCCCAGTCACTTCTGGCGCCGTTATCAGAGATAGCCTAACACCCTGTCTCTGGTAGTTGCACTAAGAAGTATCAACAAGCATTTCTGGTGCCGTTGCCGGGGAAAGCATCAGTCTAGGAATATTAATAAAATTGAATCCGGAGTCTACTACCAATTTAGCTTTAGATTAGTGTTAGGAGCTTACCCCCTATCTGTGTTTCTCGTTAACATGAAGCTAGACAGTGCATGAGCGGATTCCAATTGCCGTCAAATTTCATTGAAGATCCTGAGCAATTGTTGAGGAGAACTAGATGCCATTAAGTTCCACCTCAAAGGTTCATCTCAAACCCGAATCCGTTCGAGGAAAGAAGCTCCGCACTATCAATCAAGGAAGCCATGGCCCAAAAGAGCATTTCTGAGTTCTCGACAACGTTGGCTGACAACATCGCCACCGGTCTGCAGCTGAACTTGGGGGATGCGACTTTTGAACTGAAGCCAGCGCTTATCAACATGGTGCAAGCCAACCCGTTCTGTGGGAAGCCGCATGAGGATGCTAATGCCCATCTCCAGCACTTCTTGGAGGTGTGTGGTACCTTCACAATCAAGAATGTCTCGGCAGACGCCATCCACCTTCGCCTGTTTCCATTCTCACTGCTTGGGAAGGCGAAACAATGATTCTATGCCAACAAGAATGAAGCTACCACCTGGGAGAAGTGTGCAAATGCATTTCTCAAGAAATTCTTCCCGATGGGCAAGACCAGCGCTCTTCGTGGAAAGATCTCAAGCTTCCAACAACAAGCTGATGAGACGATTCCTGAAGCATGGTAATGTCTCCAGGAGTACATTCGTGCCTGTCCTCATCATGGCATTGAAGAATGGCTCCTAATCCAAGGTTTCTACCATGGGCTGACTGGATTAGCCCATAGTCACCTTGATGCTGCCGCTAGAGGAGCATTCCTGCAACACAATGTCAAGGATGCTAAGGACCTCACTGAAAAGATGGTTATCAACCAAGGATGGAATGACAAGAAAATGGATATGCACACCGTTCATGAGGTGGACATGTTCTCAACAAAGATGGACCTCTTGATGAAAAAGATTGAGGAAGGTTACAAAAAGGAACAAGAGGCCATTCGAACCATTGCCACAGCACGAGCCATTGAAGCCGATCCATGGTGCGAGGTATGTGGTGGAGAAGATCATTCGGGCAACAATTATCCCGAAACGAAGGAGGAAGTGAGCTTCATCAACAACAACAACAATAATGGGTATCGACCCCAGCAACAAGGAGGATGGAACTCGCACCCCTTCTACCAACGTAATCAAGGTAATAATTTCAATAATAATTTCGATAATTCCTATGGTAACCAAGCTTCTTTGAAAGATCTTGTCTTAGGCCAATCTAAAATCAATGATAGTATAAATAAGAAAATAATGGCTAATGATAAGATTCTTGAAAGTCTTAGTGAGAAAATGGATAGCTTTAACACTGCTATGAAAAATCAATTGAGCTTTAATAAAATGCTAGAAACACAATTAGCTCAAATAGCAGCAGTTGTCCCATCCTTCGAACAAGGTAAGATCCCAGAGAAACCTGAGGAACCAATTGAGGGAGTTAGATTAATTTCTACGAGGTTTGGTAAGCCTCCACTCAAGGCAAATCCGGGTTGTCTTCTTGACTCACCATTTATGGCCAAGAAGAGTGACCCCGGCCATCCAACCATCACCTGCGAGATTGGGCCACACACCTTCAACAACGCCTTCTGCGACCATGGATCTGGAGTCAACATCATGTCCAAGGTAATGTATGAAAATTTGCTAGGGGGACCTTTGTACCCCACTATTGTCAAATTGCAGATGGACGATCAATCCATCTGGTTCCCCGAGGGATTGGCAAGGGATATCCTTGTCAAAGTTCAAGAAGAGTACATTCCTGCCGACTTCATCATCCTTGATATGGGAGCCGATGATGAAGTCCCTGTCATCCTGGGAAGGCCGTTCCTCAACACTGTTAACACCATCATCTACGTGGGATCTGGCCATATCCACTTCCAGCTCCCAGGTAAGAGAATTAAATGTACTTTCAATGGTTATAATGCTATGCAGCAGGCAAGAAAGAACCTATGGAAGAACAAGCCTCAATATGCACCCCGCCGAAAGAATCAACCGCCGAAGGCCAAAAAGGCCGAACTGGTAAGTAAAGCAGAGGTGGTAAAGAAGGATGACTCCGCTGAGTCACAAGCATCAACCAAGAAGGAATGGCAGAAGAAAGAGGTGCAATCTTCGGGACCGACCGAAGCACACGAAGAATGAACCCAAAAAGGAGAGGTCCTGCTCTACGGACCTAAAACATGGAGCCCTTGCTGGTAAGTGTGTTCTTGTGTTGTCTCATTGCTACGGGAAGATGAAGAAGTTCTTCTCCGCGTTCAAGAAGGCCAAGGGTGTCGTAGGGAGTTCCTCCCGATGACCCCGCCATGACAAAGATGAAGGAAGAGAAGCTCCATCGAGACAAAGCTTTAGAGTGCCTACCGAGAGGGTGCTCGATCCCAAGAGCGGCCTCATGATGAACCAAGAAGAGTACTGTTGACGGTGGATAACGTCAACTTTTATTAGAACTTTAGACACCTAAGGATACATGAATACACACTAGTCTAGGGTTTTAACTGACAGTTTTCTCGAGTTTTGCATGTTCTGTATTTTCCAGGGGCTATTCCAGAAAAGCATAAAAGAAGGGTTAAAGAGCGTGATTACCACGAAACTTAATCGCCAAGGAAACATCATCACGAGAACACTAGAAGCATCTGGAACACACCCGAAGCACCATGGCCCAAGACCCACCAGGGTGGGGCCGGCCGACGCCACGGTGGGGCCGGCCGGCGCCCCCTGCTAGGGTTTCGGCCCAACTTCTGGAGTCTTCTTCCGCCGCCTTTGTGGAGTCATCTCGGCCCTTGTTTCAAGTCGGTTTGATCCTACGGCGCACGTGCATCCCACCGGGCTATAAATAAAGGGGCAGGCCCCCCCGGAGGAATCAACCCATCATTCATTCAAGGCATCAAGTCCTCAAGCCATCAAGAGCCTCCTAGTTCATCAAGAGCCTCCTAGTTCATAGTTCTAGCCTAGTTAGATTAGAGAGTAGAGGAGTTCTAGTTCTTCGGCGGATCTGGAGCCCCGACTTCTGTCTGGAGCATGGATTTCGGTATAATTCTAGTTCTTTCTCTATTATTGTATTCTTCATTATGATTAGGGAAACATTGTTCTTAATAGTTCATATGTTCTTGATTACAATAGTCTTTGTCTACTTTGATTATATGTCAAGTATAGTTGGTTTGATCTTATTGAATTCATGTAATTGCTCGTATAGCGTTTATTCATGCGGACGATGGATAGATGATGAACAGTATGTAGACGTGGTGTCTAGGTATTTTGTTTATCTGCGAGTGCACCCTGATATGCCGGGTCGTGTGGTAGATCGCGTAGGTGACAGCTGTGTTGAGTCCTCTGTAGTCCACCCCCCGTATGTAGGCTAGCAGGCACAGTCGCGAAGTTAGATGATGACTCTGTTTCACATCCTTCCTAGATGATGCCTTTTGCATGTGATCATGATATAGGATTAGTCTAACAAAGATTGCTAGATGTAATTGCACTAATTAGAGTTATTCATTGATGTAGTTATAGAATTACCTTTAATATTAATTCCTTAGTTTATCCATTGGCTAGATATTACTATGACTAGAGAAGTGCTCTGATGATTATCTTTTATGTATGATGCTTGATCATACTTATCACCTTTATCTTTATTTATATTGTGACCTCTACCTGTTATGAGCAGAGTAAATGACATCAGTAATGTCACTTATCCATTGTATACCATCACTATCAATATAATAGATTAAAGTTTATCCTAGTCCTTCCCAGTGGTATAAATATAAATCGACAACCTGGTAGAACTCCCTAGGTAAAATGCTACACTGGTATAATTATCTGTCCGCTTGCAGAACTGATCTTAGTTTATATTATTTATATTTATTTCTGCCTAGTCACATAGATTAATATATAAAACCTTTATTTATTCTTAGCATTATTAATTAGGGATGACAACCTAGTTCTTGCATAAGAATGTTGGTAATAGAAAAGTGGCTAGTTGCTAATGACAAGTTAATTAATTACCATTCATCTTCTAATCTCGCCTCTCGCATTAAAAGTTATATAGTTATATTTGGCGACGTTAGTAGATGTCAACAAGCATTTTTGGCGCCGTTGCTTGGGATGGCACATTAAACTTAGAAAATATTGATAGCATATGTATACATCATGGATAAGATTGTATTACCGATTAATCTCTAACTCAAACAGGCACACCCTTGTTTTTATCATTTGCTTATCTTATGCAGGGTGATGAATGAATGGTTTTTCTCTTCCAAATAATTTCACTGACGATCCAGAGAAACTCCCGAGAAGAAAGAAGTTTGTAGAAGCGAGGGATAATTTCAAGCTACCGTCAAAAATACCCATCGCTGCTCAAGCTCATTCATCAAAGGAGCCAGCTCCAATATTGGAAGAAGAACACGTATGAGAATATTTATCTCCTATGTTTGAAGACATGGCTGAGAAGACGCTGCGCGAGTTCTCTGCCCCAACAACAGAAAACATCCGGACTGGACCAGCAGTCAACACGGGGGAGAATGGATTCGAGCTCAAGCCTGCTCTTATCACCATGGTTCAAGCCAGCCAATTTTATGGAAAAGCTCATGAAGATGCAAGTGCACACTTACAACACTTTCTAGAGATTTGCAGCACCTTCACGATTAGAGGAGTACCAAGAGATGCTATTTTACACCGTCTTTTTCCATTTTCACTTTTGGGGAAAGCCAAGCAGTGGTTCTACGCTGACAAAGACAAGAACATTATATGGGACCGATGCTCAACTGCTTTCCTGGCAAAGTTCTATCCTAGAGGCAAGACAAATGCTCTGTGTGGGAAAATCTCAAGTTTTCAACAGCAACATGACGAATCATTTACTGAAGCATGGAAGAGATTCTAAGATTACATTGAAGACTGTCCTCATCATGGGATAGAGGATTGGCTACTATTGCAGACCTTCTACCACGGGCTTATCTCAAGCACCCGTGAGTCCATAGATGCTGCAGCTGGAGGAGCTTTCCTGTCACATAGGCTTCCAGAAGTTTAAGCACTTGTTGAGAAGATGGCCTCAAATTCAAGCTGTATTGAAGAACATACTCAACCTCGCAAGAGAGGAGGAGGCATCCATCATCTGAAGGAAACTGACATGGTCACTGCCAAGCTAGACCTCATCATGAAGAAGCTTGACATAGAGAAGAAGGAAGTCATACATATCAATGATTCTCGCATGACCTGTGAAGAATGTGGAGATTACGGGCATTCAGCTGTCAACTGCCCTACGTTGCAAGAGGATGTAAACTTCATCAACAACAACACCTACTATCGTCCTCAGCAAAATCAAGGATGGAACCAGCCAAACCAAGGATGGAATCAGCAACCTCGACAAGGAAATTACCAAGGTAACAACCAAGGTAATAATTATAATAATTACAATCTTCAGCCTTTAAGAGATTTAGTTGCTGGTCAATCTAAATTGTTAGATCAAATTTCTAGAAAGGTAGCCTCAAATGATAAAGCTTTAGAAAATATAAATACCAGAATGGATACCTTTGCTTCTGCTATAAAGAATCAGCACAGCTTTAATAAAATGTTAGAATCACAATTAGCTCAGCTTGCTGCTGCTGTCCCTCCATTTGAGAAAGAAAAAATTCCAAGCCAGCCGGAGGATTTAGAAACTGCTAACCTTGTTGATATTCACAATGCAACACAATACCAAATTGAGTCTGCAGATATACAGTGGATAGATCACTCACTACCTGAGAAGATGGGAGACCCTGGAAGACCTGTGATCCCTATCTCTATAGGATGTCACAATTTTCCAGAGGCTATCTGTGATTTTGGTGCAAGTGTCAACATAATGCTTAAGGTAATCTATGAGGAAATTTTAGGTGACCCTTTGTTGTACCCAGATATGCGTTTGCAGCTTGCAGATCAATCCATTTACTACCCCGAGGGAGTACTAGAAGAAGCTGTTATCAGAGTAGGGTAATCATATGTCCCAATTGACTTTGTGATCATGGATACCGGAGGAGATGAGAAGGCACCCATTATCTTGGGACGACCATTCTTATGCACAACCAAAGCCATCATCTATGCGGAACACGCCAAGATTGTCCTCTCCATCAAAGACAAGAAGGAAAGATTTTCATTCAAGAACCGCATCCTCAAGAATCCAGCAGCCCCGAAGCAATTCCATCAACAAGAAGAGCAACAACAACAACCAGCACCCAAAAAGAAGAACAATAGAAGATGGAGGAAGAACAAGCCCCAGCATGTACCTGAAGAAACCGCTCAACTAATCAATGCTATCAACACAGAAAATGATCATATGCCCCCGAAACCATTTCCAACAAAGAAAGGTGACCCAGGTGTACCAATCATCGAATGCACAATCAGAGATATCACTTTTCCCGACACCATCTGCGACACTGGATCAGGCGTTAACGTAATGTTCAAAAAGGTATATGATGAATTATTTGATGATTTACCATTAGACCCAACATATATTCAGTTGCAGATGGCAGACCAATCACTGAGATTCCTTGAAGGCGTAGTAAAGGATGTAATGGTAAGAATTCAAAATAAATATATACCCACAGATTTTCTAGTTCTTGATATACAGGGGGACGATGAATCGCCTATTCTTTTGGGAAGACCATTCCTCTACACCGACAATGCTATCATCTACATCGGGTCTGAACAGATCCACTTCAACCTACCCACTGGAAAGGTACGCTGTCAATTTAAAACACATCTTAACCATGAGCAGATCAGGAAGCAACGCAACAGAAGAAAACGCCAAGCCCGCCGTCAGGCTGCCCAGCCTCACTGTGGATGGGAGGAGTTCCCTGGTAGGATTATGAAGTATAAAGACTGCTACAAGGAGCAAGAAGAAGCCGTTCGAGCACCACGCTGGAGTGAGTGGGAAGCGGAAGCTGAAAGGATGGACCAGATTGCTAAGGCAGAGAAAGAAGAGATCCAGGTACAAGTAGAAGAATGGATGAAGAGAGATGAAGAATCAAGAGAAGCTTACAAGGAAGAGCTGGAGCTAGAAAAGGGAGAAGCAGAAGAGACAGAAAAGAGATGGAAGGAGAAGGAAGAAGCACCTGCTACACCACCGCAAAATGGGGAATTGACTGAGGTAACCTCAGATAATGAACCTACTAAGTAAGTACCCTCCTCTATCTAAGTCCTATCGGTAGACATTAAATTCCGTACCCTAGCCATAAGGTTAGAATGGTAGTTATCTAATTAATTTAGCAACCATTAGTAATTTTGCTTAGCACATTTATTAGTACAATCATTTTTTGCATATTAAAAATAAAACCAATAAAAACATTTATTGCTTTATTTACTGCATCATAAATATTAAAGCCCCATGTGAATAAACCTATGGTGACCCTGTAGGAATATTTACTGTGGTGGCATAAAAATAAAAATAAAAATAATAATCTATATTTACTTTGTTGCATTATGAAAATCCTAAGCCCCATGGAAATAAATATTCCCTGTGGTGGCATAAAAATTAATTATATAGCATGCATACATTTTTTGATTGCTACATAAGAAAATTAGAAAATCCTGAAAAGAGAATCCTATTAGAATCCTGCTAAAATCTATTAATTAAAATCAACTCAAAGAATAATCAAAGTGCTCATTGGCTGACCGCTAACCCCTTGATAAATCGAGCCTCGAGTTTTGGTTTTCTTGTTGGAGTATAACTATGCAGGAATAATATTATGACTAAGGAGAGAGTCTATTAATGGCAATCATCAGGACTGCTGCTAACCAACTCGCTCTGAAGATCATTCAAGCACCAAGTATTGTAGACATCAAGCTTGGGGGAGGAGCATCCCCTAGTTACCTGGTAACTTTATCTATGTGCTTATTAAGTCTACTTTATACAACCACAAAATACCAAAAATATGTGGGCACACGAAGGTCCACACCTTTCAGAAAAAATACCAAAAATATGTGGGCACATGAAGGTCCACACTCTTAGAGAAGTTTCCTAATTAGGTAAACAAGCTTAAACTTCTGCTGGAAATATAAAATCAATTACTTACCATGGAGTGGTATTAAACCTAACCCCTCTCCAAAAGATTTGGTATTTTTATTGGCAATTGAGTTTTATAGGACAACACAAGATCAAGGAGCTAGTCAACCCGACGCCCTTACACTGCCGATACACTGCTCAGAAGGATCGCTCAATTTGCAATATCAAAGACCCTGTCAAACGTCAAGCTTGGGGGAGGGCACCCTCCAATTAAAATCCAGCTAAGTATAAGTTTCCCATATTATCATTATTACTATATCGTTTTTTCGCGTGAGTTAGCTAGTAAGATAAAATTTGAAAACCAAATAAATATCTATCTATATATTAAAGTTTGTTTAGAGTCAGTCTAGGCTAGAACTAAATTAAAAAATGATGAACATTAAAATTTTGTCTTGGAGATGATGAATAGTTGCTCTGTCACAGTACTTTTCAAATGCCTAGTTGTCAAACTTAAATTCTCCTGAGTTTTAGATATTGCTATTTTAACTTAAGAATTTACTCTGAATCTGAAACTTGTGGAGGCATAGGTTTGATCTAAGTGTAGATAATTGATTGATATGATTCATGAAAGTTGAGCTACTATTTATCTTATTCCTAGCATTACTAAGTTCTGAAGATTTATTTCAAAAATTTGAAATGTACATGATGAGCTCTTGTATGACAAAGTATAATTCCTACCAAAGCCATATATATGATGCATCTAGATAGGAAAACTTTTGCACATTCTTGCTGTTTGCTTTACATTGAGTTTAGTCAATCTTTGTTGTATACAATATGAGAGTCTTGTCATGCTTTTAAAACCAAGATCACGTACACACTTCAGCACATATGCATTATTCCTACCTTGGGAGTAATCGCAACTATTTCCACTTTCATCAATGTTCATCATGAAAATGTTTTCTCCCACACTAGGAGTAAACACCCAAACATATAAACCCCATAGGACAACCCTGTTATAATTGCTCTAAGTTCTTATTATTATCTCTCCAGTTATTTATATTCAAAGGATACATGTGGCTATGCAAAAATATAAAAAGGGAGTAAAAGATGGACAAGTGACCCAGCATTAAAATAATGGGTACTAGATGCCCGCCTCCCGAACGAAAAAAAAGAGAAAAGGAGAAAAGAAAGAAAGAATAAAGATAGCCCATGTGTTCCTCCAAGTTACAAAGGAGAGTGAATTATTTTCAAAGAGCAAAAGTATAATTAGGAATAGCCACTAAATACCACATATACACCTATCCACCATATTTCATGCACATGCACATCTTGGTTTGATTGTATGCCTCGATTCTCTGTGGATCTATTATTTGACTTTACAACATATGAATTGCAGGTATGCTCATCCTTGTTATTTGCCACTCCTACAAACTACACTAAATAATTCTTAGCTGTAGGAGGCATAACATTAATGCCTTAAGTAAGATCCATAAATACCATATACTAAAGAGACTTGAGGGTGTCATACAATTAAAGCTCTGAGTTTTATTTTGAAAACTTGCAAAACTGCCGGATATTGGTACTGTGAAGAATTTGCTACATAGTGCAAGACTTGATTGTTCTTTCTTTCAATTACTCAAGACTGAGGCAAGAATTGTAAAGCCCCATAGTTAAAGGTAAAATGGGTAAGTTTAAAAGTTAGAGCAGTTTTGTCTAATCCGAGGAGAATCTATGTTTGCAGCATGAGTACTTGGGAATTATGAAAACATTGTAGCAACTCCTGATCTAATTACATTAGTAATTAGGCTTAGTTCATTTGCCAAGGGACTGGCAAACAGGTACGCTTGGGGGTGTTGTTAACTGTGGATAACGTCAACTTTATTTAGAACTTTAGACACCTAAGGATACATGAATACACACTAGTCTAGGGTTTTAACTGACAATTTCCACAAGTTTTGCATGTTCTGTATTTTCCAGGGGCTATTTCAGAAAAGCATAAAAGAAGGGTTAAAGAGCATGATTACCATGAAACTTAACCGCCAAGGAAACATCATCACGAGAACACTAGAAGCATCTGGAACACACCCGAAGCACCGGGGCCCGAGACCCATCAGGGTGGGGCTGGCCGGCGCCAGGGTGGGGCCGGTCGGTGCCCTCCTGCTAGGGTTTTGGCCTAGCTTCTGGAGTCTTCTTCCGCCGCCTTTGTGGAGTCATCTCGGCCCTTGTTCAAGTCGGTTTGATCCTACGGCGCACGTGCATCCCACCGGGCTATAAATAAAGGGGCAGACCCCCTGGAGAAATCAACCCATCATTCATTCAAGGCATCAAGTCCTCAAGCCATCAAGAGCCTCCTAGTTCATCAAGAGCCTCCTAGTTCATAGTTCTAGCCTAGTTAGATTAGAGAGTAGATGAGTTCTAGTTCTTCGGCGGATCTGGAGTCCCGGCATCTGTCTAGAGCACGGAGTTCGGTATAATTCTAGTTATTTCTCTATTATTGTATTCTTGATTATGATTAGGAAAACATTGTTCTTAATAGTTCATATGTTCTTGATTGCAATAGTCTTTGTCTACTTTGATTATATGTCTAGTATAGTTGGTTTGATCTTATTGAATTCATGTAATTGCTCGTATAGCGTTTATTCATGTGGACGATGGATAGATGATGAACAGTATGTAGACGTGGTGTCTAGGTATTTTGTTTATCTGCGAGTGCACTCTGATGTGCCGGGTCATGTGGTAGATCTCGTAGGTGACAGCTGCGTTGAGTCCTCTGTAGTCCACCCCCCGTATGTAGGCCAGCAGGCACGGTCGAGAAGTTGGATGATGACTCTGTTTCACATTCTTCCTAGATGATGCCCTTTGCATGTGATCATGATATAGGATTAGTGTAACAATGATTGCTAGATGTAATTGCACTAATTAGAGTTATTCATTGTTGTAGTTATAGAATTATCTTTGATATTAATTCCTTAGTTTATACCACCACTATCAATATAATAGATTAAAGTTTATCCTAGTCCTTTCCAGTGGTATAAATATAAATCGACAACCTGGTAGAACTCCCTAGGTAAAATGCTACAATGGTATAATTATCTGTCCACTTGCAGAACTGATCTTAGTTTATATTATTTATATTTATTTCTGCCTAGTCACATAGATTAATATATAAAACCTTTATTTATTCTTAGCATTATTAATTAGGGATGACAACCTAGTTCTTGCATAAGAATGTTGGTAATAGAAAAGTGGCTAGTTGCTAATGACAAGTTAATTAATTACCATTCATCTTCTAATCTCACCTTTCGCATTAAAAGTTATATAGTTATATTTGGCGACGTTAGTAGATGTCAACAAATACCAAAGGAACAAGAAGGATGACAAGAAGCATGTCACAAGCTGCTCAATTTGAGCAAGGCGGCACATCCCGAGCTGCAGGAAGAGACGATGAAGAAGGCAATTTCAGGGTCCATGGAAAGGCCTCAACAGCACACTCCAAGAGTGCGCACTCCCCGCCCAACACGGGCAAGGGGTCGCCGAAATCAAGGATCGGAAATTGATCAACTCATCAACGACGTGGGCGATAAGCACGTTGAACAAGAGGCAACTTTGAATTTGGCACAACAAAATTCCAACTATTGCAAGCCATACAAGATGAAGAAGCACAACGCTGGGCCGGATGGTTCCATTACAATCCGCCGCCACAATGAGCAAAAAGACAAGCTTGGGGGAGATCCACTCTCCCACCAAGGTAAGTCCTCTATCCCATTTTATTGCATTATTTTCAGTTTTATTATCTTTACTTAAAAAAAGAGTGATAATAATCTAATATGTCTCATGAATGTTTATCTTCCTCATGGAAATGATGAATAGTTGCTCTGTTAATATTTCTTTACTGCCTAGTTTACAACTTAGTATTTCTTTGAGTATGGATTACTTGGCTTATTTAAAATCATCATGAACGTGAAAACTTTATGGACGCTAAGTGCTAGAACTAAGTCTAACTTGTTGTGAGACATGATATGGTAAAACAAGAGCTATTATAATATTGTTCTAGGCATGCATGATTACTGGAGAATTAATTCTTAAAATAATCAAAACCTTATTATTCCTCAATGGTAATAAATTCCTACCACAGCCATATATGCTACACATGTCTTAGCCCTTCCACACAAGCTATTTGCTTTGTATTGAGTTTTGTTAAGCCTTGTTGACCCTTATTGAGAGACTTATCATGCTTCCAAGATCAAGATCACGTACACACCACATATACATGCTACTTCTACACTAGAAGTACGCAAACACATGCCTTTCATTTTCACTAAATAAATGCTCCATATGTTAAGATCATAAAATATCTCTCTTAGTTAGTTGAGTAGAAGAGACAAAAGGCTATGCAAAAAGAAAAGAAAAAGAGAAAAATGGACACAAGGAAGTCCATAGAAAAGAAAAGAGAAAAAAAATATATGAGCGAGTCTAGCTCATAAATAAAAGAAGAAAAATAATAGCCATGTCTCAAAAATTTATTAGAGAGAGATACAAAATTTCAAATAGAGGAGCATTATAGTCCACTTTTTTCACACACTTGCACATCTTGATCTAAGGGCATGACACTTCTTTCTTTGGATCCAAGCTTTGACTCTACAATACATGCAAAGTAAGTACGCTATACTTTTTTATTCCTACCTTAAGCTCCACATAAGCCATTTTTTAGAAGTAGGATGTTAAAGAAGGCAATATTTACTTTGTGCTTTGGTAAGGAATCATACACCATTTGAGCGACATGAGAGAACCATATGAGGAACATTAAGTTTTCTTTTGAAAAACATTACTAAAACCTCTAATATGAAACTTGCAAAGAATGAGAAAATTAGTGCTCAAGTGAACTGTTCTGTCTCTCGACCACCTAAGGCAAGGGAAAGGTCATTAGCCCCATAAAGAACTAAGGTAAAATGGGTGAGTTTTTATAGCCAATTTTTCCATTCAAAAGAGAAGTATTTTTGTTGTACACGTGGTATTATTGAAACATGAACATTGTAGCAACTCCAGATCCACCGAGGCTAAGTTTAATTATTTGCTCGGGACGAGCAAATGTTAAGCTTGGGGGATCTTGTTGACGGTGGATATACCATAAAAATCCACATTCAAACACCATCAACAGGCCTTGGATTCAAGGAAGAATAAGCATGACATGAACATATTTTATCAATAACCAGTTCCACTTGTACTCTTAGCTTCTGAATGCAGGAAAGATCAAACAGGCCATGAAACATCAAGAAATGGTGTACAACATCACGTAGAAGAGAGGATAGCTCAGGGTGGGCCCATGTGTGGGTCGGCTGACCCCACCATGGGGCCCACCTGGCTCTGGTGACGTGGCACGATCCGTATGACACTCCACCCAGCTCATTTCAACCATCAGATCAACATGTGTTTTCATTCAACGGTGGAGAATCAAAGCACAAGGATCAAGGCATAAAACAACACAATCAAGACAGAACCAGCATAAGGGGACACTCTATGACTAGTGGGGACCACACCAGGCTGGGCCCACCTGTCATAGGGGGTCGGCTGACCCCCTTGGTGGGTCTAGGCCACCGCCTTACCCTATCACTTTCCAGCATGCTTCCCACGTGATGGAATCACCAATGCCATCCATTTTGAGGCGGTATTGAGGCGGTTCATCCAAGGGTGGAGAGGCATGGAGCACGCAAATCGTTGATGTGGCACCTCTGCACTCTTCCCTAGAAATACAGGCTGCCATCACCCTCTTCAAGACACACAAGAGACACAAGAGTCAAGAGAAGCTAGAGTTCCACTCTTTAGTAGTAGTATTAGTCTAGTGTGGGAGTTAGAGTCGAGTCGAGCTACGCTCGGAGTCTCCGGAGTCGTCTGCTGGAGAGTTTGGTATAGCTCTTGTACCTTTCCTTCTGTAAGACTTTAGTTTTATCAATATATTATCTTTGCTTTACTTTACTAAGTCTTTACTTAGTTCTTTACTATTCATTATAGTATTGTTGTGTCTTGTCTTACCTTATAGTTGTCTTATACTAGATAGTGATCCTGTAACCAGCTCACGTGTGTTAGTTCATCGCCTGTCATAGGGTTCTTTAGTTGTTGGTACGCAACTAGAGTAGTAAGGCTTAGTGTAAGCGTGGTGCTTAGACTAGATCTTACCTTTGAATACCGCTTGTCGCACGGATTGTTAGTGGGTGCTAGCAGGTGGTGACAGCCCTGTCTAGTCTTAGTATCCCTCCACGTGTTTTAGGCAAGTTCTTAAAAGGTAGGCACCCATAAGAGAGTAGGCGCTTCGGGTAGAGGTTATATCCTCTATTGTTTCGCACTACCCCCTACACACCGGAAGTAAGGTAGCTGTGTATCAAATCTATTTGATAGGATAGTTCACAAGAGTAAAGTAAGTGTCATAGGAGTCCTTTACTCACTCGTTGTCCTCCCACCTAGCTATACTCTACTAGTTATCCTTAGTTATCCTAAACCTTGTTTTGTCTCTGTGTCATTACCCTTTCCTCTTTATATCGATTTACCCCCCTATCCCTAGTTGGTACTAAGTTGCTATAGACTTAAGGATCTCTCTCTTTTATTAATCGTTCCTAGCACCGCTTTCCCTTAGGATAAAAATAAATAACGATACCTTGGAATACTCCCGGGTGAAGTGCTACAGCGGTATATTCCGTGCGCTTGCAGAATTATCCAATAGACATAAGAAATACCCTCAGACACTTCTGGCGCCGTTATTAGAGATAGCCTAACACCCTGTCTCTAGTAGTTGCGCTAAGAAGTGTCAACAGTCATGATGGTCCTCTCAAGTGGGACAAGAATAACTCTGCATTCATGGGTGCTAAGGGTAAAGCACTGTCAGATATTAGGCGTTCTGCGCACAGACAAGCATTGTCCATGGCTGCAGTATATATTGGGAAAAATCTCGTACAACGTCAGTCCTTCAAATATGTATTGGGCCCCTACACTTGCAAGTAAGATCAACCACTATCTTATTTCCTTACGTGTTTGCCCGCTGACACAATAACCATATTTAATGCAATTTGCTAATATTGTTATCTTTGTTTTTCTAATGCAGTGATCACTTCATACTTGCATATATCGATGCGAAAGCAGCAAAAGTAATAGTCTTGGACTCTTTGGTGGGAAGACGCGAACAAGACTACAAAACTTTCTTCAGCGTTTTACAAGTGTAAGTAATCGCACTTTACAACTTTTGAAAACATGTTTGTTTCATCCATTAGCGACCAGAAGAAGTTGCAATAATGAAAACGTAATAGGAGATCCATGAATAGCAGTACAAACATGTTCCACAAATAGCAGTAGAAGCATTGCTTTCATTGCACTTTACAACTGGTTCTTGGGTACAGTCGGACAAAACATACAAAGTCCTCCGTACTCGAAATGTTCTCTGTCGAATGGTCCTGGCTATTGACAATTGTTTCTCGAGTTGTAGGCGCGGTCAAACAAAACAAACATAGTCCATCAAGGTCAATGTGTGCTCCTTTCGGACCGTCCTGGCTATTGACAATTGTTTATCGAGTTGTAGGTGCGGTCAGACAGAACAAAAATAGTCCAGTGTGGTCATTGTATGCTTCGCCGAATCGTTCTTGGTTATTGACAGTTGTTGCCCGAAGTATAGGCACTATCAGACAAAACATGAATAGTCCGGCAAAGCCAATATGCGCACCGGCGGACCGTCCCGTGGGAAACAAACGCCTACGAGTGCCCTTTGTTGGCAGAAAAATGGTGACTTATGTTACTAATTTTAGTGAAACTGATTAATTTTTTCCTTTTAGCAGCGCCTATAAAATTTACATTAATAAGGGTGGAGAGCATCCAGCAGATAAGGATAAGTTGACTATTTGTCTTCATAATTCGGTACGGCCATTTTCTATCCCAAACACTGAGAATATTTGAATAAATAGAGCAATCCGATTCATTTGGCTTATTTTTAATTTATGTCACTCCCCTGCAGTGCGCGAGCTAGCCTGCTGGGTCTGTGCTTTCTGGATACTATGTATATCATTGGATGCGAACCAATGGTTGTTACTACAATGACCCTGAAGCCAATGTAAGTCGATCTTTCGAATCATATCATAAGCAATTGGTAATTAACATCCGTACCTAATTTTGCCCCTGTTGTTTTGTGCAGCAACGTAGGTCTTATTCGAGTGCCAACCACCTGGATCAAAAGGACATTCAAGAATTTCAAGATGAATTTTGCAAGTTCTTGCTGACCGACGTTCTTTGCGATGGTGGTGACCTCTTCGATGAAACCTCAGAGTATGCCCAAGAAGCTAAGTTTGTTGATCTTCGTGCTAAATGTAAGCACCCCTTCTTTTCATTTTTTTAGTCGAGCTAGCACCTGTAGCAAAAAGATTTAGAGTTTCTAGTGTTCGGCTCCTATCATGTAAAAGTACATGGCGATGTGCAGTTAATTTATGATGTAAATACTCACATGCCGATGTTCGGTGCTATGTATTGATGTAGTTAAATTGATCATTTCAATTGGCCAAAAATTTGGTGTGAAAACGTGATTTCAAATATGGCGGGAAATCGAGCTAAAATTTGGTGCGAAAACGCGATTTAAAAAATCTCGGGAAATCGAGGTTTCAAAAGTTTCAAAATGCTTTTTAGAGGCGGTTCGTATTGCCGCCTCTAAAAATACATCTTCAGGGGCGGTTCATTGCAAAAGCCGACGTTGACAAACCTATTATCACGGCCGGTTTCATTATGTTAACCGCCCTTGAAATTATATATTTAGATGTGGTTGTCTTAATGAGACCGCCCCTGAAAATACATATTTAGAGGCGGGTCTCTTATGTCAACCGCCCTGAAAATACATATCTAGAGGCGGTTCTCTTAAGTCAACCGCCCCTGAAAATGCATTTGTAGGAGCGGTTCTCTTATGTCAACCGCCCCTGAAAATGAATTTGTGGAGGTGGGTTTCGTAACAGAACCGCCCCTAAAAAATATCTTCAGGGGCGGTTAAAAGACCATCGCTAGAAATGCAATATTTTTAGTGTCGCTGGAGCAGGGGCGGTTGGGTGATCCGCTCCTGAAAACCCATTTTAACCGCCCCTAAAGGACATTTATGTACTAATGCCATCCTCACTGAAGATGTGACCGAGAAGACGATATGGATGTGCCTAGCTAACTTCTCTCTCTCCCTTCTTGGTGTTTAAACATGTGTATGATTGTACCCGTTTGAACTACAACCTTGGTACCCTACAAGTGGATTAAACCCTTGCACTATCTTGTGCAACATTTCTTCTCTATAATCGCATGTTCTCCCCATTTGCTTGGCCCGTCCTCTGATTACTGTCTCCTCCCTAACGCCAGGATCGGAAGAACGTAAGCCGTGGTGTTTGCTATGGATAAGCTCTGGCCTAAACCATTTATTATAATGCCATATTGGCTTGGCTATGACTTAAGCTTATGCTTTTCAAACCTCCACTCTTGTTTCTTTGGCCCAAGGAATCGGACATACGCCGAGAGGGCTAAGTTGAGTATCTTTTTATTATTATCTCCCTGGTGTTAATGGATCTTTCCGCGTCTTGCCGTCTCTCGGTGTATTGAGTGTTTTCTTGCCTTGTGTTGCTTTGCGAAGTACCTTGGTGTTAATGATGATCGGACCGAGACCGCTGGACAAGGAGATGATGATCGACAAGGTCCTAGGAGTGGAGTCAAACTAGGAGGAGACCCCGCTGATCAACTACACTACCTGGAGAACGCTTGTACCACTACTTCCTCGACAACGCAGGTGTCATGGTGGCACCTTCTTTTAGAAAATCCTATTAGACATGGCATATTTAGAATTGCTAGCGCTTTACATTTACTCCTTTGCTAGTATATGATGCATGCTGCTGCCTAAGCCATTACTATCCTGATTGTAGCTACTCTACCATATCACCCAGCTTTGCGCTCACGCTCTCTTATACATATTTACCTGCTTGCTTGCATGATACATCACCACACTTACTATAACTCCATTGGCATTGTATCCGTGATGTGATGCTGGTGGTGAACCCGTGGGAATGGTTTGGCTTCGGATGCCGGACTGGTGGACTGAGTGTGTGCTGCGTGCATCTTGGGTGCGTGGTGAGGGTCAAGTCGACCAAATGGGATACATGACGAGATGTGTGAGAAAGTCTTGCTGGGAGTGCAACCTGTGCATTCCCACGAGGGTTACCTGTGGCGGGTAAGTGTATATGAGGTGGTTCCAGGATGGATGGACTATGTGGTTTGAAACCCCGTGAATGGAGGTGCTGTGATGGAACGAGGAGAGTATCCCCTAAGTTGGAGATGCCTGCTTGGTCAAACCTAGACAACTTACTGGTGACCGGGATCTTTTGGAATCCTTTACTACTCACTTGCCTTCGATTGGCAGGGGACGGCTAGACTACTTGGTAGGGTGATGCCACTACTGCTAGGTTGTGAGATGATAAGGGTGGGCGGTGACGGATGTCAGGAATTCCCGTACCGTCCTAGATGCGTAGTACCACTGACTGGGCCCGGTACTATGTCTCCCAGTCTCAACGCGTTACGGTGTTGGATCCGGAGTGTCCTAGGGCTGAGTGGTAGGGGCATCGACCTAAGCAAGCAAGCACCAGGAATTCTACCTAGATAACGACGGTTATCGATGATGGTAGAATCTTGTGAGTAGTAGAACCTCTACAGAGTGTTATGGTTGATCGATCGATACATATGCTGACTCGCCTACTATGGACCTTTCCTGTGTCCTTCTCACTAAATAGGGAGTGGTGTATTCTTTTCTCCTCCGGTTAATGCTTTCCGGCAGTGTGCCGGTGTGGCCCGAGAGTGAGTTAGGCCTGTCGACTAAGTATGAGGTGTGTGAGATGGTGTATGGTTTGGATGGATGGATGGGATGGTGTTGAGATGGGTTAAAACTTGATAAACTATTATAATATTTACTACTTGATACTATTTCACATACGCTAAGGATGCAAACCACAGCCAATTATTAGGATTGCTAGATCCCTTGTTTTCTCTTTTCCACTAAAGCTCATCGGCGCTGACCGTGGCCTGCACATATCTAGCAGTGTCCAGATATCCTATCTATTAGAGATGTTGAGATAAGAAGGATTAGAAGGTCTCGTGCCTACGCTCAAGTTTGGTTCAGGAGATGATGACTATGCTACGTCAAGAATAACTCTGATGATAACAGTGCAAGAGGAGCCTTCACTCGACGACATATTCCGCCAACTCCGATGGCATCTAGATATGCTTCCGCTAGATTAACCTTGTAATAGGTGTGTTCTCAGTTGATATAATATCTTGTAAGTATTTACGATGTATGACGGTAATATCAACTGATATATGATAATGTGATGAGATTAATCTTTGGGTTTATCACATTATAGCTCATTATGTGGATTTTCCCTTCATAGAAAATCGAGGATGTTTCATTAATAAAGTCAGTTAAAGTCAATGTTGTCTCACTTGGATATATTTGTGCTTGTCTCCACTTTGTTGTGCATAAAGGAAAATAGGAACCAAGTGTGGGGGAGAAGCACGTGATGGAACTACAAATACTGAATGCAAAAGTACACCAAAACAGAAGCAACCGATGCACAGATCACACATGACAAGACGGAACATGAATGGCCACTAGGTGGGGTCGGCCAACCCCAACTCTAGGTTGGCCGATCCGCCCCAATGCCGCCTCACTGCGAGCTTCGTCCACAACCTGGTACGCATCCCGAACACTATTTTCTTGTACGTCACGCGCTGTTTTGCTTTGAAGTGAAAACTCTTTGATTAAGCAACTTAAAAACATGAAACGATTAATTTAAGTAGCCTTGACTTAAGGATAAACACACATAACACTTTTCCTGGAAGTCTTGCTGCTGTTAGGAACCTGAATTAGGGACCCCATGATGCATAAGTTGTCGTGGAATATGAGATAGTAAGAATAATGAAAGCTTGATTCTTGATATCTAGTTGTTGGAGAATTTCATTTTCAAAACTTAAAACCAATAGCTATGCTTCTCCTTTGTAGTAAAAGCATTTTCCTACCAGAGCCACAAAAGGATAGAATCAACCTTCTACAATTACTATTTGCTATTGCTTTGAGTTTTGTCAAATCGTGTGACCCTTGTTGAGAAATTTATCATGCTCTCAAGATCAAGATCACGTACACTCCACATATATCTGCTATTCCTACACTAGGAATGCACAACAACATGCATGTCCATCCAAAATGTCTTGCTCCTATATTGGAGGAAGCGCAAAAAGAAGTAGGAATAAATGCTCTGTTATCATCTCTCAGAAAGTTTGTGCAGAGAAGAGGCATGTGGCTATGCAAAAGTGTGAGAAGAGAGAAACCAACGGGTACAAATATACCCACCTGAGAGGTAAAAATGGACAAGTGTCCAGAATACCAAAACAATGGGTACTCAGATGCTCGCCTAAAAAAAAGAGAGAAAAGAAAAGAAAAAGAAAGATAGCCCATATTGTCCTGCAAAAGAAAAAGAAGCGAGAGAGAAAAATCTTTCAAAGGAGCATAGTAGAATTAGGTTAGCCACCATATATTTCACACATAAGCACATCACATATTTCTCCTTGGATCCTTGTTTTGACTTTACAATATATGCAATACAAGTATGATTTCACTTTATCCCTACCTCAGCTCCACATAAGCTTTAGAAGTAGGCAACAGAGAAGGCAACATCATCAATGCCTTGATAAGGATCAACACAACCACATATGAGTGACATGAGAGTACTACAAAGAAGAGAAGGTAAGTTATGCTTTATTTTTAAAAAATATTCAAAAACACCAACTAACTTGATTGATAGAGGAAGGTGATCAGTTTCTAGCTGTTCTATTCTTCAACCTCTCAAAGTTTCATGGTAGACACAATGAATTCCGCAGTATAGGTATGACTGGGAATAGTGAGATACTGATGTCTAGTCCTAAAGTTAAGCTTGTTAAATTCCATCCTTTACTCGGGACGAGCAAAGATCTAGTGTGGGGGAGCTTGTTGACGGTAGTTATTGTATGATTTTACTTGTCAACCAATCATGGAAAAGGAAATAATTGAGAGCCACCACTAAGAATAGGGTTTAAACTGACAGAATTCCATGAGTTTTGGTGAATCTGTGTTTTTCAGGGACTATACAGGAAAAGAACCAAAAAGACCCACATGGCAGACAAATACGTCAAATTCTGCCACGAAAGTAGATCAAGAATATTCCAGAGAACTCCAGAGACCAGCCTACAGAAGCGGGGCCTACCTGGCAGCCAGAGGAGGTCGGCTGACCCCTTGGTCCACCCGTCAGCCTCCAGTTTCTTATGTCGGTTTCCCACCGTCTTTGAGGATTAATCCGAGCCACTATCATAAGTCGGTTTGATCCAAGGGCTGAGATTCATTGTTTCAGACTATATATACAGCACTAGACCCCCAGGGTTTCATATGATCCAAAGTGAAATCAATTCAGGGTTTTAGAAATCCACCGACATATTTAGAGCAATGTAGAAACCCAAGATAGGATCTAGAGCCAAGCATCAAGTAGAAGATTAGCCTTGTAGCGTCTCTAGATTAGGGCTAGTCTTATTCTAGAAATAGTGTGGTACAAGAGCTGGAGATAGTTGTAGGAGTTGCCGGCTGTCGGTGACTGCTCTACGACTTGTACCCGCGGATTCAAGTCCTTTTAGGCTTGTTTCTGAAAATTTCTTCGGAATTCAACTTCTAATGACTCAACGCAGCTGTCACCTACGCGATCTACTACTATCCGGCCAATCCATTCACAAGTAATTATAGCCCAGACACCATGTCTACACTACAAAAACTACTTCAACCTAGGAGCGACCAAGATCAAAGCACCCACAAGGAGTTGCAAACTTAAGAACAAATAAGAACGAATGCTACTTGAATCAGGATGTTGAATACAAAGGTACCTCAGAACGCAGCTCCGGGCGAGGAAGCTGCATCCGGACGAATACAGTTACGAAGAAGCTCCGACAGGCCGGAACTCCTCCAAATCCCTACTCATCTACTCTATCTCTCTAATCTCTTTCTTGATTGCTGTCCTAGATCTAATGGATATCTATCTAATGCTTCAGGCTCTTCAGCTCTTGATCTAGCTTGGCCTCAGGGGGTCTGGCCCTCTATTTATAGCCCGATGGGATGCACGTCCGCCATATGATCAAACCGACTTGAAACAAGGGCCGAGATGACTTCTCAAAGGCGGTGGAGAAAGACTCCAGAAGCGGGGGTGAAATCCTAACAGGGGGGCACCGCCCGGCCCCCCTGTGGGGTTGGCCGGCCCCACCTGGCCATGTCGCGGCCTCCGGTTGCTTCAAGTGCCTTCTACACTCTTCCAGGGTCTTCGTGATGACTTTTCCTTCGCGATCAAGTTTCGTGGTAATTATGCTCTTTAATCCTTCTTTTAAGCTTTTCTGGAAAATCCCCTGGAAAATAGACAATTCACCAAAACTCGTGGAAATTATTAGTAATAACTCTATTCTACTTGGTATTCATGTTTTATGCAGGGATAATTGCTAATAAAAATTAAACGATAACAAGCGTCAACAATTACCCCCTCACTTAGGCTTTTGCTCGTCCCGAGAAAAAGGTTGGTTTTAAGATATAAGAGTTTAGAGGGAATGGAACATAACTTGAGAATTCATTATATAAAACTAGTCTAGTTGCACATGTACTGCGGAATTCAAAGTGTCTACCATGAATCTTTGGATAGTTGGAGAACAGAACAGCTTGAAACAGATCACTTTCTTCCTTTACTTAAGTCAATTGGAGATCAAGTTAATTTTGCAAATAAAACTTAGCCTTACCTTCTCCTTTATAGCACTCTCAATTCACTGTTATATCTGGTATTTTTGTATCCTTACCAAGGCATTGTCTTCTTTATCCTACTTCTAAATAGCTTATGAGGATCTTGGGCAGGTATAAAGGTAAAGCATACTTGTTTTGCATTTATTGTAAAGTCAAACAATGAATCCACAGAGAAATGAGGGATATAATCCAATCAAGCTTTATTTGGTGGAATATGGTGGAACCTAATTCTACCTTGCTCCTTGAGGAAATGAATCTCTCTTAAATATTGGGTTTATCTGGAGAGTATGAGTTATCTTCTTTCTTTTTCTTCTTTTTCTCTTTTTTTTAGAGGGAGGCGGGCATCTAGGTACCCATTGTTTTAATTTCTTCAAACACTTGTCCATTTTTTTATACTCCTATTTTTCTTTTGCATAGCTCATACCTCTTTTTGGCTTTAATAACTGAGAAATTTCAAGAAAACATGGAGCGGTTGTTTGATTGGTGTTTTCTCCTAGTGTAGGAGAGGAACATTTTTTTAATTGAATGATTCGCTATTACTCCGGATTAGAGTAATGCTTATGTGGAAGTGGCACTTGATTCAAAAATATGACAAATTTCTTCAAAGGGTTACAAAGGTTGACCAAACTCAACACAAAGATAAGTGCTAAAATATGAAAGGGTTCTTATCTATATATGGCTCTGGTAGGAAATTATCTTTACAACAAAGGTGAGGTATAACTAATTATTTTGATTTTTTTGAAATAAAATCTCCAAAGACAAAATAGCAGGAATTGAGTTCTCATTGTTCTACTATCTCATATTCCACAACTACTTAAGTAATCATAGGGTCCCTATAAAGAGTTTCCAACAGTAACATGACTCCTAGAAAAGTGTTATATAATTTGTTCTTAAGTCATGCATTTAAACAATCCTTTCCTCTCCTTAAAATGATTTATCATGCGAATTTTAATTCAGATCAAAACAGGGATTGAAACATATGTAATTATACTAGTATTAAACTCAAACCTGACCGTGACCGAGGCGTGGACGCAGAGGAGAGGGGTTGGCGCCGGTCGGCCCTAGTAGGGCGCCGGGCGGCCCCCTTCTGTGGCCCTTCGGGGCCCACTTTGGTGCGCGTGGTCCTTCCTTGATTTCTCTCCGAATTACATGATTTTCCCGAGCGAATTGATTTTCGTAATCGCGATGTGCCTCCCCCACACTTGTTTTCCTGTATACTTTTCTGCACAACATGTGGAGACAACATGCGTACTAAAATAATAGAGAGTAGAGTATATAAAGGAACATTGAAACATTAATAAGAATAAGGCACTTTATTCCTCAATAATAAATGACTCTGATAACTGACTGAGATAACGACTGCCCTAGCTCATTAGGCCTTCAAACCAAGCAAACTCTAACATACTGAATATTAAATTCAAACCTAACACACTTGTGCCTTATTACATAGATAACTAGGATAGGTAACTAGGGTAGCTTAAGGCTGCCCTTTCTTTGTGAGCTTCCTAATTTCTTCCTCAAGCTCATCAACCTTTTCTTCAAGCTTATCTTTGTCACGTTTGAGGCTGCGGATTAACTTGACATGGGTCTCTATCTGCTTAGTCATGTCGCCTGTAATTCTAGATCATAATTCTTCATTCCTCTCTATTCCTTTGGAGAGGGTTTCAATCTTCTCATTGAGGATCCGCAGAGAGAGCAAAGGCTGTCTAGGGGCTTTCTCTAGTGCTGATGTTGATGCAGCTCGCTGTCTCTTGGGTGAAGGTGGTATAAACTCGGTGTAGCGGACTTGGCCTGGATGTGCATGAACTCCGTGAATGGCGGGGCGAGCAGTGGTGTATTTTGCACACACCAGCGTCCCGTTCTTGTCAGTTCTAACCGACAGGAGTCGCTCATTGTCTCTAAGTGCAAGAAGCAAGGTGCCCTTAGGAATAGCAATCTGCTTTCCCTTGGTACCGTCTTCTAGGAGCAGTCTCTCGGGTGGCGATGGCAAAACAGGCTGAGCTTGCGTGTAGTAGACTTGCTCGAATTGCTGGGACATCGTAGCGAGATGCTTCGGTGGCACAGTGGCTAGGTGCTTCGGTGGCACGATGGCGACAGGCTTTGGCTACGCGAGGACGATGGCCTTCGAGTTGTCGCCTTGGATCTCGCCGGGGTTGACCGCCTTATCTGCCATTGCTACAAGATCTAAACTGGAGAGTTTGTTGTGGAGGAGAGAGAGGTAATGATGATGGGATGGAACTTGAGGGAGGTATGGGTGCGTATTTATATGGGTTTTCAGGAGACAGTATGAGATCAAATCTATGTTCTAAGAATTCGTACGAAAGATTATCCGTACGCATCGGGAATTCACGGGATTGATCTTAGGAAAGACAGAGAAAGAAAAGGAAATAAGAGTCGGGATGAGAGGGGACAGGAGGGCGCCGCCCGGTCCTATAATGGTGCCGGCCGGCCCCACCTGGGGTCCTCCCATGTTGGCCGTGCTCGTGAAGCCTCTAGACTCTTCCTACTTCCTTTAGTTGTGATGCGCGATAATTTTTCGTAACGGACGATGACGGGACTAAAAAGTGGGTAATTGGATAAAGTCCAGCCCGTCAACGTCTTCTGAATTAAATGTCTCTAAAAATAATTTAAGTCGGTGACCATTTACCTTGAATAATGTACCTTCGTGTGATTGTAGAGTTACCGCTCCGTGTGGTGATGCGTTTACAACCGTAAACGGTCCTTCCCATTTGCTTCGTAGTTTCCCGAGCCCAAATAATTTAAACCTGGAATTAAAACGTAATACCTTATCTCCTGGTGCGAATTCCTTCTTCTTTATCCTCTTGTCATGCTATCTTTTTGTTCTTTCTTTGTAGATCTTCAAATTGTGATAAGCCTTCTCTCTCCATTCTTCTAATTCTGATAATTGTATTTTTCTCTTTTCTCCAGCGGCTTCTAAGTCCATATTCCATCTCTTAATAGCCCAGTGAGCCTTGTGTTCCAATTCTACTGGTAAATGACAAGTCTTTCCATATACTAACTGGTACGGTGACATGCCCAAAAGTGTCTTGTAGGCAGTCCGATATGCCCAAAGTGTTTCGGGTAATCGATCCTTCCATGCAGTACCCATCTCATTTTTACTGTTTTCTATAGAATATTCTTGATTTTCTTGTTCGATGTTTCTGCTTGGCCACTTGCCTGAGGGTGATAGGGAGTGGCAACATTATGACGGATTCCATGTGCAAGTAAATATTGATGAAATTTCTTATCAGTGAAATGTGTTCCTCCATCACTAATGACCATCCTTGGTGTTCCAAATCTTGGAAATATGACTTCTTCGAACATCTTCTTTGAATGTTTAGCATCAGCATTCATGCATGGCATAGCTTCTACCCACTTGGATACATAGTCTACTGCCACCAAAATGTATTCATAGTTTCTTGATTTCACAAATGGTCCCATGTAATCAATTCTCCGAACATCAAAGAGATCGACCTGGAGATTGTTGGTGAGTGGCATAGCATCTCTTGCATTGATATTTCCGTGCCTCTGACATGATCCACATCTCCGGACAAAATCTTTGGTGTCTTCATACATAGTTGGCCAAAAGAACCCACCCTGTCAGATCTTAGCATGAGTGCGGAATGCCCCATATTGACCTCCATAAGGTGATGCATGGCATTTCTGAATGATCTGCATTCCTTCTCCACTGGTACACATCTTCTAAGTAACCCATCCGAGCAGATTCTGAAGAGGTATGGTGGATCCCATATGTGGAGACGACTTTCATAGATATGCTTCTTTTTATCTTCCCCTGGTGGTACATATCCTGCAACCATAAAGTTGACAATATTCGCGTACCAAGGGTCTGACTTGGTCGCTTTAAACAGCATGTCATCTCTTAATGAGTCATTAATAGGTAATTCCTGAGGTTTCTCAAAGTGAATTCTAGACAAGTGATCAGCAACTAGATTTTCTATTCCTTTTCTATCTTTAATTTCTAAGTCAAATTCTTGAAGTAATAGAATCCATCTTATCAAACGTGGTTTAACATCTTTCTTAGTGAGCAAATATTTTAAAGCAGCATGATCAGAATAAACAATTACTTTTGCCCCTACTAAGTAAGATCTAAATTTATCAATAGCAAAAACAACAGACCGGAGTTCTTTTTCAGTTGTTGCATAATTTAATTGTGCTCCTGTCATAGTTTTACTAGCATAAGCAATTGTATGATGCTTCTTATTATTTGTTTGTCCCAAAACTGCCCCTACAGCATAATCACTAACATCACACATAATTTCAAAAGGCAAAGACCAATCAGGGGGTTGAATGATTGGTGCTGATGTAAGTGCTTCTTTAAGATTATTAAAAGATTTTAAACATGCATCATCAAATTCAAAAGGAACATTCTTATCCAACAAGTTAGTCAGTGGTCTAGCAATATGTGAAAAATCTTTTATAAATCTACAATAAAAACCACAATGACCAAGAAAACTTCGGATTCCTTTTATATCAACAGGCGGAGGCAGTTGTTCAATTACTTCAATTTTAGCTCTATCTACCTCTATGCCTCTTTCAGATACTAGGTGTCCTAGCACTATTCCTTTTCTAACCATAAAATGACATTTCTCCCAATTAAGGACTAAGTGCTTTACTTCACATCTTTGCAAAACCTTATCTAGATTTTCTAGACAATCATCAAAAGTTTTTCCATAAACCAAAAAATCATCCATAAAAACTTCCATGATTTCCTCTATCATTTCAGAAAATATAGACATCATGTATCTTTGAAAAGAAACAGGTGCATTACATAATCCAAAAGACATTCTACGATAAGAATAAGTTCCATAAGGACATGTAAATGTGGTTTTCCTTTGATTATCAGGATGTATAAGAATTTGGTGATATCCAGAGTAACCATCAAGAAAATAAAAGAAAGAATTATTTGATAAACGCTCTAATATCTCATCAATGAAAGGTAGCGGAAAATGATCTTTCCTCGTTGCTCTATTAAGTTTTCTATAATCTATCCACATTCGCCATCCAGTAACAGTTCTCTGGGGTATTAATTCATTTTTATTATTTTTAACCACGGTCATACCACCCTTTTTAGGTACAACTTGAACAGGGCTTACCCACTCACTATGCGGCACAGGATAAATAATCTCAGCATGCAAAAGTTTTAAGACCTCTTTCTTAACAACTTCCCTCATCGCATTTTGAAGCCTACGCTGTGGCTCTCTAGAAGGTGTAATCTCTGGGTTGGTTGGAATACGATGGGTGCATAAAACAGGACTAATCCCTTTAAGGTCTTGGAGTGAATAACCAAAAGCAGTACGATGTTTTTCTAAAACAGTTATTAATCTAAAAGACTCTTCAGCAGAAAGTTTATCACTTATAATCACAGGAGAATTTTGATCATTATTCAGAAAAAATATATTTAAGACCAGAAGGTAATTGTTTAAGCTCAATAGAGGGCTTAGGTGGCTCTAGCAATTCATCCAGAGGTTCAGGATCAGAAGAATCCTCCTCCTCTTCGATGAAGAACTGGGTATCATCTTCTACATTGGGTTCAATAAACTCTTTAAATGACACAGTCTTAACCTCTTCTATTGGATCTAACTCAGGAAGTGGCTCTGCTTTAGCTTTTAATGTATGCATAATAGGCACAGAAAAATTGACTCCCTTCCCAAGCTTAATATCTAAATTGGCAGTACAACCTTCTTGCAAAATTTTTCCTATTGGTAAACCAATCATAACATCGAAATCCCAAACATCGAAAATATAGAAATTCAGCACAATTCGGAATTCATTAATAACAATAGGAAGAGCACATAAAATTCCTAAACTAGGAATAATATGTCCTGAACGATTTTTTAACAATTTATTTGTAGAAATTATGGCATATCTTTTAAGAATTTTTTAGCAAATGTAAGAGACATGATATTGACACCTACTATTGGATTATAAAAGGCATCAAAAGGATATGCATCAATTTGACATTTAACAATAATGGCAGGAGAATTTAAATGAATTACATCATTTGAAAGCTCAGATTCTATCAACCACTCATTACTCATAACAAAGATCAATTCTCTTATTATTTCTCTAAGGAATTTTAAATCATCAGGATAAGAAACATTAAAACTTTTAAAATTCTTAGATTCTTGAGGTTTCATAATTTTATGATAATACGAGGTGTTTCCATAATCATCAAAAAGTTCATCCTCAAATTTAAGCATAAAATCAGAGATAGGAGTTAGCTCTTTCTTATCAGGTAGTTCAGGTAAACTTTGAGATGAATCAGGCAAAAGTTTACAATTGAAAAGCAGAAATTCATCTTCTAACAACTCTTCTTTTTCTTCAGATAGATCAATTAAGATATTAGTCAGAATGGTTTTAGCATGTGAAGCAGTAATATGGATAAAAGATCCACCTGCGGCCAAATTAAGATATTCTTTATTTTTATCATCAAGGCCTAAAAAGCATAGGTTCTAGCAAAGCAAGATTAGGTCCAGAATTTATAAATCCATCAAAACATTCCCAAGCCTTGCCTAAAGATTCGTTATCTAATTGCTTAAATCCAATAATTTCAGAACGAAGTTTTGTGACTCTTTCTACAGGGAAGAACTTAAGACAAAAATTAGCACGCAATACTTCCTAATCACCTTGACTACTCCCAACATGGCGATAATACCATTTCTTTGCCTTCCCCGTTAAAGAAAATGAGAAAAGTTTCCATGACATGAACATGTCTGCTCAAAATCAGATAAATGGGAATAGGGGTTTTCGCTAGAACTGCTAGAAAAAGTGTTTTCCTGAACTAACTTAATTAATCCCGGGCGTAACTCATAGCCAGATGATGTAATTGGTTTGGATGATTCTTTTGGCTGGAGGTACGATCCCGAGGGAGCTCCATATTGATATAAAAGTTGAGATATGGGTTCCATATCAAAAAGGTAAAAGACAAAAGATAAAAGTATAATATAAGATTAAGATGAACTATAGTCAAGATTAGCAAACCGTTCCCTCGCAACGACGCCAGAAATGCTTGTTAGTATAAATTAACTGCACTCTATTAAATATTATTATTATCTAGGTATCCGCAAGCGCACAGATATAATACCGATGTAGCACTTCACCAGACAATCCCGGTTTTAATATCGAACCCAAAGAAACAGTAGGTGATACTGACTAAGTCTATTTACTCTTAACCCAATAACACAATCAATCCAGAGAATATCAAGAATGAGAAAATAACAAATGATTATCTTGTCCCGATCTCCGGTAACTTCGAATAATATTGCCCTAACCGGGCAGTGACATGAATAAGAGGCGAAATCAGAGTTTCCTTCTACCAGACACTTATACACCTACCGATCCTATCAACGGGAAGTAGACTACGAAGGACTCAACGCAGCTGTCACCTATGTGATCTACCACTATCCGGCCAATCAGGGGACATTCACAAGTAATTATAGCCCAAACACCACGTCTACACTACAAAAACTACTTCAACCTAGGAGCGACCAAGATCAAAGCACCCACAAAGAGTTGCAAACTTAAGAACAAATAAGAACGATTGCTACTTGAATCAGGATGTTGAATACAAAACTACCTTAGAACGCAGCTTCGGGCGAGGAAGCTGAATCCCGACGAATACAGCTACGAAGAAGCTCCGACAGGCCGGGACTCCTCCGAATCTCTACTCATCTACTCTATCTCTCTAATCTCTTTCTTGATTGTAACACCCTAAATTTTTCTAATTTTGAAATAGAGCTAAATTAGGTTAATTTTGTATTTCTGTGCCCATAAAACACAGGGAATTAAAATTTTTATCAAATTAAAAGTTTATCACAGAAAATTAGCAACATGTACTGTTGCATACATGCTGCTGCATATTTATTTTTGTATGCTTGGCCTGTTTCCCTTGTTTGCTAGCTATTCAAATGTGTCCTAAGAAAATCTTTTGGGCATTTTCTTTTCTTTTGGAAAACAAAAACAGGAAATCCCTTTTTCCCTAGTTGTTGCCGAGGGCTTGCCCTTTACCTCCTCTGTTTTGGCCGAGAGCTCCCAGCTCCCTGCCATTTTCTCCTCCTTGCTGTTGGATCAATCGAGCAGGTCACGAGAACGCAACCCGCAGCCATCCGGTAGCCCATCACGTGAACCCAACCGAGGCCCCCTCTACCTGTTTGCCGTGCTGGGCCCTCAGGTCATCCTCATCCTCCAGGTCGTAACCGAGACGAAGTCTTCCTTGCCAAACGCAAATTGCGAACGGGAGCACGGTGCCGCGTGGTTTTCGCCCGAGGCAGTTCTTACCCGATCGAATATAAGCCATCAGAGCGCTCTCCTCCTCATCATAGTCGAGCCGGACACCTGCAGCACCGTTCGATTGTCGCTCTCGCCTCGGAGATCATCTTATGCTCTACAACTCCACCCCATAAAGCCTCTAGAGCCCGTATCGCCCTAATTTTTTTTTCCATCTACTAGCCGCAGCGCTGCCCTTGTTTAAAGCTACCGCTCTCCTTGCAGCCGCAGCGGCCGCCAAGTCCCGCGTGCCGCTGCCGTCAACCTGCTACGCGGCTGCTCGGTCGCCGAATTCGTCCAACCACCGGGTTCCGAAGCAAGGTGAAGAATTCGTGAAGCCGGCGTCTCTCTCTCGTTCTTTTCTGTTTGCTCATTGCCTGCCGCCGATGCTTGCAGCGTACAGAATCCGCCGCCGCCGTCGAATCACGTGAGGGAGTCTTCTCCGTCTAATTGAGCACCGTGGTGAGCATCCCTACACCCCGTACTTCATCCCCATATTTTCAATTTCGAGAATAGTGGCCTCCCATGGTCCATCCGCGAGCGCCGCCGAGCTCCAGTCCGCCGGTCATGGCGACTGTAAGCCTCGCCACCTTCTCTAGCCGGTTGGGATCCTTCATCGAGTTAGCGCTGGCGCCCTCTTCCTTCCCGTGTTTTTGGCTCGCTGAATCGTGGCCGGAATCGTCGAAATCACTAATGCCGGCGAGCTTCCCGCCGGTGGCAATGGCCGCCGCCGTGCTCTGCAGATGCCTCAACGTGAGCCATCCTTTTATTCTTCTGAGAACCATCCAGAGCCCTCCATCCCGAGATGAAGCGTATAGATTAGAACTTACCCCTTCGTGGGTCATCTTGTTAAAGAGACCCTCGATTTTCATGTATTAAACCCGCCATCCATTCTTGCTATTCTATGTGAGTGCAAAATCTTTACAAAGAGCCCCTCGGGTCTGTGGAAATCAAGCCGCCACCCACTGTCCAGCTGATAAACTGATTTTGATTTATTTTTATTCGAAAATACTTCCATATTATTGCAGTTTTGCCGCTGAAAATTGTTTAAGCCATACTTTCTTCATTATAAATCTGTTTGCCTTCATTCAAATTGCGTTGGATTCGTATTTTCGAACACAATGTGATCATGCTGCTGTACAGTATGTTTGGTATAATTTTAAATTCGAGTTAATATTATATTAATTATTTTTCTAAAGCAAATCTTCGAAAAATCATAACTTCTACGTTTTAAATCTGTTTTTCGTGATCTTTATATCGATGTAATCGTGAGAACGAGTAGAATAATTTTATAGCCTTTTTAAACTATTTTGTTACTGTTTGGTGTACTGTTTTAATTATTATCCTTATTTGCTTCGTGTATGTCTGCTGGATGTTGTGTGTTGATGTGGTGATCGATCGAGCATAGACGGTGAGCAGTTCGTGGTGATTCTCGGAGCTATCAATTGAAGATTTGGATAAGGGAAAGGATCTCAAGTTTAAGGCAAGTATAACATGGACTATCCTTGTTGTCCTATTCACAATAATCATAATTCATACATGCATGTGTCCACCTTGACAACCTTAGGGATTATAACTTAGTGTTGAATTCCTGATTCCTTGATCACCTTTTGGGATATGCATGGGGTAGATTTTGCTAGTGCTTATTTAATGCCAATGATCTTGAGATATGATTAATGAAGTGTGCAATGAACATTTAAATTTGATTTTATTCCTGTTAAAAGGGGGCTAGAGCCTTTGGGGTGAGAGTTTTGGCTCTAGTTTCTCTCCATAGGATTTTCTGTACGTGATGACTCGGGACATACAGTACAACTGTGAGGGCTATATGGCTCTGGCTTTAGTTCAGTACAAGGATCTTTTCTAGCTTGTTAGAGGTTACCCGAAAGGGCGCAGTTGGGGGTTTGCCACCTTGGGTGTAGTACAGCTTCTAGTCATATGAGTATAGCCGAGCAGGAATGTGCCATATTGAAAAGGGGGGTTCCTACATCTCGCTGCCACTCACCCTTGCGGCCCTAACATGTTAGACGAATCCCTCGAAAGACTTCATAGTGATCCCTGCTGACCTTCCTTGGAAGTGGGTCAAGAGGCTAGCTACCTCGTGATAAAGGGTAAATCATGACTCACAGGTAAAGTGTACACCTCTGCGCAGAGTTTAATAAACTGTTATAACAGCCGTGCTCGCGGACATGAGCGGCCTTGAGCACATTACAGCTAGATGGTTACCATGAACGATATTATGTTTATTATTGATGTTAATATCTTTGCTATTTATTAACCTTATTACAATTGATCATTGGATTAATAATGGGATTTGGAATACCTTGATGCTACTCAACTGCTAAAAAGAATCTGAATATTAAAAGCTAAATGCAGTCAAACAGTGTCTAGCCTTTTGTGCCTCATGAACCCGTGTTGTACTTGCTAAGTACGAAATATGCTCACCCTTGCAATTCCCCACCACAGATGAAGATTGGAGTGAAGACTATCACAATGAGTATTAGGCTTGGTGTCTCCCAGTCGACCTTGTCCCTGTGATGGAGCTTCCGCAAGTGTGACGTCATAGTTATTATCTATATTTGTGTAAAACTATGTAATAATTACTTATTCGTTATGTATTTAACACTGTGATGATATATTTGTAATTTGTCAGCTTATATGTACGACTATTCCTGGGGCACATATGAGTTATTTATGCATCCTATTTTATTCTTAAAATACGGGTGTGACAATTGCTGGCCTAGATCTAATGGATATCTATCTAATGCTTTAGACTCTTCAGCTCTTGATCTGCCTTGGCCTCAAGGGGGTCTGGCCTTCTATTTATAGCCCGCTGGGATGCACGTCCGCCATAGGATCAAACCGACTTGAAACAAGGGTCAAGATGATTCCTCAAAGGCGGTGGAGGAAGACTCCAGAAGCGGGGGCGAAACCCTAACAGGGGGCGCCGCCCGGCCCCCCCGTGGGGCCGACCGGCCCCACCTGGCCACGTCGCGGCCTCCGGTTGCTTCGGGTGTCTTCTACACTCTTCCAGGGTCTTCGTGATGGCTTTTCCTTCGCGATCAAGTTTCGTGGTAATTATGCTCTTTAATCCTTCTTTTAAGCTTTTCTGGAAAATCACCTGAAAAATAGACAATTCACCAAAACTCGTGGAAATTATTAGTAATAACTCTATTCTACTTGGTATTCATGTTTTATGCAGGGATAATTGCTAATAAAAATTAGACGATAACAAGCGTCAACAGATATTTGGCAGAAATGAGTCAAATCAGGATTGGACCCCTGTGAGACCATTAAGAATGCTTATGATGTGCAAGAGACTAAGAAATCCATGCTACCATATATGAAGTCTGAAAACTTGGAGTACTTAATGAATTAGACGCTAATTTTGTATGAAGTGTTGATACTAAGATGTCGACATTAAGTTTTATTTCATCACGCTTGCAAGCTGAGCTATTTTCTTTAAAGGCTCATGATGATTGTTGGTGATAGCATGCTAAAGCTATAGGCAAAGCAAAAAGGCATAAGAACTTTATTCCCAATTTAAAGTGGTGAACAACTTATCTATACCACTATATTGTGTTCATCGGAACACATTTTCGTATACAAAGTAACAACGTGTCAAGTGTATCTGCCAAACGCATTGACATAAAGTATAAAGTTGTGAAAGATAGAACCCAAGATCAGACAATTAGTGTTATGCATTAAGTTAATATCATGGATCCTCTAATCTTACCATCCAATATATTACTTGATTATATATGTTGTGCACATGGATTTAATGGAAAGTCTTTGATTCTGGGTATGTGGGCCATTAAACAATCGAATTCCATTATGTTTATGAAATATCCTATCGAGGTGGATTTGTATACAATAGGCATTGTTGTTGCAGTGACATTTTATTGATTGTCGTAACACATTGCCTTTATATGCTATTTCTACTAAGTGTGAACTTATGATGTTAGCCATTCGATCAAAGGGGGAAACGTTGGAATAAATGGTCTTAGGCCCATGGTCTTAAGGGCACACGTTCTAACTAACTGAGTTAATGGGACAAGTCAAGGGGAGTCCGTGACTTCCCCTTACATGCCGTAATCGGGGGCACCCAATGTTACGAGGTCGCAGCCACTCCCTTCCTCTCCTAAGATCTGATAAGCTGAGGGCGCTGAAGTGACGGGAAGGCCGCTGTCCTTCACCGTCGTTCCTCTTCCTCACCTCTCTGTTCGGCTGGCTGGGTTGTACGGCTGGCTGGCTGATTATTATGAGAGAAAAACACTGCTGAATAGCTGGCTGATGCTGACTGGTATGTTCAAGCGAACAGAGCCGCCTTCCTCAACGGTGTCCTAGCCTCCAGATAAGACGAAGACAACTCTACCATTCATCGACGACTTCTACCAATTGTAGACTACCCTAACGACTAGGGTCAGTCTTCAATCCACCTAAAGATCTTGTGTTCACGTCAACTAGATTAGAGATCATGTGGTTAAGCTCCTGTATATGTTAGGATTTAAATTTGGCTAGTGGACTCATGTTTGAGTTTATTTGTATTTATCCACCTAATCTTCTGGCTCCAACTGTATAAAATGTATGTAATGATGAGTTGTTACCATCACACGCTGGCTCACACGCACTCGCTGCCATACTTCTTTGTCATGTCTTTTCGTCTGGCTCCTTGGGTGTCGAGTGTCAAGTGCTTGCTCTCTTTTTTTAAAACCAAAGGCACTTTGGCCCAACGTATATTGATAGCCAAAGGCACGCTAGCAAACGAGGTTTTAAACTGCAACAGAAACAGAAACAAAAACACAGACTCCAAAACAAACTGCTGAAAAATAAGACAGGATAAAACGCCAGAAACAGTCAGCAATTTTCTCCCTTATGCTGGCTTTCCTTCACATCACCAAACCTTCAGACCGTCCTGCAGCTTCTTGATGACATCCTCCAGCCGGGGCAACTGCTTGCTCTCATAGTCACGTACTTATCGTCTGGTGATCCCTTTGTTGGAAAGAAGCGATCGAGGAAGGTACGTACGTACTGCTGCTACAGGTTGTCCTTATGTTTTTGATGAGTGATGACCTTATGTTTTCTCCTAGATGTTAGTTACTCCGTATTAGTATTTTGAATGAACACCATGGATTGGATGCATCCAGTCAACTTGCGTCTTCATTCCTCATCAGAGTGTTATATATATATATACTTCAATTTCTTGAAGGATATCGTTGGGGTCGTCATGAAAAAAGTTTTAATGGATGGATTATGGCTGCTGGATAATTGGAACGAGTGGGCGGCCCAGATTCTTGTGCTTCTGAGCCTCACGCTGCAGGTTGTCCTCCTCCTGTTAGCTGGGATCCGTCGCCGTGAGGCCTCGGTCGTGCTGACGTTCCTCCTGTGGCTGGCCTACTTGTTCGCTGACACCACGGCCATCTATGCCCTTGGGCACCTTTCGCTGAGCGGTGCGCCGAGCAAGCACCAGCTGGTGGCGTTCTGGGCGCCGTTTTTGCTGCTCCACCTGGGCGGCCCCGACAACATCACCGCCTACTCGCTGGAGGACAGCGAGCTCTGGCTGCGCCATCTGCAGAACCTCGTGGTGCAGGACCTAGCCGCGGCGTATGTCCTCTGCAAATATGCAGCCACCGGTGACTCTTTCGTCTTGCTGGCCGCCCGACTAATGTTCGGTGCCGGCGTTGTCAAGTATTGGGAGAGGACCTGGGCGCTCAAGCGCAGCAATCTGGAAAGCATCCGGGGCTCTCTCCAAAAAGACGTTGGCGAGTACTACCACCATGTCCACGCGCCAGACTATAAGTCCATGGTGGCAGCAGCCGTTGAAGACGACGAATTCTATCTGCGCCGTGCTCACTCCATGTTCCATGTATGCAAGCGTTCCATAGTGGACTCTTGGGTGGCGGCCGGCATGGACAAGGAGAAAGAGGATGGTCACCGGAGCTCTTATTGGGACCGGGAGGAGAACCAGCAGAGCTTGGAGATCCAATTGGATATCGAGACATAAGTGAACAGCTACAAGGGCCTGGGCATGTGGAAACTGATGGAGATGGAGCTGTCGCTGATGTACGACCTCCTGTACACCAAGTCAGGTATGATTCACACTTGGTTTGGCTACGGCATCCGTGTCGCCACCTCCCTCGCTGCCGCCGCCTCATTCCTGCTCTTCCAGTTCAGTAGCAAAGATGGCCACAGCAGAGTTGATGTTGCGGTTTCATACACCTTGCTGTCTGTGGCCTTGTTTCTGGAGACAGCGTCGCTGCTGAGAGCGCTAGGGTCAACCTGGACATATGCCTTCTTGTGCAGCACGAGAAGCAGCAGTTGGCTCCGGTACACAGCACTCTGCAGTGGCAGGTGGGATCGCCTCCGCCGGTTTGTGAAGGCCATCACGGGAAGAAGCGTCCTGTACAACAACAAATCGCCGCGAAGGTGGTCCGGCAAGATTGGGCAATACAACATGCTGCATGCTTGTAGCCGCCGCAGCAGAGCGTACGAGTCACTGCTAGGCAGAATGGCAAGGATGGTAGGATGCGAGGACTGGTTCATCAGGTACCATTTCTCGGGGACAATCGAATTTTCAGATGACCTGAGGCACAAGCTGTTCGAGTACACAAATCGCCTAACTCGAAGGAGGGAAGTGAACATGCAGGGTGTGATAAGAAAGACCTGGGGTCATCAAGCGTTTCCGCAGCAAGAGAACGACCTGTACGTTTCCCTAAAAGGTACTAACAACAATTACTTTGGAGTTGAGTTCCAAGAGGGCATCATCATTTGGCACATTGCTACAGATGTCTTCATCGCCAAGAGCAGCAGCGGTGCCGGCGGCCATGACGATGCAGGAGATGATGCGGCAGACCTAGTGAGGGATATCCGGACTCTGTCCAACTACATGGCGTTCCTCCTGGTAGACCGCCCCTACATGCTACCAGGGCTTTCTCAGAGCATGCTGTACCAGTTAACCTGTGATAATCTGGCCGACTTACGAAGACAGAATCCAGGTCGTCCTCACAAAACAGGTGTATGCACCAAGCTTAAGGAATTCTTCAGACTGTATGACGACCCCAATTCCGACGGATTGATGCACGTAGACGACCTTGCCGGCATCCTATCCGAGAACGAGCCACAACTCAACCTTGCTGTGCCTCGCCTCTACTTTTCCTATAGAGTTGCTGAAAAGCTATACGACAGGATGGAGAAGATAGGAAAGAAGGCCATGTTCCAACTACTCCTCGATGTGTGGATGGATTTTCTCGTGTATGCGGCCAATAGATGCAGCAGAGAGTCCCATGCCAAGAAGCTCAGCAATGGTGGCGAGTTGACTACTATCTTGTGGCTTATGACAGATTTCCTTCACCACAAAGCTAATCATGATGCAGAAGAGATACGCCGGCAAAGCGTTTAATAATATCATATATATGCCTAATTGTTGTACACAAATCCGGTTACGTGTCTAAAACCGGTGCTCCCTACATTTGCAAAAGGTGCTTCTTTTTGTCCATGACATTATTACAGTTTTTGGTAAAGACTTGTTTCCTGTCGGACGTCCGTTTGTCGTGTTGCACGCGCACTCCAGTAATCCCCACACCCAGCGTTCGTCTATCCGTCTTTCACATAAGCTAAGCCATTGGCATGACCATTCGTTCTGCCCGCTCGTTCACTCCACCTCACGATATTGGTACTTTCTCTTCATTCTTTCTATATTATCCCACGCACGCGACCGCTGCTCTTATCCTCTTCATTCGTCTCGTCCCTCTCTATCTCTTCCCGACGACTAGTGACCGGCGGGCGACCAACAAACTCCTCCCCGATAGCTCCTCCTCATGCTCGTGCACCCGCTGCCTCCCCGTGCCGGCCGAGCTCTGCCCACCCCATCGGCACTGGCGATGGAGGATCCGCGCGGACACTAGGTACCCTCGCCCCCACCATACACCAGGTGTTCGCCGGGCCCTTGGTCGCTCATCGGCGTCGATCACCCACCAGGTTCTTTCGCCCGTGCCTTCCCCTCCCATTGCTGGTGCGTGAACCGAGCTCCTAAACCCTAACATGAGCTATTTTGCTATCTATGGCTCAGATCTGCACCTCCGTTCTCTAGCAATTCGATCGATTCACCAAATCGAAAAGACGACACAGCGGAGGCGATACTCAAGAGCACCCTCCCATATCTGGGCAATGAGGAGAACGTGGCAGCGTCCGAGATGACAGCTAGAGTGCGGCGGCTGGTCTTCCTGCTTCTCAATCCTTTCTTTCCCAAGCAGCGAGCCC
The DNA here is from genome assembly GCA_038502445.1 of Eremochloa ophiuroides. Classification (NCBI taxonomy): domain Eukaryota; kingdom Viridiplantae; phylum Streptophyta; class Magnoliopsida; order Poales; family Poaceae; genus Eremochloa; species Eremochloa ophiuroides. The sequence continues at coordinate 7,295,677 of JAHLJS010000009.1, read as the reverse complement.
ATTGGGTTGGGTGGCCAGCAACCTCACGAGGCTTGGGTGGACTCTCACTACACCTTTTATTGCCCCCTGTAAGAGTATTTCCTGTTGCATTTTGAAAATTCAATTCATTCCGTGACTTGTTTTCTCATACTATGTATGAAATTGTATTAGAAATCATGAAACCACCTTTGGTAGTATGCATACAATTGCAGTGTCGGTTCTTAAATCGGTAGTGATAACCGAAGTCATCACTGTTGCTTTGTTTATTCCGATTCAAAATTGCGGCAGTAATAGAAGATTTTTGAGCCGGCACTGATCAGAGAATCTCAGGTAGTATGGCGAGTCGTCATTTTCCATGTGCATGACCTCCACTTTTTCATGCACGCTGTCTCATCTGTGGCACGATCACACAGTAGGAGGCATGTGTTCTCACTGTAGTCATCAAGGCTGCTCAAGGAGGTTCTCAGTGACATTGAGTTTCAGAACAATTAATTACGAACCGCCATTTTTTATTCTCGGCTGTGTGCCAAGTTTCATGCTGCGTCAACAATGGGCTGCGCCATCACCTACATGCGTTCCTCTGGCATGCTAGGCCTCACTCAACGCTAACAACAACACTGCGTTTCATCAAAACGAAGGATATCATCAGTACAAAACGCATTGTTCTTGATACCGGGAATTTTTTTTTCTAAAGGCGGTTTGTCTTGACGTGCGTCACTAGAAATTAAACAGTTCTGAACCGCCTATGTAAAACGATTTTTATAGGTGTTTTGTAAGAAAACCACTGTAAAAATCATGCATTTCTACGTGCGGTCCCAAACTGCATGTGTAAATCAATTTTTACATGTGGTTCCCGTAGGATCACTGGAAGCCTAGAGGGGGAGTTAAATAGCCCTGAAAAAATCAACTCGAACAGATATCAAAACCAAGGACGGCACTGCCGCACCCCTAGGGCGGCACTACCGCACTATGAAAACTGAATCAAACTGCGCAAGTGATATATGGATAGAAAGAGTATACTCCCTACAGCTTGTTTCCAGAATTTCACTAAAGTTCACAGCTCAAAGACTGGATACCACAGAAATCCTCCAAATCACCAAATTGAGACAAACCCTAGAACAAATCAACAACACAAGAGTAATACGGAGACAATAGCACACGGTGATTTATCCCGTGGTTTAGCTCGCCACTTAGGCTTGCCGACGTTCACGTTGTTGAGGCTTGCCACAAAAGGCTCGGGTTACCACAAAGATTGCCCTATTCCTCGTTCTCAAATCAAGAGAGTGAACTCTTGAAGAGAGAAGTGATTTCTTAGCTGCACACGAGATTACAAACCTCCCTAAATTGTCACAATGTGGTTGGCAAGCTCTAGGGCGACGCCTAACCGGCTAGGAGCAAAGCTCCAAGGAGAGGACCTCAAGAACGCGGACCAAACGTGAACCAAGTGCTCTCAAACTTTGGGAATCAGTAGATCTGCTCTCAACTCGCAGGTTGCTGCCCTTTTTCTCAAGTTTCTATGGTGGAAAGTCGATATCCAACTTTGAGTTCAAGGTCACTGTAACACCCGAAAAATTGCATTCTTTTAAATAGTGGGAATTTATTTAATTATGCAATTAGTTGATCATTCCAATATAGGGAAATAATAATTTTTCTCAAATATAAAATCAAACCTAGGTCATACACATGTATGATGCATTCATGCTGGAGCATTTCTTCTTTGTACTGTTGTAGTTTATTTGAATTTCTCAAATATTTCAAAACCCAATTTGAAAATCCTTTTGGAAAATGGAAAAGGAAATAGAGAAGAGCCCTTCCCCTCTCCTTTCTGGCCCAAGCAGCAGCTTGGCCTGTTTTCCACTCCTTGGCCCCAGCCGGCCCAGGTCGGATGGCCCGAGGCCAGCTCGGCCGACCTGCTCCCTCCTTTCTTCTTTGCAGCTGACGAGCGGGACCCATGGGTCAGCCCCTTCCTTCTCCACCTCCCTCGCCGCGCGAACAGAGACGCCGCTTGCCGTGTTCATCCGCTGCGGCCGAGCACGCGCGCGCGAAGCGTCCCTCTGCCGTGACTGCCAGCCCGACCCCAGCGCTCGGTGCTACCGACCTGTGGGACCCACAGGACAGCCCCTCCCCTGTTTCCCTCTGCTGCTCGCCGAGAGTCCGACGCGGGCAAGAAAGAAAACGGCCGAAGCCGAGTTCGTCGCCGTGCCGAGAAGTCCGAAGCAGAGAAGAAACGGCCGAAGCCGATTTCTCCGCTCTCCGAGTTTGTTTCAATCTCCGAGATTGTCGTCACCTCGGGAGTACTTAAGCAGTGCCACACCCCCTCGTAGCCGTCATCTAACCATAGCCGCCTCTTCTCGCCGCCACTGCCGAGCTCCCGCGAGAACCGAGCGCGCGCCCTCTCTCCGCCCTGCGAGACTGACAGCCGAGACCCAGTGCCTTGACTCGCTGCCGCATGGACCCCACTGGTCGGCGTCTTCCCTCCCCAATCCCCTCTGCCGCGAGCAGAGCCCGCTCCCGAAAACGAACGGGGCCGAATTCGATGGAGGAGTCGTCTCCGATTCAATCTCCTACGAATCAGCCGTATCCAATCTCCTATCTACTCGCGCCTCGGGTGTATATAAGCTCGGGCGAACCCTACTGCCACCACCACGCAACCCTAGTAGCTGCCGCCTCTCTGCCCACGCACGAACAGAGCCGCCGCTCGAAGCTTTCCGCCGCCGCAACCAATTCGTCGTCCTCGGGATTTAATCCTCGCCGTAAGCCCCTTACTGAGCATTTGCGTGATCTCCCCGAGGTAGCCGACCCTTTTTCCGCTTGAATTGTGCACTAATGCACCCTCGCCGACGTTGTAGGAGATCACCGCCCGCCGGAGCACGTGGAGAGCTACCCCCGAGTCGATTTCCGACCTTCCCATCACCCTAGGTGAGCTTGCGATGCTCTTCCCGATCTATGGGTACCCTTCCCGACCTATTTCATGCACTGCAGCGCCGAATCGCCTTCTCCGGCGATGTGCCGGCCGTGGCGCCACCGCGCCCCGCCCCTGTTCCGGCCGGAGCTCCGTCCTCCCTCTCTCTCTTCTAATCTCGATCGTCGGTGTTGAATCCAACGGATCAGAAAAGCCCGTACCCCTTCGGCCACCCAGTCACCCCCCAATCGTGCCCTTGCCGCAGCCACAGAACCGCCGCCGCACGGTCTCTGTACATGGCCGGAGCGCCGCCCACACCCCCTCCCATCTAATCCGAGACGTCCAATTCGAATCGGACGGCTCCTATTCGCCGATACCCTTTCGGCCGGCGTTTTTGCGAATAACCCCCTGCAGTTTTTAATACTTAACCCGCAGTCCCTTGGCGCATTCCTCCATTTACGCTTTCCGATTTAGAAAACGTAGTTTGTCTCGGTTTAATGAAAAGATGTTTTCTGAAATTGCAGATTTGCCACTAGATTTGTTTTAGCTATAATTTACTCGCTTTAGATCCGATTTGAACGATTCAAATTGCGTTAGATTCGTAATTTCATAATCTATCTGATGGTACCACTGTTTCATATATTTTTAACTTTTAAAATTCGAGATTATATTTAATCTATTAAAGTAAAACTTGTTTATTTCATAACTTCTCCGTTTGAACTCCGATTTTCGTGATCTTTGTATCGTTGGAATCGTAGCGACGCGTAGATTATTTTTATAAACTTTTCAATCTGCTGTTCTACTGTTGGTGTACTGTTTCTAATCTAAATCTTATTTGCTTCGTGTATGATTGCCTCGATGATTGTGTGGTGATTTTATGATCGAGTTCAGACGGTGAGCAATACGTTGGTGATCAAGAGTACGTTGAGGATCCAAGTTCTCCAGAGTACTTTGATCAAGGCAAGTATAGCATGGGATCTTTCTTGTTGTCCTATTCACCGCAATAATTAATTTCATGTGCATGTGTCTACCTTGTTAACCATAGTTTCTACCTAGTATTGTTATCTTGTTCCTTGATCACCTATGGGCTTATGCATTGGGTAGTTGATGCTAGCGCACTACTGGAATCATGATCATGTAAACTTGATTAATTGAATATGCAATATAATTAAAAGATGCCTTTTTAGCAACATGGAACTAGGGGATTGGAGCATAGTTTTTGTGATGCTCTAAATCCTTCACCCTTGGTAATGATCTGTCAGCAAAAGCTGGGACTTACAGTGCAACTATGAGGGCTACATGGCTCTGGTTTTAGTCAAGTATGGGCACTTTTTCTAGCTTGTTAGAGGTTACCGAAAGGCGTGATGGAGCCTGCCGACTCGGGTATAGTGCGGCTCCTGTCCGAGTGTGTATAACCTGCGTGACCTTGTGCCACAAAGAAGGGGGGCTCTACATCTGCTTGCCGGGTTCCTAGCGGCCCTAACTTGTTAGACGGAGTACTTTGAAAGACTTCATAGTGAAACCCTGCTCACTCACCTTGGTAGTGTTATGGGGCTAGCTACCCCGAGCAAATGGGAATCACGGCTCATAGTGAAAGTGCACAACCTCTGCAGAGTGTAAAACTGGTATACTAGCCGCGCTCACGGTCACGAGTGGCCCGGAAAACTCACGGAATAGTTATCTTTGGGGTGATGTTGACTTGTTGCTATTTGATTGTTGCAATTCATTAATTATGTTTACTTATGATCATGAGAATGGGCTTATTCAACTTGTTGCTATCCAATTGCATAAAAGATGCTTAATTAAAAGCAAACCGCTGTAAACCCGTGTCTATCCTGTTTGAGCCTCATAAACCCCATGTTATATTTGCTGAGTTCGACATGGACTCACTCTTGCTATTCCCCCCACACCTCAGGAGAAGTTTAGGCTTATGGTCAACCAGTCAGTTGTGTCCCTGTGGAGTTGGCGTCTACACGCGAAGATCGGAGTGTCTTTCCGCTGTTTGTTTCTTAAAGGTTATATTCTAATTATACTACGTTATGTATTTGATCATTGTCTTTTGATATTACCTTGTATTTGTCGGCTTATGTGTGTGACTGATCCTAGGGCGCACATAAGGTTATGCATTCAATTTTATCCTTAAAATTGGGTGTGAGACTGTAGGACGCAAGCCTAGTTAGAAATTGACCATCTTTAGCTTTATATCTTGCTATGGAAACCTTGTTCCATAACCCTTGATAATTTCTACTTTGCTATACCCCTTACCTTGATATTCATCTCCTCCTTACTGCTATAAATCTTTTATCCACCCCTTGGCATGAAATTCTTTTAGAACTATCTCTTACCTCATTCTTTCATAACATGAAGTTGAAGCCTTAGAGATGAACCCTTGATAGAGATAGAACGCGCGATAGCATCGCAAGTTGGGTACCAATGATTGTTCTGCCTTGTCGAATTGTTATTATGAACTTGCTTGATTTGAATCTTTGTAATGAGTGCAATGATTTTATGGAGTTGTTCATAATTTCATTTAGTTTATATGCCCAAGGTATAAGGATTAATGGAATACATAGTTGGGTTCTCTTTCTCTATTGCTTGCTTTATTCTGTCTTCTCGGAGCAACATGTCCTTGTTAGCTTCTACCTCTATTTTTGGAAGATCAAAAAAATCTTGGAAAAATTCTGGACATAAGTAGACTTCAAGATAGTTCTATGGGCACAAGAATCACCCTGATAGCTATTATGGTTTGGGAGTTATGAAAATCACAAGACGATGCAACTGTATTGTCTGGAATCTGAAAATGTTTTGGTTGTGCCCTGTTTTCGACCATTATAACTACAGAATCTGGAAAAGTGTTCTACATCAAAGTTGTAGGAAATTTCAGTAGCTTTCCAACGGTATGTGCTGCGGTGGTCGGGGGTAGCTCGGCGGAGCTCGGCGTAGCTCGGCGGTGGTCGGGGGTAGCTCGGCGGTGGTCGGGGGTAGCTCGGCGGAGCTCGGCGTAGCTCGGCGGTGGTCGGGGGTAGCTCGGCGGTGATCGGGGGTAGTTCGGCGGAGCTCGGCGTAAATCGGCGGTGGTCGGGGGTAGCTCGGCGGTGGTCGGGGGTAGCTCGGCGGAGCTCGGCGTAGCTCGGCATAGTTCGGCGGTGCTCGGCAAAGCTCGGCAGAGCTCGGCGGGGCTCGGCATAGGTCGGCGTAGTTCGGCGTAGCTCGGCATAGCTCGGCGGAGCTCGGCATAGCTCGGCGGAGCTCGGCATAGCTCGGTGTACCTCGGCGTACCTCGGCGGGGCTCGGGCGAATCGGTCATTTGGGCGCCGAGGGTGCCGCTCTCCCGAGCTCTCCCGGGGAGGCTCGGGCGAATCGGAGATTTGGTGCGCCGAGGGTGCCGCTCTCCCGAGCTCTCCCGGGGAGGCTCGGGCGAATCGGACATTTGGGCGCCGAGGGTGCCGCTCTCCCGAGCTCTCCCGGGGAGGCTCGGGCGAATCGGAGATTTGGTGCTAGCAGGGTTCCAGGGCGTCTGTTCAAGGCGGTGGTGTCTCTCCGGTGCGGCGGACGATGACAGGGCGGCGATGACCATATTTCGGAAAGACAGGGCTCGGCTTTCCCCAATTGGCGTGCTCAGGCAGTCGTCCGACCAGATGGTGGCGGGTTAGAGTCGTGGTATGGCCTCCTTCTCTCCCACAGCATACGGCGGTTCTCCGACGAGGTGGAGGCGCACGTAGCCAAGGCGACAGTCATGATTTGGGGCTCGGCTATCTACGCGGCGGTGCCGAGGCAGACTTGGCGAACCTCGTCGGCCTTTCTCCGCAGCGCGAGGTACTCGGAACGGATTTTGGCGAGGCGGAACGTGTCGGCGGTGATCACGTTTCCCCGAGAACGCACCTCTCGGTGTTCCGGGCTATGGAGGTTCGATCTTCCGCAACTAAGCTTGTCCGAGGTGGTCGGTTTTTGTTCCTGGTCGCGGTATTGAGATGCTCCGGTCTTCGGCGGCGATGTCGCCGCGACTGTGAGGTTCCGGCGGGGCTAAGGAGGTCTTCTAGGAGATGTATACGCCTCCAGGGTCTATGGCGATGGTATACCAACTACCAATTTTGGCTACCAAGATTCCCAAGGTGCTCGGTTGTGGCGGCGGCGTGATGCCGGCGGCGGCTGACGACGGCAAGGTGGTTACGGTCTCGTTTTGGCATATCCGGACGTGGTTCCATCAAATTGGCGCGACTAAATGGGCATACGTCCCCTTAGTGGTGAACTAGTGACAGGGCAGGGCCTCCTTTTGGCTCCGGTCCGCGGCGGCGCTTCGGCGAGGTCGCGGCGCTCTCGAGCAGGGCGGACGAGGCTTCCTCTAGCGCTTAGATCCGCGTAGCTAGCTCAAGGGGTCGTGGCGGTGCTCCACGACGCTCTAACCTATACGGGTGCTAGTCGGATTGCTCGGAACGGGTGATTTGGCGTCGGAACGCGTCGGTGGTGAGCGCGCTCCGCCGAGAATGCGTCGTGCTGCGTTCTCGGTCTAGCAAGCTTGTAGTCCGGGGGTTTCGGCCGGTCGCATGAGTGCATGGTGCAGGTGATCTTCCTGAGCCGGTAAAGGCTCGTGCCTGCGCGTCCCGTGGGCGGTACGCCATGGCAAAAGCAGGGCAAGGTTCGGACATGGCGTGCGATGGCTCACCGTGGTGTCAATGAAGCTAGGATGGCGGTGCAGTGGCGAGTCGAAGCCGTGCAGAGCGATCGCAGTGCCGTGCCGCTCCTCGTCCGCAGCTCGGGCTTCTCCTCCTCTGCTCCGCCTTCCTCCTTCGCTCTCTCTCGGTGTGGTAGGTGGCTTGTGGAGCCGCAGCGTGGCGGCTGCGAGTGGGAATGGGCTAGGGCTCCTCGGGTGCTCCAATTTATAGCGGGGCTCGGGTGGCTACCTATGGCGGGCGGCTCTGATCTGCTCGGGCTGATCGGAGGGCTGTGGCTTGCGCGAGCTAGGGTTCCGGTGGTGCGCGCGGGCTCGCTTGGCGGCCAAAAAAGGAGGGGACAGGCGAGGGACAGCGGGGTCAGGGCTCTGCCATGCGTGGCGCTGTCGGTCACGCCATTTGCATGACCCTGTCGGCCACCGTCTACACGGAGAAGAGAAACAGGGGAAAAGAAAGAGTGACTGACAGGCGGGTCCCGGTTGGCAGCGGCTGCGAAAGGTGCTACGCGCGCGCGGTCGGCATCGCGCGTGCGCGCGGTGTTGGGCTGGTTTAGCAGGCCGGCTGGGCCGAATGGCTAGCCTAACTCTCTCTCCCTTTTCATTTTCTTTTTCTTTTTCTATTTTCACTTAAGTGTATAAATACATATATTACCCATTTTATATATTGAGTAAGTACAAACATAAATTGCAATAAATCCCAAATGTGATGCATAAGTTATTATTCTATGTGAATGGAATTAAAATGCAAGCTATACTCCTTTATTACCAAATTCATAATGAAAACTATATGCTTGCACAAGAAAAATGGGTTTTCACAATAAATAAATGAAAAATTTTAATTGGTTGGGATTTTTAGGTTGTGTGGATTTTTTTTTAGGGTTGTTACAGTCCTCCCCCTCATTAGGATCTCGACCTCGAGATTCAGAGATAACGTACCCAACGAAGAGGTAAGGAAACATAATCTGCAAGTCCGATTCTTTCTCCCACATAGCTTCCCTTTCAGTGTGATTGCTCCACTGTACCTTGCACATCGGAATAGTCTTGTTCCGCGTCTCCTTGGTATCCCGTGCCAAGATCTTGATCGGATGTTCCTTGTATTCAAGTGTGTCTTGCAGGTCTAATGCATCCGTAGGAACTTGCTCCTCGGGAAGCTTCAAACACTTCCTTAATTGCGAGACATGGAACATGGGGTGTACTCCAGATAATTCCTCCGGTAGTTCCAGCTTGTAAGCAAGCTTTCCAACCCTTTTACAGATCTTGTATGGCCCAATATATCTTGGTGCCAATTTCCTTTTTACGTGGAATCTGACGGTGCCACGAAGTGGAGATACCTTGAGGTAGACATAATCCCCAACCTTGAACTCAAGCTCTCTACGTCTTCTATCTGCATAGCTCTTTTGCCTACTTTGTGCAATCCTCAAATTTTCTCTTACTTGGGCAACACCTTCTTCTGCTTCCACAATCTTAGCAGGACCAAAGAAGGCCCTCTCTCCGGGTTCTGACCACATTAGCGGGGTCCTGCAGGGTCTCCCATACAATGCCTCAAACGGTGACATCTTGAGGCTTGTTTGATAGCTGTTGTTGTACGAGAATTCAGCGTGGGGTAAGCAGCTTTCCCAATTGGTCTTGTATTTTATCACACAAGCTCGGAGCATATCTTTGAGAATTTGGTTCACTCTTTCTGTTTGACCGTCAGTTTGTGGGTGATAAGCCGTGCTATAGTCCAGTTTGGTTCCGATGGATTTGTGCAAAGCCTGCCAGAATCGAGACGTGAATTGTGAGCCTTGATCAGATATTATGCTTGTGGGTGCCCCGTGTAGTCTCAGAATGTATGTTATGTATAAATCCGCCAGCCGTTCGGCCTCGTAGCCAATGCTGATGGGAATGAAATGAGCGACTTTGGTCAAACGGTCGACTATCACCCAAATCGAATCGTGTTTCTTCTCGGTGCGGGGTAACCCAACGATAAAATCCATCGAAATGCATTCCCATTTTCATTCTGGAATTGCGAGGGGTTGTAGTAGGCCGGCTGGTCGTTGATGTTCGGCCTTGATTCTCCTGCAAGTGTCACATCGGGCTACATGCCCTGCAATGTCTGCCTTCATATTCTCCCACCAGAAATGTTTCTTGAGGTCATGGTACATCTTGGCTGACCCTGGGTGAATGCAATATTTGGAGTCATGCCCTTCTGACAGAATCTCTTCTCGTATCGCGGAATCCGTCGGTACACAGATTCTATCTTTGTACCATACAGTTCCCTGCTCATCTTCTCGGTATTCGGGGCCTCTTCCCAGCTTCATCAAACCACGGATATAGTCTATCTCCGGACAGTTCTTTTGCGCTTCACGGATCCGTGGGGTGAGATTGTACTCGACGCGAAGCTCATTTAGCATGCCATAGGGAACTACCTCGAGCTGGAACGCGTCAAACTCTCTCCTGAGCTCAGACGGCATAGACTTGGTGATGAGGGTATGGCAGTAGCTTTTGCGGCTAAGTGCATCAGCGACAACATTAGCCTTTCCTGGGTGGTAATGGATCTCAAGATCATAGTCCTTGATGAGTTCTAGCCATCTGCGCTGCCTCATATTCAGATCTTCTTGTGTGAAGAAGTACTTCAGGCTCTTGTGATCAGTGTATATGTCACACTTGTTGCTCATTAGATAGTGTCTCCAAATCTTGAGTGCATGCACTACGGCTGCAAGCTCTAGGTCATGAGTCGGGTATCGCTGCTCATGTTCCTTCAACTGTCTTGAGGCATAAGCTATCACTCTTCCTTCTTGCATTAGTACACAGCCCAAACCTTGCCGAGAGGCGTCACAATATACAACAAAATCTTTGTGAATGTCGGGTAGGGCTAGTACAGGTGTAGTAGTGAGCTTCTCCTTCAAGGTCTGGAAACTCTTCTCACATTCAGGAGTCCATATAAACTTGTTCTCTTTCTTCAGCAAGTTGGTCATGGGTCTTGCAATCTTGGAGAAATTCTCAATAAATCTGCGATAGTATCCAGCAAGTCCCAAAAAGCTTCTGATTTCTGACACATTACGGGGTTGTTCCCACTCTTTCACAGCTTCAATCTTGGCTGGGTCCACCGCGACTCCTTCTCCTGACAGTACATGTCCAAGGAAAGCAACTTCCTCAAGCCAGAATTCGCACTTGGAGAATTTGGCGTATAGCTGGTTGCGAGACAACCTCTCCAATACGGTCCTCAGATAATGTTCATGTTCCTCTTTTGTGGCTGAATAAACCAATATATCATCATTGAATACCACCACAAACTTGTCTAGCTCATTCATGAAGATCTTGTTCATCATGTTCATGAAGTATGCTGGAGCATTAGTGAGTCCAAATGAGACTACTGTGCACTCATACTGTCCATATCTAGTGACAAATGCAGTCTTCAGAATATCTTCTTCCCTGATCTTCATCTGATGATACCCTGATCAGAGATCGATCTTCGAGAAGTACTTGGCCTTACTCAGTTGATCTAACAGATCATCGATGCGGGGCAGTGGGTACTTATTCTTGACTGTGACTGCATTCAGATTCCGGTAGTCAATGCACATCCTCATCGTGCCATCCTTCTTCTTGACAAACAAAACGGGAGATCCCCAGGGCGAGGTACTAGGCCTAATGAAGCCCTTCTCCAGTAATTCTCCCAGCTGCTTCTTGAGTTCCTTCAACTCATCAGCCGACATTCTGTAGGGTCTTTTGGCAATCGGTGCAGTTCCTGGCATCAGCTCTATAACAAACTCCACATCTCTATCTGGTGGCATACCTGGCAACTCCTCTGGAAATACGTCATTGAATTCACAGACTACTGGCACATCTCTGAATGTTAGCTCCATCTTATCTGCCTTAATCTCCAGTGCACATAGGAGGGCTTGGACTCTCTCGGTTTGGGGTACACATCGGACAGCTGTTCCCCAAGGGTGGGTCACCTGAACATATCTAGGTGAACAAGATATCACTCCCCGATGTTTGGTTAGCCAGTCCATGCCTAAGATGACATCTAAGCTATTGGAGGGTAGTAAGGTTAGGTCAGCTCGAAAGTCAAGTCCCTCGATTGTGATTATCACTCCCCTACATATGTGAACGCTTCTGAAGGTTCCTAAGGGCGAGCTAGTTAGGATGGGGTTTGCTCTCGGGGTTACAGGTATGTTATGCTTTTGTGCAGTAATAATCTTGTAGTGGTTTAAGTAGGAGTTAGATGTTTTCAATGATTTAAATGGATTAAAACATTTTTCATGCTATCCTACACTCAACCAAAGAAGCATAGAGATCCATAAGAAGCATAAGATCCAAATGTCACTCATCACATGGTTATTATTATATAAAGGATGTTCCTAGCTGCTAAGAAGATCGTGCTATGCGCAGATAGTCAATGACAGGACAACTCATGGTATCACTAGTCTAAGGGCCACGCAGGGTCCCATAAGCTACTGGTGCATAAGGTCGAGTACGGCGTCGGGTATGCGGCTGTCCTCTGCCTCGATCTCGTCTTCGGTCATGGTCAGGCGCTTGACGTAGTCGAGTGCTACAGCTAGCTCTGGAGTGGCCTCAATCTCCTGTATCCTTAGAGACGGACACGCTCTCAGGTTGAGCGTAGTGGGTGGTACACGGAAGTCTCCCTCCCGGGGCTTCACCATCTCCAGTGGGGGAAGCGAACTCTGTACCTTCCGGACCTCAATAGCTCTCCTGGCATCGGACTGTTTCCAAGCCGTCTCTGTCCTCCGTAACTTGTCCTTTAGGAACTCCACCATCTTCACGCGGTCGATCAGAATCCCTTGGTTGCGGGTGGACTTCTCCTCGGCTTTCTCCAACTGCTTCTCCAACTCCCTGATCCTGGAGCGCAACGTGCTCATCTCGACTCCTCTGTCTCTGCGCCTCTGCTCCCTCTCAGCAAGCGCTTCCTCCTTGTCGTCCAGCCTCCTCTGTAATCCCAATACTCTGCTGTTCAGGTAGTCATTGCGAAGCCCAAAATCCCCGATCTTGTCTCGCAAGTCGGCGATCTCGGCTCGGTGTAACTCATCACGGCGCTGCATCTCCAGCTGCAAGTCAGTGACTGCTCTGCTCAAACTCTCCAGGGTCTGAGTCCCTTTCTGCAAACTGTCCTCGACCTCTGCCATGCGTGCTCGGTCACGCTGCCTCCTTTGCTCCAATGAGCTGATGAACTCGTCCTGCTCCTGGAGGTGGTGTGCCATTGTGCGTAGGCAAGGGTCAGTCTCGGCCTGAACAATCTGTCTGGTGTACAGAATCCTCTGGATGGGGTCAGGGTGTAGCTCCAAAGCCTGAGGTAGCAGACGGAAGTGGGTCCCCTTAAGGTACTCGTATGCTGTGTACACAACTGCGCGTAGTACCTTGCGGGAGACGGACTGTACTCCGTCCTCCACAGTCTCTCCAGCAGTGTAGTCAGTAAAAACCGGCATCCCTGGAAGGGTCAGGCTGACGGGAGTCTCAACTCTGGTAGTGACAGGTCCTTCAAACCTCTCAGCCTCGACAAGCTTCCCTCGGCTGAAGTACTGGATCTGGTCAGACGGTGCTCCCAGCTCCTCCAACACCTGGCGTAGCACTATAGCAAATCCGCCGTGGTTCCTCCCATTGATCGGGATCTCAATAGTGCCGTCGTGCAGTGGACGAAGTGGTGGTCCAAGGCTGGTCATCTACAAATTTTCCAAGAAACGGATTAGCAGGTCCTTGTATTAGATAAGCCATTGCATAAAAAGTGAATGCAAGGTCGGTAATATAACCGAAAGAGAGTCTGGCTTCCTATTCTAACGTTCATTTTCTATGGGTCTCATCCTACAGTCAAGTATATCTCTGATACCAACTGAAACGACCTCGATTTCCGTGAAGGGAAATCCACAGGCCCGAATTGTAATTCAACAGATTGCTTGGGACAATCCATGAAATTACCAATATCTCAGTTGTCACCAGGATCCATACAACGGTAATTAAGTCTTACATAAACACTTATTACATCGCCACATTGGCGGAATCAACATTCAGAGAAGCTTTGGAAGATGCGGAAGCTATTCATCCTTCACGGCCAACTCGAGTGTAGCATGTGACCCTATTCTTCGCCATCGTCTTCCTCGAAGTCGTACTCATTCTCGTCACCTGACAGCAAATTTATCAGTACGATTTGTACTGGCCACGGAGCCCACCTATGCAGCATTTGCTTTGTGGAAAGTGGATGCAAGGCTATTCGAGCAGACCTATAGGCTGAGGTTTTCCTATGCAGCTGTAATCAATGTTTAATTAATCAAGTTTTATCTCCAGTTAACACCATCATCCCTTTTCCCATCACCACACCTCACATACCCACACCTCACTCTCATTCGACAGGCCCAACTCCCTCTCGGGCCTATCTCAGCGGCACACTACCACAACGGGTACACTGCCGGAAAAATGTCATCCATGGGGAGAAAAGAATATGCTCTCATCTAATAGTGGTTGCAGAAACATTAGGAAAGGTCCATAGCCAACAGGTTGGCATATGTATCGATCGATCAACCATACACTCTGCAGAGGTTTTACTACTCACAAGATTAGCCATCATCGATGCTGTACAATCATCTAGGCAGAATTCCGGGTGCTTGCTTGCCTAGGTCGGTACCACCCTACCACTCAGCCCTGGGATATTCCGGATCCAACACCGTCATGCTGAGACTGGGAGACGCAGCACCGGGCCCAACCAGTGGTACTGCGCATCTAGGACGGTACGGGAATCTCTCCATCCATCACCGCCCACCCTTATCACCTTTCAACCTAGCAGTAGTGGTACCGCCCTACCAAGTAGTCCAGCCGTCTCCCGCCCATCAGAAGCGAGCGAGTAGCAAGGGAATCCAGATGTTTCCGGTCACTAGTCAGATCCTAGGTTGTGACCAAGCAGGCATCTTCACCGAGGGGATACTCTCCCCGTGCCATCCCAGCACCTCCGTGCATGGGCTTCAAACCACCAAGGCTATCCCACCCGGAACCTCCTCAACAATCTTTACCCGCCACAGGTATCTCTCGTGGGGATGCCCAGGTTGCACCCCCGGCACGGCTTGCCCCACGGGCTTGTCTCACATCCCACTTGGTCGACATCAACCCTTACCACGCACCCAAGACGCACGCAGCACTCTCTCCTAGTGGTTATAATCAGATATACACCGTCCCAATTCCACCACATAGTATATAGCAAGTAGTAAGTAGTGGAAGAGTAACAGTAAATTAAGCAGCAGCTAACCTAGCAGCAGATAGCAGGGTAAAGTCTTATCAAGGCAGGGAATTCAAATATACTACCATGCAACCAATCCATACATAATCATAAAGCAATAGCAACAATGTCATTTGCAATGCCTAAATAGGATCTAAGGATTTGGTGGGACGTGGCACCTTCGTAGTCGTCTCCTAGCTCCTGAAAGTACTCGTGGTCGTCTTCCTTAGTCAGATCCTCCTCCGGCTCTGAAATCGAACACGAAATAGTCGCGTCAGCGACTCCTATAGAGTATTTCAGAAAAATCCAATAAAATAAAGAGCCAAATGCACACAAACATAGTCTTAGATTGTAGATCTTATTTTTCTGAGAATTTTGATATATGGTGCGCAATTTTTGGGCATCGTATGAATAAGTTATGAATTTCCGAAGATTATCCTGTTTTCTGAAAATGGAAAAATTGGTCGGTTAATCAGGGGCAGCTCGGGATTGGTCCACGTGGCGCGCGGGTCCAGTAGTGCGGCATGTGGCGCCTCATCAGAACACAGACCCGATGGTCGCCCACCAGGTGTTCGATGCTGGTTCCTCAGAGAGTCGCCGGCGTCGGCGTAGCTCGGCGTAGGTCGGCGGAGCTCGGCGGTGGTCGGGGGTAGCTCGGCGGAGCTCGGCGTAGCTCGGCGGTGGTCAGGGGTAGCTCGGCGGTGATCGGGGGTAGCTCGGCGGAGCTCGGCGTAAATCGGCGGTGGTCGGGGGTAGCTCGGCGGTGGTCGGGGGTAGCTCGGCGGAGCTCGGCGTAGCTCGGCATAGTTCGGCGGTGCTCGGCAAAGCTCGGCAGAGCTCGGCGGGGCTCGGCATAGGTCGGCGTAGTTCGGCGGAGCTCGGCATAGCTCGGCGGAGCTCGGCATAGCCCGGTGTACCTCGGCGTACCTCGGCGGGGCTCGGGCGAATCGGTCATTTGGACACCGAGGGTGCCGCTCTCCCGAGCTCTCCCGGGGAGGCTCGGCCGAATCGGAGATTTGGTGCGCCGAGGGTGCCGCTCTCCCGAGCTCTCCCGGGGAGGCTCGGGCGAATCGGACATTTGGGCGCCGAGGGTGCCGCTCTCCCGAGCTCTCCCGGGGAGGCTCGGGCGAATCGGAGATTTGGTGCTAGCAGGGTTCCAGGGCGTCTGGTCAAGGCGGCGGTGTCTCTCCGGTGCGGCGGACAATGACAGGGCGGCGATGACCATATTTCGGAAAGACAGGGCTTGGCTTTCCCCAATTGGCGTGCTCAGGCAGTCGTCCGACCAGATGGTGGCGGGTTAGAGTCGTGGTATGGCCTCCTTCTCTCCCACAGCATACGGCGGTTCTCCGACGAGGTGGAGGCGCACGTAGCCAAGGCGACAGTCATGATTCGGGGCTCGGCTATCTACGCGGCGATGCCGAGGCAGACTTGGCGAACCTCGTCGGCCTTTCTCCGCAGCGCGAGGTACTCAGAACGGATTTTGGCGAGGCGGAACGTGTCGGCGGTGATCACGTTTCCCCGAGAACGCACCTCTCAGTGTTCCGGGCTATGGAGGTTCGATCTTCCGCAACTAAGCTTGTCCGAGGTGGTCGGTTTTTGTTCCTGGTCGCGGTATTGAGATGCTCCGGTCTTCGGCGGCGATGTCGCCGCGACTGTGAGGTTCCGGCGGGGCTAAGGAGGTCTTCTAGGAGATGTATACACCTCCAGGGTCTATGGCGATGGTATACCAACTACCAATTTTGGCTACCGAGATTCCCAAGGTGCTCGGTTGTGGCGGCGGCGTGATGCCGGCGGCAGCTGACGACGGCCAGGTGGTTACGGTCTCGTTTTGGCATATCCGGACATGGTTCCGTCAAATTGGCGCGACTAAATGGGCATACGTCCCCTTAGTGGTGAACTAGTGACAGGGCAGGGCCTCCTTTTGGCTCCGGTCCGCGGCGGCGCTCCGGCGAGGTCGCGGCGCTCTCGAGCAGGGCGGACGAGGCTTCCTCTAGCGCTTAGATCCGCGTAGCTAGCTCAAGGGGTCATGGCGGTGCTCCACGACGCTCTAACCTATACGGGTGCTAGTCGGATTGCTCGGAACGGGTGATTTGGCGTCGGAACGCGTCGGTGGTGAGCGCGCTCCGCCGAGAACGCGTCGTGCTGCGTTCTCGGTCTAGCAAGCTTGTAGTCCGGGGGTTTCGGCCGGTCGCATGAGTTCATGGGGCAGGTGATCTTCCTGAGCCGGTAAAGGCTCGTGCCTGCGCGTCCCGTGGGCGGTACGCCATGGCAAAAGTAGGGCAAGGTTCGGACATGGCGTGCGATGGCTCACCGTGGTGTCGGTGAAGCTAGGATGGCGGTGCAGTGGCGAGTCGAAGCCGTGCAGAGCGATCGCAGTGCCGTGCCGCTCCTCATCCGCAGCTCGGGCTTCTCCTCCTCTGCTCCGCCTTCCTCCTTCGCTCTCTCTCTCGGTGTGGTAGGTGGCTTGTGGAGCCGCAGCGTGGCGGCTGCGAGTGGGAATGGGCTAGGGCTCCTCGGATGCTCCAATTTATAGCGGAGCTCGGGTGGCTACCTATGGCGGGCGGCTCTGATCTGCTCGGGCTGATCGGAGGGCTGTGGCTTGCGTGAGCTAGGGTTCCGGTGGTGCGCGCGGGCTCGCTTGGCGGCCAAGAAAGGAGGGGACAGGCGAGGGACAGCGGGGTCAGGGCTCTGCCATGCGTGGCGCTGTCGGTCATGCCATTTGCATGACCCTGTCGGCCACCGTCTACACGGAGAAGAGAAACAGGGGAAAAGAAAGAGTGACTGACAGGCGGGTCCCGGTTGGCAGCGGCTGCGAAAGGTGTTGCGGGCGCGGTCGGCATCGCGCGTGCGCGCGGTGTTGGGCTGGTTTAGCAGGCCGGCTGGGCCGAATGGCTAGCCTAACTCTCTCTCCCTTTTCATTTTCTTTTTCTTTTTCTATTTTCACTTAAGTGTATAAATACATATATTACCCATTTTATATATTGAGTAAGTACAAACATAAATTGCAATAAATCCCAAATGTGATGTATAAGTTATTATTCTATGTGAATGGAATTAAAATGCAAGCTATACTCCTTTATTACCAAATTCATAATGAAACCTATATGCTTGCACAAGAAAAATGGGTTTTCACAATAAATAAATGAAAAATTTCAATTGGTTGGGATTTTTAGGTTGTGTGGATTTTTTTTAGGGTTGTTACACTATTCCACCCACACCTCAGGAGAAGTTTAGGCTTGTGGTCAACCAGTCAATTGTGTCCCTGTGGAGTTGGCGTCTAGACGCGAAGATCGGAGTGTCTTTCCGCTATTTGTTTCTTAAAGGTTATATTTTAATTATTACTACGTTATGTATTTGATCATTGTCTTTTGATATTACCTTGTATTTGTCGGCTTATGTGTGTGACTGATCCTGGGGCGCACATAAGGTTATGCATTCAATTGTATCCTTAAAATTGGGTGTGACAGTCACCAATGGAGGAGAGAGGGGAACTGCTTTTTCTGTCTGTAACAGGCAGAAAGTCGGGAGCTGAAAGAAGAGACCGTTGAGAGAAGAAAAAGTAGTATTTATATGCTGTCGTTCAACGGTCGGACAAAGTGCGGCACTGCCGCCCTTTAAGTGCGGCACTGCCGCACTGGCAAATTCCATTAGAAAGGTGCAAGTGAGGTATTTCTGGAATTTTCTAGGTGTGAGGATGTTGTTTCTGGGATATGAGCACTTGATTCAACAGATTGACTGGCATCTCTTAGGAACTCTTTAATCGTACGGCATCCCTAAACTCAAATTCAAAAGTAAAACGAAATTAAACCTCTGTTTGAGTTGGTCACCGCAGCTGCAAGTTAGCATTGAGTTCTTTGAAACACATATCATCATCTCGCATTGATTCCCTGCTCATCATCTTGATAGAAATCATTAGTTCTCTAATTCGGTGGTCATCAATACCAAAACCCACATTAGGGAGTGATTGCACTTTCAATCTTCCCCTTTTTGGCAATTGATGAGAACCTAATTAGAGCTTACCAAAGATAATCATGAATACTGTAAAAAACAAGCTTTGGATGTAAAGAACTTCTCAAAAGGTGTGGAAACGAAAATTGGATATCCAAATTGGCATAAAAGGCCAACCATCCACACAAGAGTGAAAATAGGAGAATTTCTTTACAATCAAAGGTTCTGTGGGGTGCTGCACACTGTGTCAAACAATTAAACGTGATGCATATGACAGTTCAAGACACACAAGATTTGGCTGAGGAAGCACAAGGCGGCACTGCCGCACCCTGAGGGCGGCACTGTCGCACTGGCTTCTTCAGTCAGATCACAACCAGATTTAAACAGCACCTGCACACTCACAAGCTCTACATAGATATAAAATATGAAGTTCCAGAACACACAAACACAATATATATCCGAAAACGATAGAGAAAGAGTCGAGTATATAGCTAAATTATTACAAACCATAATAAAAATAGTTTTAACTCTCAATCTCACACACTAACTAAGCTCCACTGCAGCAAGGCGACGAAGAAGAATTTGACCCCTCTAATTTCTCCCCCTTTGGCATCAAATACCAAAAAGAGAGAAGAGAAGAGAGCTCAATCCTGAAGCTGAGACCAATCGACGCCTTCATCATCACCACCATTACCACCATAAGGGCTGCCATCATCATCATTATCTGAGTCGGAAACAACTGCCTTGCCTCCACGGTGAGTAGTGGCTGTGAAGCGAGTGGTGCCTGAAGTGCCTGCACCCTGAGTGGTGTGACCTGCCTGTCTCTGAGTGCGCATCCACTGCTGATGGGAAGCAAGCGTATCATCCTCACCGGGCATGCCATACTGAGGCAGGTGCTGCTGCTGCTGCTGTGTATACTGAGGATGCTGGTACCCATACTGTGGCTGCTGATATCCATACTATGGCTACTGGTATGGCTGATACTGCTGCTGGAAAGGATCATACTGCTGTTGTCCTCCATCATCATCAGAGTCATCATCATCATCATCAGAATCTGTAGGGAGCTCAAAGGGAGGAGGAGGTTGAATAGGAGGTAAATCTAGAAGTCCCACCTTCGCCCTAGCCTCCCTAGCCTCAAGTCTGGCTGCATAAGCTGTAGCTGCTGAATATGTGCAAGTAGCAAAGATGGAAGTCAAAATCTTCTTGATGAAGCCCTTCTTCTTGCCCCTTCTTCTACCAGATGATGTCCCTGGAACATCTGTATGTGCCTGATGACTGCCACTTCCCTTCTCTACACCATGTGGTCTTGGCCTGTCAATCTTGTATACTGGATGAGCTGTATCATGTGGAAAGCGAATACCAGAAACCCTCTCAATGATAAACATGAGATAGGGGGCATAAGGCAAGCCCCTTCTCCCATCATCCAGAGCAGCAGAGAACTCATGCCACAAAAAGCGAGGAACATTGAACCTCTCACCTGTGTGAAAGCGAACAAGCACGTTCCTAGCAAAACCATTAATATCAGAAGCTGCTCCATCCTTTGGATTTATGGTGTTTCTGATCAAATTGTTCATCACATAGTACACAGAGATTAGGCCCTTAGCCTTGCCATCAGCCACCCTGGGATCCCTGTAAAGAGCCCTCATCTGCTCAACCTCAAGGCGAGACTCATCATGAATCTCAGTAAACTGCCTGTGCACATCACCAAAATCAAGAATGCGGCTGAAGGTGATAAAATCAAGTCTATAGTGTCGACCTTCAGTCATACAGTGAATCTCATCAATGTTTGCATTGTGATAATAAGTGGCATGAAATTGTGCAAGTACCTTTGTGTTCCATCCATACCTGAAGCTCATCAAATCAGTCAAGTCAAACCTATCACAAAGCCTGATAGCAGCATTGAACTCCGGCTCATTTCTATCTCTCATATCCTGGAAGTCCACATACTGCATGTGCACAATCTTGGATTTCCTGGCACCAAGAATAGCTGTCCTATAGAAGTTGGAGTGAAAGACAGTCCAAAATCTATAGTCAATCCCCAAAAGACCATCAGAGGTATATGGGTTGACAGCTCTAGCCTGCTGAGTCTCTGACCAAGACTTGGAATAATCAACTACAGGGTGAGGCATATTATCAACAGGAGCATGCATCTAGGGATTCTCATCTGAATCTCTCATGTAGCTGTCATCATATTCATTCAGATGATTAGGAGTGCTAGGACAACCTCTATAGGAAATAGGAAATCCCTCCAGCTGGCGTCTCTCCTCATCCTGAATGTACTGCTCATGAGCGGCACGATCATCAGCGGCGTAAGGAGCTGCACCGCTGCTGGTACTCTTGCGTCCCCTCTTGGAAGGTTTCTTTGACAACTGTTTTTTCAAAATTCGAGGGCCGCCACTTCCGCCTCCTTGCTCCATCTATGCAATAAAATGAGACTTTGACAAGAAACTGTGTAAACTGGATATATAGAACTTGCTGCATCAAAAATTTAACCACTGAAACGAGATGAACATCGTCCAGAAAACGGTGCCTGGAGCTCAACCCAGGCAGGGCAGCACTACCGCACCCTGAGTGTGGCACTGCCGCACCCAGCTCCTGCATCCGAAGTTTGCACATTTTGATTCAGTGGCTAACTTTTCGATTCAACAACTTCTATATTCCATCACAATCTTAGAAATTGAAGTACAACAATAGATCGGGCCATGAAATCCATTTATGAATGAGACAAGGAGCAATATTTTGAATCTGAGAGGTAAACATTTGAAAACGAAATCCTAGAGGAAAACTAAATCGATCCACGGGAACCTGACCCGGAGCACTTGCTCCTGCAGGGTGCGGCACTGCCGCCCTGGCTAGGGTTCGCCGAATCGAGTCGGGCTTCTTCCACGATTTCACCACAAAAGCTCCCCCTAAATCCATGATACTACCCCTGGCAACTCGAATCCGCAACTGGAAATCACGCATTGCATAGATCGAGAAGGTTTAGGGTTTCACCTTGATTCAAACCGAAGATTGAGGAGGAAAGAAGAGCAATCTCCAAGCCTTCACACCTTGATCAGCACGAGAAAGAGAAGGAGATGCTAGCCTTAGGTGCACCAATGCCGGGGAAACTCTGGTAAGATGGCGGCGAGGAACACCGGCGCCCTCAATTTCACGAGAGAGAGGAGGAGTTGGGGGCGGCACGGTCTGGGGATGAAACAGAGGGAGAGAGACGGTGGGGCGGCCAGAAGTAGATGAGAGAGTCAGGGCCCACGTCTCAGAGAAATTTGGGCCGAAACCGCTCAGGTTTCAGAGTGCGGCACTGCCGCCCTGCCCAAACAGGGAGTTTCAAAACCTATTTTCTCGACCCTGTTTCTATCACATATATATATATTTTCAAGATATTATGACTAGAAACAATCAACAATAAAAACTATGGTCATACACCTTGAAAACCTCTTTGAATTAGTTTTGAAAGACAATATGAAACTTTTCAAAAACTTTTCCTAAGTCGCTAGGTTGTCAAACAAGTGTGTGCTACATGTCAAGCCAGGTTCCTTGAATCAAGTATATTTAGTTCATTTCTCAAAGCTCAAAATCTTGACTCGTCGAGAGGCTTAGTAAAGATATCGGCTAGTTGCTTTTCGGTACTCACATGGCGAATTTCGATATCTCCTTTGGTTTTGTGGTCTCTCAAAAAGTGATAACGGATGTCTATGTGTTTTGTTCTTGAGTGACTTACCGGGTTGTTTGCAAGTTTTATGGCACTTTCATTGTCACACAAAAGTGGGATTTTGGTGAAGTGACATCCGAAATCTTTTAAGGTTTGCCTCATCCAAAGTAGTTGAGCACAACAAGTGCCGGCTGCAACATACTCGGCTTCGGCGGTGGAGAGCTACACAATTTTGCTTTTTAGAGCTCCAAGACACTAGGGACCGTCCAAGGAATTGACACGTCCCCGAAGTGCTTTTTCTATCTACTTTGCAATCGGTGTAATCGGAATCCGAATACTCAAGTAGATTGAACTTAGAGCCCTTAGGATACCACAAGCCAAGATTTGGAGTATGAACTAAATATCTCAAGATTCTTTTATCAGCGGTTAAGTGACATTCTTTAGGATTGGCTTGAAATCTAGCACACATGCACATGCTAAGCATTATGTCTGGCCTAGATGCACACAAGTAAAGTAGAGAGCCGATCATAGAACAATATACCTTTGTATCAACGGCTTTCCCTTCTTCATTGAGATCAAGATGTCCATTGATTGGCATGGGAGTTTTGATAGGCTTTGCATTCACCATGTCAAACTTCTTGAGCATATCATGGGTGTACTTCGTTCTACAAATAAATGTTCCTTCCTTCAATTGCTTGATTTGAAAACCAAGGAAGAACTTCAATTCACCCATCATGGACATCTCAAATCTCTTAGTCATGATTCTACTAAACTCCTCACAAAAAGATAGGTTAGTACTACCAAATATTATGTCATCGACATATATTTGGCATACAAAGATATCTTTAGCAAACTTGCGAGTAAAGAGAGTAGGATCGGCTTTGCCTATTTCAAATCCTTACTTGAGCAAGAAATCCTTAAGGCATTCATACCATGCTCTTGGTGCTTGCTTAAGCCCATAGAGCACCTTTTGGAGTTGGTAGACATGATTGGGGAACTTGGGATCTTCAAAACCCGTTGGTTGCTCAACATAGACAAGCTCTTGGATTGGACCATTCAGGAATGCACTTTTGACATCCATTTGATATAACTTGAAGTCATGATGGGCAGCATAGGCAAGAAGCATCTAGATTGCTTCAAGCCTAGCCACCGGTGCATATGTTTCCTCAAAATCCAATCCCTCTACTTGAGTAAAGCCTTGAGCAACCAATCTTACCTTATTCCTTGTCACCACGCCGTTCTCATCTTGCTTGTTACGGAAGACCCATTTGGTGCCAATCACATTTGTATTGGGTCTCTTCACCAAGGTTCACACTTGGTTTCTTGTGAAGTTGTTGAACTCTTCTTGCATCGCCAATACCCAATCCGGGTCTCTAAGTGCATCTTCAACCTTAAGAGGCTCCAAAGAGGAAACAAACGTATAATGTTCACAAAAATTTGCTAAATGAGAACGAGTCATTACCCCCTTTCGAAGGCTCCCAAGGATATTATCAATGGGGTGATCCCGTTGAATCGTTTGACGTAGCCTTGGATGCTCAACACCTTCTTGCTATTCTTCTGGCTCATCACAATCTTCCAGATCAAAGATTGGAGCAAGATCTAGACCATGGTGCAGACCTGACTCAGTTCTGGTTGCTGAGGAGGGGGCGGCACTGCTGCCCTTGGGGGCGGCACTGCCACTCTACTTTTCTGTAGCAGGGGTGCCCTGCTCTTCTCTGGTGAGTGCGTCAGCAGAGTCTTGTACAACAGCATCTTGAGGCTCCCTCTGTTTGGCTGCAGGAATTTCTTGTGGCCTTATATCGCCAATGGTCAATTACTTGATAGCCTCACAAGGTGGATCCTCCTTATCTACAACACTAGAGTCAACTTGCTCTACTTGAGAGCCATTAGATTCATCAAATGTCACATCTACCGCTACTTCAACTTGACCGGAGTTTTTGTTGAAGACACGGTAGGCATGCTCATTTGATCCATAACCAAGTAGAAAACCTTCATCAACTTTAGGTTCAAATTTAGAGGTTTTGGGTTTCTTGTTAAGTATGAAACACTTACACCCAAACACTCTAAAGTATGACACCTTGGGTTTGTTACCGGTGAGGAGCTCATAGGAGGTCTTCTTCAACTTCTTGTGTAGGTAGAGACGGTTGATGGCATGACCAGCGGTGTTGACGGCATCACTCTAAAAGATGTCCGGCGTCTTGTATTCATCAAGCATTGTCCTTGCCATATCAATGAGTGTTCTATTCTTTCTCTCTACTACACCATTTTGTTGAGGGGTGTACGGAGTTGAAAACTCATGCTTGATGCCCTCTTCATCAAGAAATTCCTCCACTAGGGTGTTCTTGAACTCGGTCCCATTATCACTTCTCACTTTCTTGATGGGGAGATCGAATTCCTTTTGTGCCCTCCTAACAAAGGTCTTCACCTTCTCTTGTACCTGGCACTTATCATAGATAAAGAACACCCAAGTAAAACGAGAATAATCATCAACAATAACTAAGCCGTATTTGTTACCACCAATGCTAAGATAGGCAACCGGCCCAAAGAGATCCATATGAATCAACTCCAATGGTTGAGTGGTGGTCATGATGCTCTTTGATGGATGTGGCACGCCTACTTTCTTTCCAGCTTGGCAAGCACTGCAAATCCTGTCTTTCTCAAAGTGAACATTAGTTAGTCCAATAATGTGGTTGTCTTTTAGAAGTTTGGCCAAGTTCCTCATCCCAACATGTGCTAGGTGGCGATGCCACAATCAGCCCATGCTAGATTTTGCCACTAAACAAGTCTCAAGGTTGGCTTTCCCTTTGTTGAAATCAACTAGGTAAAGCTTTCCCTTTAGTTGAACCGTAAAAGCAATAGAGGAATTGTTGACGGTGGATAACGTCAACTTTTATTAGAACTTTAGACATGAAAGGACACATGAATATACACTAGTCTAGAGTTTTAACTGACAGTTTCCACGAGTTTTGCATGTTCTGTATTTTCCAGGGGCTATTCCAGAAAAGCGTAAAAGAGGGGTTAAAGAGCATAAAAGACACGAAACTTAACCACCAAGGAAACATCATCACGAAGACCCTGGAAGGATCTAGAAGACACCCGAGCAAGCGGGGCCCTAGATCCCACAAAGTGGGGCCGGCTGGCCCTAGGGTGGGGCCGGCCGCGCCCCATGCTGAGTCTGGGCCCCACCTTCTAGAATGTTCCTCCCACGCTTCCTTGGCACCCAAGTAAAGCATCCCTCCGTCGTTCTAAAGTCGGTTTGATCCGACGATGCACATAACATGAGACCCAGATCGATGACGTGGCGGTTCCTTGCCCCCTACTCTACCTCGGCCTATATAAGAACGCCCCAAGCCCCCTCCAGAAGGCATTCTACACCCCAGTGCTTCATATTCTCTACATAAATTAGGGTTATGGTTCCTCTAGTTGATCTAGTTCTAGTTCATCTAGTTGTAGCAGTTAGGAGAGACTAGTTCATCTAGATCTAGTCTTATTTAGAGATTAGAGAGATAGAGTGAAACGACCTCGATTTCCGCGAAGGGAAATCCACAGGCTCGAATTGTAATTCAACAGATTGCTTGGGACAATCCATGAAATTACCCATATCTCAGTTGATGCCAGGATCCATACAACGGTAATTAAGTCTTACATAAAAATTTATTACATCACCACATTGGCGGAATCATCATTCAGAGAAGCTTTAGAAGATGCGGAAGCGATTCATCCTTCACGGCCAACTTGAGTGTAGCACGTGACCCTATTCCTCGTCATCATCTCCCTCGAAGACGTACTCATTCTCGTCACCTGACAGCAAATTTATCAGTACGATATGTACTGGCCACGGAGCCCACCTATGCAGCATTTGCTTTGTGGAAAGTGGATGCAAGGCTATACAAGCAGACCTATAGGCTGAGGTTTCCTATGCAGCTGTAAATAATGTTTAATTAGTCAAGTTTTATCTCCAGTTAACACCATCATCCCTTTTCTCATCACCACATCTCACATACCCACACCTCACTCTCATTCGACAGGCCCAACTCCCTCTCGGGCCTATCTCAGCGGCACACTACCACAGCGGGTACACTGCCGGAAAAATATCATCCAGGGGGAGAAGAGAACACTCACTACACTAGTAGAAGCTTCACAGGAAAGGTCCATAGCCAACAGGTTGGCATATGTATCGATCGATCAACCGTACACTCTGCAGAGGTTTCGCTACTCACAAGATTAGCCATCATAGGTGATGCGCTATCACCTAGGCAGAATTCCGGGTGCTTGCTTGCCTAGGTTGGTACCACCCTACCACTCAGCCCTGGGATATTCTGGATCCAACACCGTCATGCTAAGACTGGGAGACACAGCACCGGGCCCAACCAGTGGTACTACGCATCTAGGACGGTACGGGAATCTCTCCATCCGTCACCGCCCACCCTTATCACCTTTCAACCTAGCAGTAGTGGTACCGCCCTACCAAGTAGTCTAGCCCTCTCCCGCCCATCAGAAGCGAGTGAGTAGAAAAGGATTCCCATGAAGCTGAAACTAGTCCATCCTAGGTTTGACCAAGCAGGCATCTTCACTTAGGGGATACTCTCCCCGTGCCATCACAGCACCTCCGTCCACGGGCTTCAAACCACCAAGGCTATCCCACCCGGAACCTCCTCAACAACCTTACCCGCCACAGGTATCTCGCTTGGGGATGCCCAGGTTGCACCCCCGGCACGACTTGCCCCACGGGCTTGTCTCACATCCCACTTGGTTGACATCAACCCTTACCACGCACCCAAGACGCACGCAGCACTCTCTCCCAGTGGTTATAATCAGATATACACCGTCCCAATTCCACCACATAGCATATAGCAAGTAGAAAGTAGTGGAAAAGTAACAGTAAATTAAGCAGCAGCTAACCTAGCAGCGGATAGCAGGGTATAGTCTTATCAAGGCAGGGAATTCAAATATACTACCATGCAACCAATCCATACATAATCATAAAGCAATAGCAACAATGTCATTTGCAATGCCTAAATAGGATCTAAGGATTTGGTGGGACGTGGCACCTTCGTAGTCGTCTCCTAGCTCCTGAAAGTACTCGTGGTCGTCTTCCTTAGTCAGATCCTCCTCCGGCTCTGAAATCGAACACTAAATAGTCGCGTCAGCGACTCCTATAGAGTATTTCAGAAAAATCCAATAAAATAAAGAGCCAAATGCACACAAACATAGTCTTAGATTGTAGATCTCATTTTTCTGAGAATTTAGATATATGGTGCGCAATTTTTGGACATCGAATGAATGAATTTCCGAAGATTATCCTATTTTCTGAAAACGGAAAAATTGGTCGGTTAATCAGGGGATGACACGTGGCAGCTCGGGATTGGTCCACGTGGCGCCTCAACAGAACACAGACCCGATGGTCGCCCACCAGGTGTTCGATGCTGGTTCCCAGAGAGTCGCCGGCGTCGGCGTAGCTCGGCGTAGCTCGGCGGAGCTCGGCGTATGTAACAACCCTAAAAATCCACACAACTTAAAAATCCCAACCAATTAAAATTTTTCATTTATTTATTGTGAAAGCCCATTTTTCTTGTGCAAGCATATAGGTTTCATTATGAATTTGGTAATAAAGGAGTATAGCTTGCATTTTAATTCCATTCACATAGAATAATAACTTATGCATCACATTTGGGATTTATTGCAATTTATGTTTGTATTTACTCAATATTTAAAATGGGTAATATATGTATTTATACACTAAAATGAAAATAGAAGAGAGAAAGAGGAAGAGCAGATTCGGCCCAGCCAGCCGGCCCATCTCGCAGCCAAACCACCCCACGCGCGCAGCGCCTTTCGCAGCCGCTGCCAACCGGGACCCGCTTGTCAGCCACTCTTTCTTTTCCCCTGTTTCTCTTCTCCATGAAGACGGTGGCCGACAGGGTCATGCGAATGGCGTGACCGACAGCGCCACGCATGGCAGAGCCCTGACCCCGCTGTCCCTCGCCTGTCCCCTCCTTTCTTGGCCGCCAAGCGAGCCGCGCGCACCACTGGAACCCTAGTTCGCGCAAGCCACAGCCCTCCGATCAGCCCGAGCAGATCAGAGCCGCCCGCCATAGGTAGCCACCCGAGCTCCGCCTATAAATTGGAGCACCCGGGGAGCCCTAGCCCATTCCCACTCGCAGCCGCCACGCTGCGGCTCCACAAGCCACCAACCACGCCACAACACCACACCGTGTGAGAGAGGGAGAAGGAAGAAGGGCGGAGCAGAGAGAGGAGAGCACCGCCGAAGCGCTGCCGCCGCGGAGCACGCCGGAGCCGGGCACGGACAAAAGCCCGAGCTGCGGACAAGGAGCGGCACGGCACTGCGATCGCTCTGCATGGCTCCGACTCGCCACTGCACCGCCATCCTAGCTTCACCGACACCACGGTGAGCCATCGCACGCCATGTCCGAACCTTGCCCTGCTTTTGCCATGGCGTTCCGCCCACGGGACGCGCAGGCACAAGCCTTTACCGGCTCAGGAAGATCACCTGCACCATGCACTCATGCGATCGGCCGAAACCCCCGGACTACAAGCTTGCTAGACCGAGAACGCAGCACGACGCGTTCTCGGCGGAGCGCGCTCACCACCGACGCGTTCCGACGCCGAATCACCCGTTCCGAGCAATCCGACTAGCACCCGTATAGGTTAGAGCGTCGTGGAGCACCGCCACGACCCCTTGAGCTAGCTACGCGGATCTAAGCGCTAGAGGAAGCCTCGTCCGCCCTGCTCGAGAGCGCCGCGACCTCGCCGGAGCGCCGCCGCGGACCGGAGCCAAAAGGAGGCCCTGCCCTGCCACTAGTTCACCACTAAGGGGACGTATGCCCATTTAGTCGCGCCAATTTGACGGAACCATGTCCGGTTATGCCAAAACGAGACTGTAATCACCTTGCCGTCGTCCGCCATCGTCGGCGACACGCCGCCGCCACAACCGAGCACCTTGGGAATCTCGGTAGCCAAATTGGTAGTTGGTATACCATCGCCATAGACCCTGGAGGCGTATACATCTCCTAGAAGACCTCCTTAGCCCCGCCGGAACCTCACAGTCGCGGCGACATCGCCGCCGATGACCGGAGCATCTCAATACCGCGACCAGGAACAAAAACCGACCACCTCGGACAAGCTTAGTTGCGGAAGATCGAACCTCCATAGCCCGGAACACCGAGAGGTGCGTTCTCGGGGAAACGTGATCGCCGCCGACACGTTCCGCCTCGCCTAAATCCGTTCCGAGTACCCCCGGTCGCCTCGCGCTGCGGAGAAAGGCCGACGAGGTTTGCCAAGTCTGCCTTGGCACCGCCGCGAAGATAGCCGAGCCCCGAATCATGTCTGTCGCCTTGGCTACGTGCGCCTCCACCTCGTCGGAGAACCGCCGTATGCCGTGGGAGAGAAGGATGCCATACCACGACTCTAACCCGCCACCATCTGGTCGGACGACTGCCTGAGCACGCCAATTGGGGAAAGCCGAGCCCTGTCTTGCCGAAATATGGTCATCGCCGCCCTGTCATCGTCCGCCGCACCGGAGAGACACCGCCGCCTTGAACAGACGCCCTGGAACCCTGCTAGCACCAAATCTCCGATTCGCCCGAGCCTCCCCGGGAGAGCTCGGGAGAGCGGCACCCTCGGCGCCCAAATGTCCGATTCGCCCGAGCTCCGCCGAGCTCCGCCGAGCTACGCTGAGCCCCGCCGAGCTCCGCCGAGGTACGCCGAGGTACGCCGAACTCCGCCGAGCTCCGCCGAGCTACGCCGAGCCCCGCCGAGCTCCGCCGAGGTACGCCGAGGTACGCCGAACTCCGCCGAGCCCCGCCGAGCTACGCCGAGCCCCGCCGAGCTACGCCGTGCTCCGCCGAGCTACCCCCGACCACCGCCGAGCTACGCCGAGCTCCGCCGAGCTACGCCGACGCCTGCGACTCTCTGGGAACCAGCATCGAACACCTGGTGGGCGACCATCGGGTCTGTGTTCTGATGAGGTGCCACATACCGCACTACTGGACCCGCGTGCCACGTGGACCAAATCCCGAGCTGCCCCTGATTAACCGACCAATTTTTCCATTTTCAGAAAACAGGATAATCTTCGGAAATTCATAACTTATTCATTCGAAGTCCAAAAATTGCGCACCATATATCAAAATTCTCAGAAAAATGAGATCTACAATCTAAGACTATGTTTGTGTGCATTTGGCTCTTTATTTTATTGGATTTTTCTAAAATACTCTATAGGAGTCGCTGACGCGACTATTTCGTGTTCGATTTCAGAGCTGGAGGAGGATCTGACTAAGGAAGACGACCACGAGTACTTGCAGGAGCTAGGAGACGACTACGAAGGTGCCATGTCCCACCAAATCCTTAGATCCTATTTACGCATTGCAAATGACATTGTTGCTATTGCTTTATGATTATGTATGGATTGGTTGCATGGTAGTATATTTGAATTCCCTGCCTTGATAAGACTATACCCTGCTATCCGCTGCTAGGTTAGCTGCTGCTTAATTTACTGTTACTTTTCCACTACTTTCTACTTGCTATATGCTATGTGGTGGAATTGGGACGGTGTATATCTGATTATAACCACTGGGAGAGAGTGCTGCGTGCGTCTTGGGTGCGTGGTAAGGGTTGATGTCGACCAAGTGGGATGTGAGACAAGCCCGTGGGGCAAGTCGTGCCGGGGGTGCAACCTGGGCATCCCCACGCGAGATACCTGTGGCGGGTAAAGTTGTTGAGGAGGTTCCGGGTGGGATAGCCTTGGTGGTTTGAAGCCCGTGGACGGAGGTGCAGTGATGGCACGGGGAGAGTATCCCCTAAGTGAAGATGCCTGCTTGGTCAAACCTAGGACAGACTAGTTTCAGGTTCATGGGAATCCTTTTCTACTCACTCGCTTCTGATGGGCGGGAGACGGCTGGACTACTTGGTAGGGCGGTACCACTACTGCTAGGTTGAAAGGTGATAAGGGTGGGCGGTGACGGATGGAGAGATTCCCGTACCGTCCTAGATGCGCAGTACCACTGGTTGGGCCCGGTGCTGCGTCTCCCAGTCTCAGCATGACGGTGTTGGATCCGGAATATCCCAGGGCTGAGTGGTAGGGTGGTACCGACCTAGGCAAGCAAGCACCCGGAATTCTGCCTAGATGAATGTACAGCATCGATGATGGCTAATCTTGTGAGTAGCGAAACCTCTGTAGAGTGTATGGTTGATCGATCGATACATATGCCAACTCGTTGGCTATGGACCTTTCCTGTGAAGCTTCTACTAGTGTAGTGAGTGTTCTTTTCTCCCCCTGGATGACATTTTTCCGGCAGTGTACCCGTTGTGGTAGTGTGCCGCTGAGATAGGCCCATGAGGGAGTTGGGCCTGTCGAATGAGAGTGAGGTGTGGGTATGTGAGATGTGGTGATGGGAAAAGGGATGATGGTGTTAACTGGAGATAAAACTTGACTAACTAAACATTGATTACAGCTGCATAGGAAAACCTCAGCCTATAGGTCTGCTTTGTATAGCCTTGCATCCACTTTCCACAAAGCAAATGCTGCATAGGTGGGCTCCGTGGCCAGTACAAATCGTACTGATAAATTTGCTGTCAGGTGACGAGAATGAGTACGACTTCGAGGGAGATGATGACGAGGAATAGGGTCACGTGCTACACTCAAGTTGGCCGTGAAGGATGAATCACTTCCGCATCTTCTAAAGCTTATCTGAATGTTGATTCCGCCAATGTGGCGATGTAATAAATGTTTATGTAAGACTTAATTACCGTTGTATGGATCCTGGCATCAACTGAGATATGGGTAATTTCATGGATTGTCCCAAGCAATCTGTTGAATTACAATTCGAGCCTGTGGATTTCCTTTCACGGAAATCGAGGTCGTTTCAGTTGGTATCAGATCCATACTTGACTGTAGGACGAGACCCATAGAGAATGGACGTTAGAATAGGAAGCCAGATTCTCTTTTCGGTTATATTACCGACCTTGCATTCACTTTTTATGCAATGGCTTATCTAATACAAGGACCTGCTAATCCGTTTCTTGAAAAAAATTTGCAGATGACCAGCCTTAGACCACCACTTCGTCCACTGCATGATGGCACTATTGAGATCCCGATCAAATGGCTATTGACCTTATGCACCAGTAGCTTATTGGACCCTGCGTGGCCCTTAGACTAGTGATACCATGAAGTTGTCCTGTCATTGGCTATCTGCGCATAGCACGATCTTCTTAGCAGCTAGGAACATCCTTTATATAATAATAACCATGTGATGAGTGACATTTGGATCTTATGCTTCTTATGGATCTCTATGCTTCTTTGGTTGAGTGTAGGATAGCATGAAAAATGTTTTAATTCATTTAAATCGTTGAAAACATCTAACACCTACTTAAACCACTACAAGATTATTACTGCACTGAGCACGTACCTAATAACTTCAGATGTCAATGAGACGTTCCGCGCGCCTGGAGAACCGCCAGCCCTCCCCCGCGCCTGCGCCAGGACGTGGGCGTGGTCGCAACCGTGGGCGCCCAGCTGGCAGGCGAGCTGGAGTTAACCTGGAAGAAGAGCTGCGCCGGGCAGAGGATGCACCGCCGGTACGATCCGCCACCACTAGGCGAGAATGTGCCTCCGCCACCGCCACCGCCGCCGCCGCCGCCACCGACGTTGGCGGAAGTGATGGCACAGCAGACCCAGCTGCTGAATGCCATTGCTACTGGGATGAACAGGCACCATGGGCCACCCCAGAATGACTTCCAAAGGAAACTGGAGGGTTTCCTGAAGCTGAGGCCACCCACCTTCGACGGGACCGACAGCGATCCCCTCGCTGCCGACGATTGGCTTAAAGAGATAGAGAAGAAGCTGGACCTGACCACTTGCTCCGACGAGGAGTGTGTTGGGATTACTAGCCACCAGCTGACCGGTGCTGCACGAGCATGGTGGGACAACTACACCAGCGCTCACGAGGACCCAGCCCGCATTGACTGGGATGAGTTCACCGAGGCTTTCCGTGACCACCACATTCCTGAGGGAGTCATGGAGGCCAAGGGGAACGAGTTTCGCAACATCTCCCAGGGAGCTGACCGGATCCACGAGTACACCACCCGCTTCAACTGCTTGCTCCGCTACGCACCTGCGTCTTGCGTGAGTTCCGAGAAGGAAAAGATGTACTACTACAGGAAGGGACTTCAGACCAAGATCAGGTTGGCTCTGTCAGGGAACAAGAGCTACACTCTGCGTGAGCTGATTGACCGCTGTATTGAGATCGAGAAGGATCGCATAGAAGCACGTCTGGAGTTTGAGGCCCAGAACAAGGGAAAGAAGCGCCGCTCTGAGGGACCCGCTCGCACTGCTCCACCCCAAAGACAGCGAACGGGTGCACCCCCGCCTTTCCGTACTCGCCAGGGACCTTCTTCGGGAACGAGCCGTGGTGGTACCAACAGCAGCAACTATCACCGCCCCGCTCAGACCTACCCTGCGCTGACTCGAGCTGTGCAGAACACACCCGCCCCCGCTACCAACACGCCAAGGACAGGCAATTGGAAGGCTCCTGCGACAGCCACAGCAGGCAGTGCGCCCTCCACTTGCTTTGGATGCGGAAAGCCTGGACACCGTGTGGCTATGTGCCCCGACCTCAACCGTGCACCAGTAGCTGCACAGGGCACACCAAGCCGGGGATCTGCTACCCGAGGAAGACTGAACCACATGACCGCTGAGGAAGCTGAAGCTGCACCTGATGCTGTGTACGGTACGTTCCTAGTTCAGGGTAACATGGCTACAGTTCTGTTCAATTCGGGAGCTACATGTTCATACATTTCATCTACATATGCACGTAAGCATAACATACCTGTAACCCCGAGAGCAAACCTGTAATACCCCGGGTATTACGGCTAATTAATTTTGCCATGTCATCATATTTATTATTGAGCATCTACATATGAGTGTGATTAGGGTCTTTAGAGTAGCTTATTCATTAATGTTATGGATATTACAATTAAATCCTTGATTTGGTAAGTAAAAACAAATCAAAAGAAAGATTTGAATTTAAACCCTAATCGGACCCAAAACCCTAAATCAAAATATACTTGGAATTTGGAGATGGTCCCTTAATAGAAGTTGTAGATCTTTTTATATAGAACAACTTTTATTTTGGGTGTTTTTGAAGTTCTTTAATAGAAATTCAAATTAAACCCTAATTACCACTTTGAAATTCAAGTTTGAAATGCTAATTTAAAAACTATTGAGAATCTGACCAAACTTATTTAATGAAAGTTGTAAAGCTCCTCAAGTAGGACAACTTCTATTTTGACAATTTTTCAAGTTGTTAAAGAAATTTAAAAGTAATTTTAAAATTTTAGTTTGAAATTCAAAACCCTCTTTTACCCCCTTTACTGTAGTTTCAAAACCATATAGAATTTGGGTTTGGTTCAAAAACAAAGGTTGTCCAAAATTTTGAAACCTACAACGTTTGTGTTTGCACTTTTTCAAGTTAGTGCACGAAATCTGGCGATTTGAGTCAAAAACCGAGAGGGGGGCACTGCACTGCTACAGTAACCCGGCCCCCCCCACTCTGTTCGTGCACAGGAGCTGGCCGCCGCGGCACACGCGCGCGCGGCGCCGCCCGTGCCGGCCGGGATCCTGCCCCCGGTCGCGGCAGCACGTGTAGGGGACCCCGCGCCGTCCTCTGCCGCTTCTGTCTCCCCCTAGAACCGGCTTAAAGACGACGGCCACCCCCCCGTTTCCTTCCCCTCCCCGCTCGGCACGCCGGTGATCGCCTTCACTGCCCCGACCAAATCGGCCTCAAACCGTGCACCATTCTCCAATTGCTTGAGCATCCAACCTCCCTGCTCTCTTGCGCTCCTAGTGTATCCATTTGGGCTTAGGTTCGTGCCCGGTGGTCCGGGAACGCCTGTCGCCGTCTCTGCGGAAGGCCGGAGCGCCGCTGCAGCCGTCTCGCATGCGACGAGCCCGCTGTGGTGAGCCTCTCCTCCTTCGGTATTTCGTTTGCGACTCTCTGTCTCATGCTCTAGCTCATGCTCGCGACGGTTTTTCATTTTGTACCCTAGGATCGCCGGAACGAGACTTAACCGTCGGGGCCGAGTCGCTGTGTCCGCCGCCGTAGTCAACCTCGTCGTTCTACTCCGTCCCTGCCTCAACCAACCGTCGGGCTAGGTCCGTGGTGAGCTCCTGATTCTCCCTGGCCCTTTTCCCTTAGTTCTCCGGCATCTCCGCGGCCGGAACATGGTCGCCGTGTCGCCACAGGCGTACGCGCGCGCGGCTGCGCGCGAGGTTGATGGAGGAGCTGACAGGCGGGCCCGGCCTGTCAGCGTCCCTGGGCGTACGCGCGCGCGCGGGTGAACGCGCGGGTGGAGTTGGGCCGGCCCGCTGACGTTGGGCCGCCTCGGGCCGAGCCGTTTTCTTTATTTTGAAGGGATTTCCAGTGGATTTTCCATTTTAATTTTGAATGAATAGTACTGCTATTTGTCATTTTCATAGGAATATTCCTGTTAATCTAAAAATCATGAAAATACTTGTGGGTACTCTCTGGAGCATGTAGTATTTTATAAAAATATTAGATATAGGGTCTGGATATTTTCTGTGGGAACTAAACATCAGCATATTAATTAGTAAATGTAACTTTGAGCAATTTTAATAAATTCCAGAATTATCCAAAAATCATGAAAATTTATGTAGTACTATTTTAGAGTAAGATCTATCTGTTGGGTAAGTTTAAGATCATTTGGAAACTTTTAGGACACTAGTTTATTAGTTGTGGGGTATTTGATTAGTAGAATTAATCTAAGAAAATAATCCCTGTTGGTTGGTGTGATTTTGGATTGATGGGCTCAAGGGTCTTTCACCATAGTGATCCTTGACAGAGGTATTAGGGTCGCATGTTGGTTGTAGTAAAGCTGTGCAGCGGCTTTCTGTGACCGTTAAAATGGTCAATAAAACAAAAGTAGGAAACACTGCTTTTACCTTCCGTAAATTGTTTACAGCTTTACCGTGAAGGAAAGTTGTACTCAAGATCTTAATGGTTTACTTTCAAGCATTTCATTTGTTGTCCTCATGCCATGCTAAGCATACATCATTGCATACGTGTAGTGCCCGTTCCCGAGGAGGTCCAGGTCGAGACTACTGCTGAGGAGGTCACTCCAGAAGTCGTCCAAGGATTCGACATCTGCGGGACCGATCCCGACCCGACTGTCACACCCCGATATTAAAAACAACACCAGGATGTATAAAAGCTCACATGTGTGCCAAGGATCAAGTCCACACATGCTAGACAAATTCATTAAGTACCATTGCAGAGTTTAATACATAACGAACAATATTTAAACATAGTACTTTATTACAACATCTCAGCGGAAATTAAAATCTCTCGTGGTAGCTCCAACGCAGGGACGTTGACTGGTTGACAACAAGTCTAGAACTCGTTGCGGTAGTCATAACTCCAATCTTCATCTGTGGTGGTGGTAATAGCAAGAGTGAGCACATATCGTACTCAGCAAGTAATACACAGGGTTCATGAGGCTCAAATAGCTTTATGTGGTTATGTTGCAATAGCCTTTAAAATCAAAGTAATAGTAATACTATAAATAGCATCAATGGTGTTGCATAAATTCCAAGGTACATGATCAATGTAAGATGAACAGTAAGCATAAACAAGTAAACAATGACAATATTTTCTGTTCCATGAGGATTCCAAGCCACCCATAACCGCGGGTACGGCTAGTATACCAGTTTTACACTCTGCAGAGGTTGCACACTTTCACTACGAGCCGTGATTCCCATTTGCTCGGGTTAATTACTCCCAAAAACACTACCAAGGTGAGTGAGCAGGGTATCACTATGAAGTCTTTCAAAAGTCATGTCTAACAAGTTAGGGCCGCTATGGATTCTGTGCCTGTTCTTATAATAAGTCCTCTGCCTGATGGCACATAACCGCAGCCTATACACATCATTGCAGACAGGGGCCAAACTATAAGCCATCCCGGCTTTATCCCACCCCACTTGCGCCTTTCGGTAACCACTAACAAGCTAGACAAGAGCAATTTACTGAACTAAAACCAGAGCCCATTAGCACTCATAGTTGCGCGGTTTTCCCGGAGAGTCACTTACGGATAATGTCATCTATTAAAGTTCATTACTTCCCATTAATCAACACATGATCATGATAATAATAGCATTGCCAAATCATTTATGTGCATAAATCGTAGGTATCAAGGTACAGGGACAATTCTAGGGAAATCATCTATGTTTATCAAGGGATTGCATGCATATGATATTTAGTAAAACTTTCATAAATAGGTAACAAGGATAATCCCATGAATTACTTGCCTTGCTCAGGAAAGTCTTGCTAGTCTTGCTGGTCCTCGAAAAGCGGGTCGTAGGCACCGTCGAATTGCTCACCGTCTATACTCGATCAATCACCAACACACACGCATACAGGAGCATTCATGCATAGCAAACAAGGACATAAATTAGAAAAGTACACCAACAGTGAGAAAACCAAATAAAAGATTTATAAAACTATTCTACTCGCTGATACGATCACATCGATATAAAGATCACCGAAAACGGATCTAAAACGCGAAAGATATGATTTTCCGAAGTTTCCAAGCGATTTTAGGGATTAAATAATACTGAAAAATAAATTATCATTAACATAGATAAAAATTATATCACTGGAAAGAGGATAAAATTATGAATCCAATGCAATTGGAATCACCTCAATCGGAGCTAAAACGCGCATTTTATAAGTGATTAAAGATAGTGCAAAACTGTAAATAGGGTTTTTCT
This sequence comes from Eremochloa ophiuroides, assembly GCA_038502445.1. Classification (NCBI taxonomy): domain Eukaryota; kingdom Viridiplantae; phylum Streptophyta; class Magnoliopsida; order Poales; family Poaceae; genus Eremochloa; species Eremochloa ophiuroides. Next base: position 7,257,527 of record JAHLJS010000009.1, on the reverse strand, counting down.
GATTTTTATTAAAACCGAGCAAAAATACGTTTTCACAGTTGGATGGCGTATTCCCAGAAAGGCGCCAAGGATCGCTGACCGCTGACCGGTTGACCGCCACGCGGCGGGCTCCGATTGGACGAAGGCGGTGGACCGGGTGCACCGCGCGGTGGACAGGAACGGTGGACCTAGTCCATCCCGCACAGGTGGACCGAACCGGTATGGGCACGCGTTGGCCGTCGGATCTGGGATCGGTGGCCCAGATTAGAGATGGAGGGGAAAAGGCGGCTCTGTTCGCCGGCGGCCGACGGCCTACGGCGGCGCCATGGCCGGAGGATGACCGGCACGCACGGAAACGGCGCTAGGGTGCACCAAACTTCACGGTAAAGGTACGGGAAGTGAGGTAGAGGCTCAGGGATCTCACCAAGGGCTTCGGGAAGGCCAGATGCGGCACGGAGACGGTCGGCGACGAGCGGTGGCGGACGGGAGGCCCCTGTGCACGGTGAAGGGGGTCGGTTAGTGCCCAAATTGAAAGGAAAAACAGCTGCACGGGTTCGGGAGATGGATTAGAGGCTCTGGAAGGCTTACTGGGACGAGACGAGCGACGAGCTTGTCGAATTTCTCACGGCGGCGGCAAGCTCGGCGGCGGCGGCTCGGTAAGCTCTGCTGCGTGGGCACCGGAGGCGGCTAGGGTTCGGAAAGGGCACAAACAGGTGCGGCGTGGCTTAAGACGGTCACGGCCGGCTCCAATTTGGAAAGGGAGCAAATCCGCCGCGGATTCCATGGCGGCATCACCGCCGGCACTAGAAAGGAAAGGGACGGGAGGAAGAAGGAAGGTAGGGAGGAGCCACTGACGCGTGGGGCTGGCGAGGCAGCGAGACAGAGAGGGAGCGGGCGCGCGCGCTGCTGCTACTCGCTGGGCCGGCTCAGCTGGGCTGCGGCCCAAGAGGGAGAGGGAGAAGGCAAAGGCCGAGCAGGCCGGGGAAAAAGGAGAGGGGCGCCGGTTGGGCCGGGTGGCCGAGCTGGGCCAGATCAGAGGGAGGAAGGGAAGGAGGCCTTCTACTCCTTTCTATTTTCCATTATAATTTCAAACACAATTTCAAATGGAGTTTCAAAAAGGGATTTGAAAATGGAAAAGCCAACAAATAAATCAAGCAATACAAAACTGATATGCAACAGCATGAGTGCATCAAACATGGTTTGACCTAGGTTTTATTTTTATTTCTCCAAAAATTCTATTTTCCCTACATTTGCATGGACATTAATTGCACAATTAAATAAATTCCCCCTTTTGAAATGTTGCAAAATTTTAGGTGTTACACCGACGCTGTACACGATTCAAGGCAAGCCCCGGTGCATCTAGCCCCGCCTTGTGTTTTATAAAATTTTTATCACTTGAGTCTATTATTGCATTAGGTTGATAGGAGTTGCTTGTCACCTATATTGATGCATTACCTGCCTTGATACATAATATCCCGGAAACCTGTTTAAAAATAAAAATATTCAAAAATGCTTAGCACTGCTTATTCAATTTAGATTTGCAATAAAAGGCTATTTTTGACCTATAAAAATGTGATAATTATGGATCATGAAAAAAAGGAAAGGGACATGAGTCCGTTCGGAAACTGTGTACTTGGTTAGCAGTCCCAATGCACCGTAACCGTCGGAAAGGGATTTTCCGTTCGTTGGTTGTGAATTTGGGTTAGAGTCCCAATGCTTGACCATCGGCGGGAAAGGGATTTGAAAACCGTTGGGACAATTGTATTTGGGTTAGAGTCCCAATGCAATGTCGTCGGCGGAAAAGAATTAGGGACCGTTCATTGTAGGCCTGCTGTGATCGAGACTTTGCAACTAGCCACATACTACGGAAAGCTCTGACTCCGGTGGCTCTGCTACTTGAACCGACAACCACGCACTGGGAGTGGAGAGATGGCGAGAGCAGCGTGTACCCTCGTGGCCGGCGTGCCTGGAAAGGAGAGGAGTACTGTGTTCTCGGGTGGCGCAGGACCGGTTCAGGGGTAGAAAAGCCGTGGTAGCCGTAGTTGGTATGTGCAAGCTTAAGTGCTACATATGCAGTGTGGATAGGGATCCCCAGCTGGGTACTAATCGATTCGAATCGTCGTTGCTCCTCGGATATGGAGACTTGATCCTTTGACCTACAACTGAAAAGTGGTTCGGAACTAGGTGTTTTGAGAATGATTAAAGAATTGGAAAGTATGATGAAATGTGGTGATGAATTGGGAATATCGTATTATGACTAAAATAAAATTTGAGATAAAATATGGAGATAGGTTAATAAAGCTTTTCCGCAAAATGCTTTGATTCTTGCTCAAGCCTTACCTTGACTTCCCTCAGCCTGCATTCCTAAGTCTCACCCTTTTTCCTAGTCGGGTAAGTCTTGCGGAGTACCCCAGTACTCAGGGTTTGTTAACCCCATGTTGCAGGGATACAGCAACCGGAGGTCTGTTTCGCCCCTTGCTGTGTGACAGTGGTCCAGGAGGGTAGTGAGGAGGAGTAAGGTTGAACCCATGGGCAGGGTTCTTATTATTTACTACCTTACTATGTTGTATCGTCATTCCACTGCTACTTATTTTAATTATGGTTTGTAATATTTGTACTTTAATCCTATTTGGACAAATGGTTTGTAATCTACGTACCCTATAATCTTTTCGCGCTTTTACTCTGATGTAATTTGTTATGAAAAGTTGTAATTCTGTAATGACTTCGCAATGAGATCCTGTCGGAGGAAATCGGGCGCTAATGTAGCCCGTCAGGACCTTCTAGATCATTTGGGACACGGGTCCGGCTGTCAGAGGTCATTAGTGGCAATGACAGGTGCCTGTGGGCCATGTGATTTAGGTGGTTCTGTCACAGCTGGTATCAGAGCGTTCCATTGCTAAATCATTACGGCATTACCTTGCAAAACTTCAAAATGTTTTGGATCATAAACTTAAAATTTGCTATTTTGGTCCAAATTGCTCATTCTTGTCTAAATCTGTATTATAGTTATGGTAGCCAGTGGAATAGCACTATTATTAGCCCTATGTTAAAAATTATTTATGCATGTGTTATGCTTGCATTGGTTTTAAATTCGTAAGTACGGTTCATGCATCATGATTAATTCACTTCATAAATAACTTCCTCCTTAAAATGGGTTATGGGTTAGGATCTATCAAACCTATTCTTGCTAGCCTGTATTATATCCTCGCTAATCCCAACTTATCTTCTCCAGCATGGCACGCTGCAAGCAGACTGCACGCAAGATGACGGGACCCAGGGGTGTGCCGCGTCACCAGCTGGCGCCGCGCGACGGGGAGGCCTCTAGCAGTTGTCGACCCCGCCGCAGCCGCGCTGAGCTACAGGAGGAGATAGAGAGGATGAGGGAGGAGATGAGGAGGATGGTAGAGGACTTTGCCACCGCTCGTCGGGAGCACTACCAGGACGTAGCGACGATCGACCGACTGCGGACTTCTGTGGCTCGTCTGATCGAGCAGAGGGATGCCACCTGGGCGCGCGAGGACGTGACCAGGGCGAGGCTGCACGAGCTAGAGATCTACGTGGAGCAGATCGAGGACTACAATGACACATTGCACGAGGAGCTGCATAGGCTCAACAACGAGCTTAACCCGATCCTACAGCCACGTGTTGAGGACCCCGAGGATGGGGTGGTTGTCGGTCCTGAGGATCAGGACATGGAGGACGTTGACGAGGAGATTGAGCCTCTCCAGGTGATCGTCGAGGAGGACGCCGACGAGGACGTCAAGGAGGGCGTCGAGGAGCACGTGGCGGAGGTTGACGAGGACGGTGTCGTCTCTGACGGGACCGTGGGTGACGACGACTAGACTAGCAGTAGGACTAGTGATGTCAGTTATTCGTACTATCTAGGGTATTGTAATGTCAGTGTTGCCATGAAAACCTTAGTTATAGTTTGGGAACTATGTTAAGTGCCGTTTCTATACCTCGGTTATCGTATTGTATGGTGTGTATGGTATTAAGACTTGATTAAGTAATCTAAGACTCAGTTTGGCTTAATCATGCACAGATGCCTGTTAACACCCGCTCGACTGGCACTGGTACTTCTGAGGACAGGGCCATTCCGCAAGCACCGCCGATCCCACCCACCTTGGCTGATGCCATTGCTGCCTTAGCCAATGCTACAGCTTTGCTCGCTCAAAACCGTGATGACCGTGGTGGACGCCGTGGTCGCCACCATGATGAGGAAACAACTTATGTGGACTTCACAGACACCTGTCCACCGGTGTTTACCAAAGCGGATGAGCCGCTGGAAGCAGATGACTGGCTCCGTATCATGGAGCAGAAATTTGGATTGATTCGCTGCACGAAAACCCAGAAACCGTTGTTTGCAGCACAGCAACTCCGAGGCCCCGCAAGCGCTTGGTTTGCAAACCTCCAGTCAGCGCAGCCGGTAGGGCATCAACTTACTTGGGCGGAGTTTCGTGAGGCTTTTCGTGCACATTACATCCCTGTGGGGGTGATGAAGATGAAGTTGGATCAATTCTTGGCTCTGCAACAAAAGGAATCCACAGTCATGCAGTATGTCAGTCAGTTCAACCACCTGTCGCAGTATGCCCCTGAGCATACTAACACTGATCAGAAAAAGAAAGATTGTTTTGTCAGGGGTTTGAACTTCAAGATTCAGCGAAGCCTGTCTAACAATCTCAACTACACTTATCATGAGGCTGTCAACAGTGCCATAGCCTTTGAAGAAAGTAATCGCAAGCACCAAGAAGAGAAGAAAAAGAATAAGTCTGGGTCAGCTGGATCTTCTGGTCATCAAAAGCGCCAGAAAATCATATACCATCCTACTCACCACACACGTCCCCAGTATCCTCATCAGCAGGTCGTAGTTCGAACTGCTGCTACTTCTCACACTTCTAACCAACAAAGCGCCAATCAGCCGAATGCCCCTGGCGTTCGCGTAACCACTCCTCAAACAACCTACAACCAGCCCTGCTACAATTGCGGCAAGATGGGACATTGGTCCCGCAACTGCCCATTTCCCAAACAATACAATCAGAATGCACAGAAGGCTCCTGGTGGACAGCAGCAGCAGACTCAGCACCGTGGCCACCAGCAGCAGGCCCAGAAGGGAAAAGTGGTGAGAAAAGCAGGACAGGTCTACTACACGCAAGTTGGAGACATTCCTGAAGGTGAACCCGTCATGCTAGGTAGGTTCCCTGTTGCAAGTCATCCTGCTATCATGCTTTTCGATTCTGGTGCATCGCATTCATTCATCAATCGTACATTTGTTGTCAAGCATGAAATTCCAATTGGGCTGATAGAGGAAAGTTTCCTTATACAGTCGCCCGGAGGGCGCATTAGTACTAAAGAGATAGTACATCGGGTGCCCATAGAACTTGGCGGGCATATATTCCCGACCTCAATGATAGTGCTGAAGGATCAGGATATAGATGTGATATTAGGCATGAATTGGATGTATCAGCATAGAGCTCTCATAGACGTGCTGAATAGAACCATCAGAGTGAAATTGCCTAATAGTCAAACTCAACTTCTTATCCAACTTCCAATACCTCAAAGAGCAGTTGGTAGGGTATGTGCAACCGCAGTTACTGAGGTGCGGAACATTCCGGTAGTCTGTGAATTCCCAGATGTATTCCCTGACGAATTGCCTGGTTTACCCCCTGATCGTGATGTGGAATTTGCCATTGAGCTGAAACCTGGAACAGCACCTATTTCTCGTAGAGCGTATAGAATGCCGCCAAAGGAGTTGGCAGAGTTGAAGGTTCAGTTGCAGGATCTGTTGGATAAGGGTTTTATCAGGCCTAGTTCATCCCCCTGGGGTTGTCCTGCTATTTTTGTTAAAAAGAAGGACAGCTCCCTCAGACTCTGTGTTGATTACCGTCCCCTCAATGAGGTCACTATCAAAAATAAGTACCCTTTGCCTCGCATAGACCTACTTTTTGACCAACTTGCTGGGGCCAAGGTGTTCTCAAAAATTGACCTCAGATCGGGGTACCACCAAATAAAAATCCATCCAGAAGATATTCCCAAAACAGCCTTCACCACCAGATATGGCCTATATGAATATCTAGTTATGTCTTTCGGCCTGACCAATGCCCCTGCCTACTTCATGTACCTCATGAATTCAGTCTTCATGCCCGAACTCGACAAATTTGTAGTCGTGTTCATCGACGACATACTGGTCTACTCCAAAAACCCAGAAGAGCATGCCAAACACCTTCGTGTAGTCCTAACTCGGTTGCGAGAACATCAGCTGTATGCCAAGTTCAGCAAGTGCGAGTTTTGGTTGGACAGAGTTCCGTTTCTTGGGCATATTCTATCGGCCGAAGGTGTATCGGTTGACCCAAGCAAAGTGGAAGAGATCTTGAATTGGAAACCACCAACCACAGTACATCAAGTCCGTAGTTTTATGGGAATGGCGGGATATTATCGCCGTTTTATTCCGGATTTTTCCAAAATATCTAAGCCTATTACCAACTTATTGAAGAACGAGGTCAAGTTTGCCTGGTCACCTGAGTGTGAGCAAGCATTTCTGACTTTGAAGAAGTTGTTAACCACTGCCCCAGTCCTAGCTCAACCGGACATTGAAAAGCCATTCGACGTGTACTGCGACGCTTCGGGGACCGGCCTGGGTTGTGTCTTGATGCAAGAAGGCCGAGTCATTGCTTATGCGTCACGACAGCTTAAGCGTCATGAAGAAAATTATCCCACTCATGATCTAGAATTGGCCGCTGTGGTCCATGCACTGAAAATTTGGCGTCATTATTTACTGGGCAGTACTTGCAAAATTTACACAGATCACAAGAGCCTAAAATATATATTTACCCAAGAAGAGTTGAACATGAGACAACGAAGATGGCTCGAATTGATCAAGGATTATCACCTTGAAGTGCATTATCACCCTGGTAAAGCAAATGTGGTTGCCGATGCGCTCAGTCGCAAGGTTTATTGCAGTTGTTTGGCAGTAAAGCCCCGAGATCTTTCTTTATGCTATGAACTAGAGAGGTTGGGGGTAGAAATAGTTGAACAGGGCAGTTTGAACCATATTAGTATTGAGACCACCATCCGTGATGAGATAATCGCAGCTCAGAAAGGAAGCCAAGGCATCAAGCATATTAAGGAGAAAGTCCAAGCTGGTACTGTAGATTGTTTCAGTATTGACGATGAAGGGGTCGTATGGTTCAAGGGTCGGCTAGTAGTTTCAAAGGTACCCGAGTTGCGACAAAAGATTTTAGATGAAGCACATTTGACTAGATTCTCCATCCACCCTGGGAGCAATAAAACGTACCAAGATTTGAGGCAAAAGTTCTGGTGGACCAAAATGAAAATAGAGATCGCTCGATATGTAGCGAAGTGTGACACTTGTCAAAAAGTGAAAGCTGTACACATGAAGCCCGGAGGAGAACTGCAACCACTGCCTATTCCTGCATGGAAATGGGAGGACATTAGCATGGATTTTATCGTGGGTCTGCCAACAACACCTAGGGGTTTTGACTCAGTCTGGGTTGTGGTTGATCGCCTCACTAAGCAAGCCCACTTCATCCCGTCAAGACTATTTACACCGCAGTGAACTATGCAAAGCTGTACATCCAGAATTTGATGAAGCTTCATGGTGTGCCCAAGACCATTGTCTCTGATCGAGGTTCTCAATTCATTTCCAACTTTTGGAGAGCTTTCCACAAGTCACTAGGAACAAAGCTTCTACATAGCACAGCATACCATCCGCAGACTGACGGACAGACTGAGAGGGTCAACCAGGTGTTGGAGGACATGTTACGGGCATGTGCACTCAATTACACAGAATCTTGGGATGAGTGTTTGGCACTGGCAGAATTTTCGTACAATAACAGTTACCAGGAAAGCATCAAAATGGCACCGTTTGAGGCGGTATATGGTCGTAGGTGTCGAACACCCCTGAATTGGTCTGAGCCTGGGGAAAGATGGTACTTCGGCGTTGACTTGGTGGAAGAGACTGAAGCAAAGGTTCGGCAAATACAAGGTAACCTGAAGGTTGCACAGTCGCGACAGAAGAGTTACGCCGATCAAAGGCGTCGTCCTTTGGTGTTTAAGACAGGAGATTATGTCTACCTCAAAGTCTCACCCATGAAGGGAATTAGTCGATTTGGAGTCAAAGGCAAATTAGCTCCTTGGTACATTGGACCGTTTCAGATCATAGCTCGTCATGGGAAAGTAGCTTATAAGTTGAGGTTGCCAGATCATCTCTCAGCCGTACACAATGTCTTTCATGTATCGCAACTAAAAAGGTGTCTTCGGGTGCAAGATCTAGTCGTTGATGTTGAGGGAATAGAACTCCAACCCGACCTAACGTACTCTGAGTATCCTATCCGAGTCTTGGATCGGAAGGATCGCGTCACTCGGAGGACCACCACAAGATGGTACAAGATTCAATGGAGCGAACATTCCGAGGATGAAGCCACCTGGGAATCTGAAGATTATCTCGCCGAAAACTTCCCCGAGTTCTTTGCTACATTGTAAATGTAAAGCTTCTGGTTGTAGTCGGTATGAACTTCCCTTAATATCTTAGGGTAGAAACTAGAGTAGGTTTACTTGAGACATTTTCTTTTCCATTACTTAGCCCTAAGGTTTATCGTCTATCAAATCTCGGGACGAGATTTCTTTAAGGGGGAAGGGCTGTAATACCCCGGGTATTACGGTTAATTAATTTTGCCATGTCATCATATTTATTATTGAGCATCAGCATATGAGTGTGATTAGGGTCTTTAGAGTGGCTTATTCATTAATGTTATGGATATTACAATTAAATCCTTGATTTGGTAAGTAAAAACAAATCAAAAGAAAGATTTGAATTTAAGCCCTAATCGGACCCAAAACCCTAAATCAAAATATACTTAGAATTTGGTGATGGTCCCTTAATAGAAGTTGTAGATCTTTTTATATAGAACAACTTTTATTTTGGGTGTTTTTGAAGTTCTTTAATAGAAATTCAAATTAAACCCTAATTACCACTTTAAAATTCAAGTTTGAAATGCTAATTTAAAAACTATTGAGAATCTGACCAAACTTATTTAATAAAAGTTGTAAATCTCCTCAAGTAGGACAACTTCTATTTTGACAATTTTTCAAGTTGTTAAAGAAATTTAAAAGTAATTTTAAAATTTCAGTTTGAAATTCAAAACCCTCTTTTACCCCCTTTACTGTAGTTTCAAAGACGACGGCCACCCCCCCCCCCCGTTTCCTTCCCCTCCCCGCTCGGCACGCCGGTGATCGCCTTCACTGCCCCGACCAAATCGGCCTCAAACCGTGCACCATTCTCCAATTGCTTGAGCATCCAACCTCCCTGCTCTCTTGCGCTCCTAGTGTATCCATTTGGGCTTAGGTTCGTGCCCGGTGGTCCGGGAACGCCTGTCGCCGTCTCTGCGGAAGGCCGGAGCGCCGCCGCAGCCGTCTCTCACGCGACGAGCCCGCTGTGGTGAGCCTCTCCTCCTTCGGTATTTCGTTTGCGACTCTCTGTCTCATGCTCTAGCTCATGCTCGCGACGGTTTTTCATTTCGTTCCCTAGGATCGCCGGAACGAGACTTAACCGTCGGGGCCGAGTCGCTGTGTCCGCCGCCGTAGTCAACCTCGTCGTTCTACTCCGTCCCTGCCTCAACCAACCGTCGGGCTAGGTCCATGGTGAGCTCCTGATTCTCCCTGGCCCTTTTCCCTTAGTTCTCCGGCATCTCCGCGGCCGGAACATGGTCGCCGTGCCGCCGCAGGCGTACGCGCGCGGCTGCGCGCGAGGTTGATGGAGGAGCTGACAGGCGGGCCCGGCCTGTCAGCGTCCCCGTGCGTACGCGCGCGCGCGGGCGAACGCGCGGGTGGAGTTGGGCCGGCCCGCTGACGTTGGGCCGCCTCGGGTCGAGCCGTTTTCTTTATTTTGAAGGGATTTCCAGTGGATTTTCCATTTTAATTTTGAATGAATAGTACTGCTATTTGTCATTTTCATAGGAATATTCCTATTAATCTAAAAATCATGAAAATACTTGTGGGTACTCTCTGGAGCATGTAGTATTTTATAAAAATATTAGATATAGGGTCTGGATATTTTCTGTGGGAACGAAAAATCAGCATATTAATTAGTAAATGTAACTTTGAGCAATTTTAATAAATTCCAGAATTATCCAAAAATCATGAAAATTTATGTGGTACTATTTTAGAGTAAGATCTATCTGTTGGGTAAGTTTAAGATCATTTGGAAACTTTTAGGACACTAGTTTATTAGTTGTGGGGTATTTGATTAGTAGAATTAATCTAAGAAAATAATCCCTGTTGGTTGGTGTGATTTTGGATTGATGGGCTCAAGGGTCTTTCACCATAGTGATCCTTGACAGAGGTATTAGGGTCGCATGTTGGTTGTAGTAAAGCTGTGCAGCGGCTTTCTGTGACCGTTAAAATGGTCAATAAAACAAAAGTAGGAAACACTGCTTTTACCTTCCGTAAATTGTTTACAACTTTACCGTGAAGGAAAGTTGTACTCAAGATCTTAATGGTTTACTTTCAAGCATTTCATTTGTTGTCCTCATGCCATGCTAAGCATACATCATTGCATACGTGTAGTGCCCGTTCCTGAGGAGGTCCAGGTCGAGACTACTGCTGAGGAGGTCACTCCAGAAGTCGTCCAAGGATTCGACATCTGCGGGACCGATCCCGACCCGACGCTGTACACGATTCAAGGCAAGCCCCGGTGCATCTAGCCCCGCCTTGTGTTTTATAAAATTTTTATCACTTGAGTCTATTATTGCATTAGGTTGATAGGAGTTGCTTGTCACCTATATTGATGCATTACCTGCCTTGATACATAATATCCCGGAAACCTGTTTAAAAATAAAAATATTCAAAAATGCTTAGCACTGCTTATTCAATTTAGATTTGCAATAAAAGGCTATTTTTGACCTATAAAAATGTGATAATTATGGATCATGAAAAAAGGAAAGGGACATGGGTCCGTTCGGAAACTGTGTACTTGGGTAGCAGTCCCAATGCACCGTAACCGTCGGAAAGGGATTTTCCGTTCGTTGGTTGTGAATTTGGGTTAGAGTCCCAATGCTTGACCATCGGCGGGAAAGGGATTTGAAAACCGTTGGGACAATTGTATTTGGGTTAGAGTCCCAATGCAATGTCGTCGGTGGAAAAGAATTAGGGACCGTTCATTGTAGGCCTGCTGTGATCGAGACTTTGCAACTAGCCACATACTACGGAAAGCTCTGACTCCGGTGGCTCTGCTACTTGAACCGACAACCACGCACTGGGAGTGGAGAGATGGCGAGAGCAGCGTGTACCCTCGTGGCCGGCGTGCCTGGAAAGGAGAGGAGTACTGTGTTCTCAGGTGGCGCAGGACCGGTTCAGGGGTAGAAAAGCCGTGGTAGCCGGAGTTGGTATATGCAAGCTTAAGTGCTACATATGCAGTGTGGATAGGGATCCCCAGCTGGGTACTAATCGATTCGAATCGTCGTTGCTCCTCGGATATGGAGACTTGATCCTTTGACCTACAACTGAAAAGTGGTTCGGAACTAGGTGTTTTGAGAATGATTAAAGAATTGGAAAGTATGATGAAATGTGGTGATGAATTGGGAATATCGTATTATGACTAAAATAAAATTTGAGATAAAATATGGAGATAGGTTAATAAAGCTTTTCCGCAAAATGCTTTGATTCTTGCTCAAGCCTTACCTTGACTTCCCTTAGCCTGCATTCCTGAGTCTCACCCTTTTTCCTAGTCAGGTAAGTCTTGCGGAGTACCCCAGTACTCAGGGTATGTTAACCCCATGTTGCAGGGATACAGCAGCCGGAGGTCTGTTTCGCCCCTTGCTGTGTGACAGTGGTCCAGGAGGGTAGTGAGGAGGAGTAAGGTTGAACCCATGGGCAGGGTTCTTATTATTTAATACCTTACTATGTTGTATCGTCATTCCACTGCTACGTATTTTAATTATGGTTTGTAATATTTGTACTTTAATCCTATTTGGACAAATGGTTTGTAATCTACGTACCCTATAATCTTTCCGCGCTTTTACTCTGATGTAATTTGTTATGAAAAGTTGTAATTCTGTAATGACTTCGCAATGAGATCCTGTCGGAGCAAATCGGGCGCTAATGTAGCCCGTCAGGACCTTCTAGATCATTTGGGACACGGGCCCGGCTGTCAGAGGTCATTAGTGACAATGACAGGTGCCTGTGGGCCATGTGATTTAGGCGGTTCTGTCACAAAACCCCATCCTAACTAGCTCGCCCTTAGGAACCTTCAGAAGCGTTCACATATGTAGGGGAGTGATAATCACAATCGAGGGACTTGACTTCCGAGCTGACCTAACCCTACTACCCTCCAATAGCTTAGATGTCATCTTAGGCATGGACTGGCTAACCAAACACCGGGGAGTGATATCTTGTTCACCTAGATATGTTCAGGTAACCCACCCTTGGGGAACAGCTGTCCGATGTGTACCCCAAACCGAGAGAGTCCAAGCCCTACTATGTGCCCTGGAGACTAAAGCAGATAAGACAGAGCTGACATTCAGAGATGTGCCAGTGGTCTGTGAGTTCAATGACGTATTTCCAGAGGAGTTGCCAGGTATGCCACCAGATAGAGATGTGGAGTTTGTTATAGAGCTGATGCCAGGAACTGCACCGATTGCCAAAAGACCCTACAGAATGTCGGCTGATGAGTTGAAGGAACTCAAGAAGCAGCTGGGAGAATTACTGGAGAAGGGCTTCATTAGGCCTAGTGCCTCGCCCTGGGGATCTCCCATTTTGTTTGTCAAGAAGAAGGATGGCACGATGAGGATGTGCATTGACTACCGGAATCTGAATGCGGTTACAGTCAAGAATAAGTACCCACTGCCCCGCATCGATGATCTGTTAGATCAATTGAGCAAGGCCAAGTACTTCTCGAAGATCGATCTCCGATCAGGGTACCATCAGATGAGGATCAGGGAAGAAGATATTCTGAAGACTGCGTTTGTCACTAGATATGGACAGTATGAGTGCACAGTAGTCTCATTTGGACTCACTAATGCTCCAGCATACTTCATGAACATGATGAACAAGATCTTCATGAATGAGCTAGACAAGTTTGTAGTGGTATTCATTGATGATATATTGGTTTACTCAGCCACAAAAGAGGAACATGAACATCATCTGAGGACCGTATTGGAGAGGTTGTCTCGCAACCAGCTATACGCCAAATTCTCCAAGTGCGAATTCTGGCTTGAGGAAGATGCTTTCCTTGGACACGTACTGTCAGGAGAAGGAGCCGCGGTAGACCCAGCCAAGATTGAAGCTGTGAAAGAGTGGGAACAACCCCGTAATGTGTCAGAAATCAGAAGCTTTTTGGGACTTGCAGGATACTATCGCAGATTTATTAAGAATTTCTCCAAGATTGCAAGACACATGACCAACTTGCTGAAGAAAGAGAACAAGTTTATATGGACTCCTGAATGTGAGAAGAGTTTCCAGACCTTGAAGGAGAAGCTCACTACTACACCTGTACTAGCCCTACCCGACATTCACAAAGATTTTGTTGTATATTGTGACGCCTCTCGGCAAGGTTTGGGCTGTGTACTAATGCAAGAAGGAAGAGTGATAGCTTATGCCTCAAGACAGTTGAAGGAACATGAGCAGCGATACCCGACTCATGACCTAGAACTTGCAGCCGTGGTACATGCACTCAAGATTTGGAGACACTATCTAATAAGCAACAAGTGTGACATCTACACTGACCACAAGAGCCTGAAGTACTTCTTCACACAAGAAGATCTGAATATGAGGCAGTGCAGATGGCTAGAACTCATCAAGGACTATGATTTTTAGATCCATTACCACCCTGGAAAGGCTAATGTTGTCACTGATGCACTTAGCCGCAAAAGCTACTGCCATACCATCATCACCAACTCTATGCCGCCTGAGCTTAGGAGAGAGTTCGACGCATTCCAGCTCGAGGTAGTCTCCTATGGCATGCTAAATGAGCTTCGCGTTGAATACAATCTCACCTCACGGATCTGTGAAGCGCAAAAGAACTGCCCTGAGATAGACTATATCCGTGGCTTGATGAAGCTGGGGAGAGGCCCCGAATACCGAGAAGATGAGCAGGGAACTGTATGGTACAAAGACAGAATCTGTGTACCGACGGATTCCACGATACGAGAAGAGATCATGTCGGAAGGGCATGACTCCAAATATTGCATTCACCCAGGGTCAGCCAAGATGTACCATGACCTCAAGAAACATTTCTGGTGGGAGAATATGAAGGCAGATATTGCAGGGCATGTAGCACGATGTGACACTTGCAGCAGAATCAAGGCCGAACATCAACGACCAGCCGGCCTACTACAACCCCTCGCAATTCCAAAATGGAAATGGGAATGCATTTCGATGGATTTTATCGTTGGGTTACCCCGCACCGAGAAGAAACACGATTCGATTTGGGTGATAGTCGACCGTTTGACCAAAGTCGCTCACTTCATTCCCATCAGCATTGGCTACGAGGCCGAACGGCTGGCGGATTTATACATAACCCACATTCTGAGACTACACGGGGCACCCACAAGCATAATATCTGATCGAGGCTCACAATTCACGTCTCGATTCTGGTAGGCCTTGCACAAATCCATCGGAACCAAACTGGACTATAGCACGGCTTATCGCCCACAAACTGACGGTCAAACAGAAAGAGTGAACCAAATTCTCGAAGATATCCTCCGAGCTTGTGTGATAAAATACAAGACCAATTGGGAAAGCTGCTTACCCCACGCTGAATTCTCGTACAACAACAGCTATCAAACAAGCCTCAAGATGTCACCGTTTGAGGCATTGTATGGGAGACCCTGCAGGACCCCGCTAATGTGGTCAGAACCCGGAGAGAGGGCCTTCTTCGGACCTGCTAAGATTGTAGAAGCAGAGGAAGGCGTAGCACAGGTCAGAGAAAATTTGAGAATTGCAGAGAGTAGGCAAAAGAGCTATGCAGATAGAAGACGTAGAGAGCTTGAGTTCAAGGTTGGGGATTATGTCTACCTCAACGTATCTCCACTTCGTGGCACCGTCAGATTCCACGTAAAAGGGAAATTGGCACCAAGATATGTTGGGCCATACAAGATCTGTAAAAGGGTTGGAAAGCTTGCTTACAAGCTGGAACTACCGGAGGAATTATCTGGAGTACACCCCGTGTTCCATGTCTCGCAATTAAGAAAATGTTTGAAGCTTCCTGAGGAGCAAGTTCCTACGGATGCATTAGACCTGCAAGACACACTTGAGTACAAGGAACATCCTATCAAGATCTTGGCACGGGATACCAAGGAGACGCGGAACAAAACCATTCCGATGTGCAAGGTACAATAGAGCAATCACACTGAAAGGGAAGCTACGTGGGAGAAAGAATCGGACTTGCGGATTATGTTTCCTTACCTCTTCGTTGGGTACGTTATCTCTGAATCTCGAGGTCGAGATCCTAATGAGGGGGGAGGACTGTAACAACCCTAAAAATCCACACAACTTAAAAATCCCAACCAATTAAAATTTTTCATTTATTTATTGTGAAAGCCCATTTTTCTTGTGCAAGCATATAGGTTTCATTATGAATTTGGTAATAAAGGAGTATAGCTTGCATTTTAATTCCATTCACATAGAATAATAACTTAAGCATCACATTTGGGATTTATTGCAATTTATGTTTGTATTTACTCAATATTTAAAATGGGTAATATATGTATTTATACACTAAAATGAAAATAGAAGAGAGAAAGAGGAAGAGCAGATTCGGCCCAGCCAGCCGGCCCATCTCGCAGCCAAACCACACCACGCGCGCAGCGCCTTTCGCAGCCACTGCCAACCGGGACCCGCTTGTCAGCCACTCTTTCTTTTCCCCTATTTCTCTTCTCCGTGAAGACGGTGGCCGACAGGGTCATGCGAATGGCGTGACCGACAGCGCCACGCTTGGCAGAGCCCTGACCCCGCTGTCCCTCGCCTGTCCCCTCCTTTCTTGGCCCGCCAAGCGAGCCGCGCGCACCACTGGAACCCTAGCTCGCGCAAGCCACAGCCCTCCGATCAGCCCGAGCAGATCAGAGCCGCCCGCCATAGGTAGCCACCCGAGCTCCGCCTATAAATTGGAGCACCCGGGGAGCCCTAGCCTATTCCCACTCGCAGCCGCCACGCTGCGGCTCCACAAGCCACCAACCACGCCACAACACCACACCGTGTGAGAGAGGGAGAAGGAAGAAGGGCGGATCAGAGAGAGGAGAGCACCGCCGAAGTGCTGCCGCCGCGGAGCACGCCGGAGCCGGGCACGGAGAAAAGCCCGAGCTGCGGACAAGGAGCGGCACGGCACTACGATCGCTCTGCACGGCTCCGACTCGCCACTGCACCGCCATCCTAGCTTCACCGACACCACGGTGAGCCATCGCACGCCATGTCCGAACCTTGCCCTGCTTTTGACATGGCGTTCCGCCAATGGGACGCGCAGGCACGAGCCTTTACCGGCTCAGGAAGATCACCTGCACCATGCACTCATGCGACCGGCCGAAACCCCCGGACTACAAGCTTGCTAGACCGAGAACGCAGCACGACGCGTTCTCGGCGAAGCGCGCTCACCACCGACGCGTTCCGACGCCGAATCACCCGTTCCGAGCAATCCTACTAGCACCCGTATAGGTTAGAACGTCGTGGAGCACCGCCACGACCCCTTGAGCTAGCTACGCGGATCTAAGCGCTAGAGGAAGCCTCGTCCGCCCTGCTCGAGAGCGCCGCGACCTCGCCGGAGCGCCGCCGCGGACCGGAGCCAAAAGGAGGCCCTGCCCTGCCACTAGTTCACCACTAAGGGGACGTATGCCCATTTAGTCACGCCAATTTGATGGAACCACGTCCGGTTATGCCAAAACGAGACTGTAATCACCTTGCCGTCGTCCGCCGTCGTCGGCGACACGCCGCCGCCACAACCGAGCACCTTGGGAATCTCGGTAGCCAAAATTGGTAGTTGGTATACCATCGCCATAGACCCTGGAGGCGTATACATCTCCTAGAAGACCTCCTTAGCCCGCCGGAACCTCACAGTCGCGGCGACATCGCCACCGATGACCAGAGCATCTCAATACCGCGACCAGGAACAAAAACCGACCACCTCAGACAAGCTTAGTTGCGGAAGATCGAACCTCCATAGCCCGGAACACCGAGAGGTGCGTTCTCGGGGAAACGTGATCGCCGCCGACACGTTCCGCCTCGCCTAAATCCGTTCCGAGTACCCCCGGTCGCCTCGCGCTGCGGAGAAAGGCCGACGAGGTTCGCCAAGTCTGCCTTGGCACCGCCGCGAAGATAGCCGGGCCCCGAATCATGTCTGTCGCCTTGGCTACGTGCGCCTCCACCTCGTCGGAGAACCGCCGTATGCCATGGGAGAGAAGGAGGCCATACCACGACTCTAACCCGCCACCATCTGGTCGGACGACTGCCTGAGCACGCCAATTGGGGAAAGTCGAGCCCTGTCTTGCTGAAATTTGGTCATCGCCGCCCTGTCATCGTCCGCCGCACCGGAGAGACACCGCCGCCTTGAACAGACGCCCTGGAACCCAGCTAGCACCAAATCTCCGATTCGCCCGAGCCTCCCTGGGAGAGCTCGGGAGAGCGGCACCCTCGGCGCCCAAATGTCCGATTCGCCCGAGCTCCGCCGAGCTCCACCGAGCTATGCCGAGCCCCGCCGAGCTCCACCGAGGTACGCCGAGGTACGCCGAACTCCGCCTAGCTACGCCGAGCCCCGCCGAGCTCCACCGAGCTACGCCGAGGTACGCCGAGCTACGCCGAGCTCCGCCGAGCTACCCCCGACCACCGCTGAACTACGCCGAGCTATGCCGAGCTCCACCGAGCTACCCCCGACCACCGCCGAGCTACGCCAAGCTCCGCCGAGCTACGCCGATCTCCGCCGAGCTACGCTGACGCCTGCGACTCTCTGGGAACCAGCATCGAACACCTGGTGGGCGACCATCGGGTTTGTGTTCTGATGAGGCGCCACATGTCGCACTACTGGACCCGCGCGCCACGTGGACCAAATCCCGAGCTGCCCCTGATTAACCGACCAATTTTTCCATTTTCAGAAAACAGGATAATCTTCGGAAATTCATAACTTATTCATTCGAAGTCCAAAAATTGCGCACCATATATCAAAATTCTCAGAAAAATGAGATCTACAATCTAAGACTATGTTTGTGTGCATTTGGCTCTTTATTTTATTGGATTTTTCTGAAATACTCTATAGGAGTCGCTGACGCGACTATTTCGTGTTCGATTTCAGAGCCGGAGGAGGATCTGACTAAGGAAGACGACCACGAGTACTTTCAGGAGCTAGGAGACGACTACGAAGGTGCCACGTCCCACCAAATCCTTAGATCCTATTTAGGCATTGCAAATGACATTGTTGCTATTGCTTTATGATTATGTATGGATTGGTTGCATGGTAGTATATTTGAATTCCCTGCCTTGATAAGACTATACCCTGCTATCCGCTGCTAGGTTAGCTGCTGCTTAATTTACTGTTACTTTTCCACTACTTTCTACTTGCTATATGCTATGTGGTGGAATTGGGACGGTGTATATCTGATTATAACCACTGGGAGAGAGTGCTGCGTGCGTCTTGGGTGCGTGGTAAGGGTTGATGTCGACCAAGTGGGATGTGAGACAAGCCCGTGGGGCAAGTCGTGCCGAGGGTGCAACCTGGGCATCCCCACGCGAGATACCTGTGGCGGGTAAAGTTGTTGAGGAGGTTCCGGGTGGGATAGCCTTGGTGGTTTGAAACCCGTGGACGGAGGTGCAGTGATGGCACGGGGAGAGTATCCCCTAAGTGAGGATGCCTGCTTGGTCAAACCTAGGACGGACTAGTTTCAGGTTCATGGGAATCCTTTTCTACTCACTCGCTTCTGATGGGCGGGAGACGGCTGGACTACTTGGTAGGGCTGTACCACTACTGCTAGGTTGAAAGGTGATAAGGGTGGGCGGTGACGGATGGAGAGATTCCCGTACCGTCCTAGATGCGCAGTACCACTGGTTGGGCCCGGTGCTGCGTCTCCCAGTCTCAGCATGACGGTGTTGGATCCGGAATATCCCAGGGCTGAGTGGTAGGGTGGTACCGACCTAGGCAAGCAAGCACTCGGAATTCTGCCTAGATGAATGTACAGCATCGATGATGGCTAATCTTGTGAGTAGCGAAACCTCTGCAGAGTGTATGGTTGATCGATCGATACATATGCCAACTCGTTGGCTATGGACCTTTCCTGTGAAGCTTCTACTAGTGTAGTGAGTGTTCTTTTCTCCCCCTGGATGACATTTTTCCGGCAATGTACCCGTTGTGGTAGTGTGCCGCTGAGATAGGCCCGAGAGGGAGTTGGGCCTGTCGAATGAGAGTGAGGTGTGGGTATGTGAGATGTGGTGATGGGAAAAGGGATGATGGTGTTAACTGGAGATAAAACTTGACTAATTAAACATTGATTACAGCTGCATAGGAAAACCTCAGCCTATAGGTCTGCTTGTTTAGCCTTGCATCCACTTTCCACAAAGCAAATGCTGCATAGGTGGGCTCCGTGGCCAGTAAAAATCGTACTGATAAATTTGCTGTCAGGTGACGAGAATGAGTACGACTTCGAGGGAGATGATGACGAGGAATAGGGTCACGTGCTACACTCAAGTTGGCCGTGAAGGATGAATCGCTTCCGCATCTTCTAAAGCTTCTCTGAATGTTGATTCCGCCAATGTGGCGATGTAATAAATGTTTATGTAAGACTTAATTACCGTTGTATGGATCCTGGCATCAACTGAGATATGGGTAATTTCATGGATTGTCCCAAGCAATCTGTTGAATTACAATTTGAGCCTGTGGATTTCCCTTCACGGAAATCGAGGTCGTTTCAGCGTAGCTCGGCGTAGCTCGGCATAGCTCGGCGTAGCTCGGCGGAGCTCGGCGTAGGTCGGGGGTGGTTCTCACAGTTCGCCGTCGGGCTAGTGGTGTGTTCTAGAGTCCAAAAGGTGTCGGTTTTTGTTCCTGGTCGCGGTATTGAGATGCTCCGGTCGCCGGCGGTGAGGCCGTTGCGCCGGCAGGGCTCCGGCGAGGCGCGACAAGGTCTGAGGAGTGGTGAATCCGTCACCCCGAGCTCTGTTGACAGGGATCCGACGTTCAATTTGGTGCTAGCAGGGTTCCAGGGCGTCTGTTCAGGGCGGCAGTGTCTCTCCGGTGCGGCGGACGATGACAGGGCGGCGATGACCGTGTTTCGGCAAGACAGGGCTTGGCTTTCCCCAATTGGCGTGCTCAGGCAGTCGTCCGACCAGTTGGTGGTGGGTTAGAGTCGTGGTATGGCCTCCTTCTCTCCCACGGCATACGGCGGTTCTCCGACGAGGTGGAGGCGCACGTAGCCAAGGCGACAGACATGATTCGGGGCTCGGCTATCTTCGCGGCGGTGCTGAGGCAGATTTGGCGAACCTCGTCGGCCTTTCTCCGCAGCGCGAGGTACTCGGAACGGATTTTGGCGAGGCGGAATGTGTCGGCGGTGATCATGTTTCCCCGAGAACGCACCTCGCGGTGTTCCGGGCTATGGAGGTTCGATCTTCCGCAACTAAGCTTGTCCAAGGTGGTCGGTGAGTTGGTGTACATGTTCCTTGGCGACGAGGGTTCGACCTCCAATTTTGGCTACCGAGGCTCCTAAGGTGCTTGGTGGCGGCGGCGTGATGCCGGCGGCGGCTGACGACGGCAAGGTGATTACGGTCTCGTTTTGGCATAACCGGACGTGGTTCAGTCAAATTGGCGTGACTAAATGGGCATACGTCCCCTTAGTGGTGAACTAGTGACAGGGCAGGGCCTCCTTTTGGCTCCGGTCCGCGGCGGCGCTCCGGCGAGGTCGCGGCGCACTCGAGCAGGCGGACGAGGCTTCCTCTAGCGCTTAGATCCACGTAGCTAGCTCAAGGGGTCATGGCGGTGCTCGACGACGCTCTAACCTATACGGGTGCTAGTCGGATTGCTCGGAACGGGTGATTCGGCATCGGAACGCGTCGGTGGTGAGCGCGCTCTGCCGAGAACGCGTCGTGCTGCGTTCTCGGTCTAGCAAGCTTGTAGTCCGGGGGTTTCGGCCGGTCGCATGAGTGCATGGTGCAGGTGATCTTCCTGAGCCGGTAAAGGCTCGTGCCTGCGCGTCCCGTGGGCGGAACGCCATGGCAAAAGCAGGGCAAGGTTCGGACATGGCGTGCGGTGGCTCACCGTGGTGTCGGTGAAGCTAGGATGGCGGTGCAGTGGCGAGTCGGAGCCGTGCAGAGCGATCGCAGTGCCGTGCCGCTCCTTGTCCGCAGCTCGGGCTCTTCCTCCGTGCCCGGCTCCGGCGTGCTCCGCGGCGGCAGCGCTTCGGCGGTGCTCTCCTCTCTCTGCTCCGCCCTTCTTCCTTCTCCCTCTCTCACACGGTGTGGTGTTGTGGCGTGGTTGGTGCCACCAGTGGCGGCGGCGAGTGGAACGAGGCTAGGGCGCCGTGGGGTGCTCCAATTTATAGCGGAGCTCGGGTGGCTACCTATGGTGGGCGGCTCTGATCTGCTCGGGCCGATCGGAGGGCTATGGCTTGCGCGAGCTAGGGTTCTGGTGGTGCGCGCGGGCTTCTTGGCGAGCAAGGCAGGGGACAGGCGAGGGACAGCGGGGTCAGGGCTCTGCCATGCGTGGCGCTGTCGGTCACGCCATTTGCTTGACTCTGTCAGCCATCGTCTTCACGGAGAAGAGAAACAGGGGAAAAGAAAGAGTGACTGACAAGCGGGTCCCGGTTGGCAGCGGCTGCGAAAGGCGCTGCGCGCGCGGGGTGGTTTGGCTGCGAGATGGGCCGGCTGGCTGGGCCGAATCTGCTCTTCCTCTTTCTCTCTTTTCATTTTAGTGTATAAATACATATATTACCCATTTTAAATATTGAGTAAATACAAACATAAATTGCAATAAATCCCAAATGTGATGCATAAGTTATTATTCTATGTGAATGGAATTAAAATGCAAGCTATACTCCTTTATTACCAAATTCATAATGAAACCTATATGCTTGCACAAGAAAAATGGGTTTTCACAATAAATAAATGAAAAATTTTAGTTGGTTGGGATTTTTAGGTTGTGTGGATTTTTAGGGTTGTTACAATCCTCCCCCTCATTAGGATCTCGACCTCGAGATTCAGAGATAACATACCCATCGAAGAGGTAAGGAAATATAATCCGCAAGTCCGATTCTTTCTCCCACGTAGCTTCCCTTTCAGTGTGATTGCTCCATTGTACCTTGCACATCGGAATGGTTTTGTTTCGAGTCTCCTTTGTATCCCGTGCCAAGATCTTGATTGGGTGTTCCTTGTATTCAAGTGTGTCTTGCAGGTCTAGTGCATCCGTAGGAACTTGCTCCTCGGGAAGCTTCAAACACTTCCTTAATTGCGAGACATGGAACACGGGGTGTACTCCAGATAATTCCTCCGGTAGTTCCAGCTTGTAAGCAAGCTTTCCAACCCTTTTACAGATCTTGTATGGCCCAACATATCTTGGTGCCAATTTCCCTTTTACGTGGAATCTGACGGTGCCACGAAGTGGAGATACCTTGAGGTAGACATAATCCCCAACCTTGAACTCAAGCTCTCTACGTCTTCTATCTGCATAGCTCTTTTGCCTACTTTGTGCAATCCTCAAATTCTCTCTTACTTGGGCAACACCTTCTTCTGCTTCCACAATCTTAGCAGGACCGAAGAATGTCCTTTCACCTGGTTCCGACCACATTAGCGGTGTTCTACACGGTCTTCCATACAACGCTTCAAATGGAGACATCTTAATGCTCGTCTGATAACTGTTGTTGTATGAGAACTCGGCGTGGGGTAGACAGCTCTCCCATCCTTGCTTGTACCTTAATACGCAAGCACGTAACATGTCCTCGAGAATCTGGTTCACTCTTTCCGTTTGCCCGTCTGTTTGCGGGTGGTATGCTGTGCTATAGTCGAGCTTGGTCCCGATGGACTTGTGCAAGGATTTCCAGAACTGTGATACGAACTGTGATCCTCGGTCAGATATAATACTCAGAGGTGCCCCATGTAACTTCAAAATATTTGATACGTACAGATCTGCTAGCTTTTCAACTCTATACTTCCTTTTGACCGGTATAAAATGTGCAACTTTGGTCAGACGATCCACTATTACCCATATAGAATCATGTCCATGCTCGGATCGGGGCAGTCCTAATATGAAGTCCATGGATATGCACTCCCACTTCCATTCTGGTATCTCAACTGGCTGTAGCAACCCTGCTGGTCTCTGATGTTCGGCCTTGATTCTTTTGCATGTATCACATCGGGCTACATGCCCTGCAATGTCTGTCTTCATATTCTCCCACCAGAAGTGCTTCCTTAAATCATGGTACATCTTGGCTGACCCTGGGTGAATACAATATTTGGAGTCATGCCCTTCTGACAGAATCTCTTCTCGTATCGCTGAATCCATCGGTACGCAGATTCTACCTTTGTACCATACAGTTCCTTGCTCATCTTCTCGGTATTCGGGGCCTCTTCCCAGCTTCATCAAACCACGGATATAGTCTATCTCCGGACAGTTCTTTTGTGCTTCACGGATCCGTGAGGTGAGATTGTATTCAACGCGAAGCTCATTTAGCATGCCATAGGAGACTACCTCGAGCTAGAACGCGTCGAACTCTCTCCTGAGCTCAGGCGGCATAGAGTTGGTGATGAGGGTATGGCAGTAGCTTTTGCGGCTAAGTGCATCAGCGACAACATTAGCCTTCCTTGGGTGGTAATGGATCTCAAGATCATAATCCTTGATGAGTTCTAGCCATCTGCGCTGCCTCATATTCAGATCTTCTTGTGTGAAGAAGTACTTCAGGCTCTTGTGGTCAGTGTAGATGTCACACTTGTTGCTCATTAGATAGTGTCTCCAAATCTTGAGTGCATGTACCACGGCTGCAAGTTCTAGGTCATGAGTCGGGTATCGCTGCTCATGTTCCTTCAACTGTCTTGAGGCATAAGCTATCACTCTTCCTTCTTGCATTAGTACACAGCCCAAACCTTGCCAAGAGGCGTCACAATATACAACAAAATCTTTGTGAATATCGGGTAGGGCTAGTACAGGTGTAGTAGTGAGCTTCTCCTTCAAGGTCTGGAAACTCTTCTCACATTCAGGAGTCCATATAAACTTGTTCTCTTTCTTCAGCAAGTTGGTCATGGGTCTTGCAATCTTGGAGAAATTCTCAATAAATCTGTGATAGTATCCTGCGAGTCCTAAAAAGCTTCTGATTTCTGACACATTACGGGGTTGTTCCCACTCTTTCACAGCTTCCATCTTGGTTGGGTCTACCGCGACTCCTTCCCCTGACAGTACGTGTCCAAGGAAAGCAACTTCCTCAAGCCAGAATTCGCACTTGGAGAATTTGGCGTATAGCTGGTTGCGAGACAACCTCTCCAATACGGTCCTCAGATGATGTTCATGTTCCTCTTTTGTGGCTGAATAAACCAATATATCATCAATGAATACCACCACAAACTTGTCTAGCTCATTCATGAAGATCTTGTTCATCATGTTCATGAAGTATGCTGGAGCATTAGTGAGTCCAAATGAGACTACTATGCACTCATAGTGTCCATATCTAGTGACAAACGCAGTCTTCGGAATATCTTCTTCCCTGATCTTCATCTGATGGCACCCTGATCGGAGATCGATCTTTGAGAAGTACTTGGCCTTACTCAGTTGATCTAATAGATCATCGATGCGGGGCAATGGGTACTTATTCTTGACTGTAACCGCATTCAGATTCCGGTAGTCAATGCACATCCTCATCGTGCCATTCTTCTTCTTGACAAACAAAACGGGAGATCCCCAGGGCGAGGCACTAGGCCTAATGAAGCCCTTCTCCAGTAATTCTCCCAGCTGCTTCTTGAGTTCCTTCAACTCATCAGCCGACATTCTGTAGGGTCTTTTGGCAATTGGTGCAGTCCCTGGCATCAGCTCTATAACAAACTCCACATCTCTATCTGGTGGCATTCCTGGCAACTCCTCTGGAAACACGTCATTAAATTCACAGACTACTGGCACATCTCTGAATGTTAGCTCCATCTTATCTGCCTTAGTCTCCAGTGCAGTAATAATCTTGTAGTGGTTTAAGTAAGAGTTAGATGTTTTCAACGATTTAAATGAATTAAAACATTTTTCATACTATCCTACACTCAACCAAAGAAGCATAGAGAACCATAAGAAGCATAAGATCCAAATGTCACTCATCACATGGTTATTATTATATAAAGGATGTTCCTAATTGCTAAGAAGATCATGCTATGCGCAGATAGCCAATGACAGGACAACTCATGGTATCACTAGTCTAAGGGCCACGCAGGGTCCCATAAGCTACTGGTGTATAAGGTCGAGTATGGCGTCGGGTATGCGGCCGTCCTCTGCCTCGATCTCGTCATCAGTCATGGTCAGGCGCTTGACGTAGTCGAGCGCTACAGCTAGCTCTGGAGTGGCCTCAATCTCCTGCATCCTTAAAGACGGACACGCTCCCAGGTTGAGCGTAGTTGGTGGTACGCGGAAGTCTCCCTCCCGGGGCTTCACCATCTCCAGTGGGGGAAGCGAACTCTGTACCTTCCGGACCTCAATAGCTCTCCTGGCATCGGACTGCTTCCAAGCTGTCTCTGTCTTCCGTAGCTTGTCCTTTAGGAACTCCACCATCTTCACGCAGTCGATCAGAATCCCTTGGTTGCGGGTGGACTTCTCCTCGGCTTTCTCCAACTGCTTCTCCAACTCCCTGATCCTGGAGCGCAACGTGCTCATCTCGACTCCTCTGTCTCTGCTCCTCTGCTCCCTCTCAGCAAGCGCTCTCTCCTTGTCATCCAGCTTCCTCTGTAATCCCAATACTTTGCTGTTCAGGTAGTCATTGCGTATCCCAAAATCCCCGATCTTGTCTCGCAAGTCGGCGATCTCGGCTCGGTGTAACTCATCACGGCGCTGCATCTCCAGCTGCAAGTCAGTGACTGCTCTGCTCAAACTCTCCAGGGTCTGAGTCCCTTTCTGTAAACTGTCCTCGACCTCTGCCATGCGTGCTCGGTCACGCTGCCTCCTTTGCTCCAATGAGCTGATGAACTCGTCCTGCTCCTGGAGCTGGTGTACCACTGTGCATAGGCAAGGGTCAGTCTCGGCCTGAATGATCTGACTGGTGTACAGAATCCTCTGGATGGGGTCAGGGTGTAGCTCCAAAGCCTGAGGTAGCAGACGGAAATGAGTCCCCTTAAGGTACTCGTATGCTGTGTACACAACTGCGCGTAGTACCTTGCGGGAAACGGACTGTACTCCGTCCTCCACAGTCTCTCCAGCAGTGTAGTCAGTAAAAACCGGCATCCCTGGAAGGGTCAGGCTGACGGGTGTCTCAACTCTGGTAGTGACAGGTCCTTCAAACCTCTCAGCCTCGACAAGCTTCCCTCGGCTGAAGTACTGGATCTGGTCAGACGGTGCTCCCAGCTCTTCCAACACCTGGCGTAGCACCATGGCAAATCCGCCGTGGTTCCTCCCATTGATCGGGATCTCAATAATGCCATCGTGCAGTGGACGAAGTGGTGGTCCAAGGCTGGTCATCTACAAATTTTTCAAGAAACGGATTAGCAGGTCCTAGTATTAGATAAGCCATTGCATAAAAAGTGAATGCAAGGTCGGTAATATAACCGAAAGAGAGTCTGGCTTCCTATTCTAACGTCCATTTTCTATGGGTCTCGTCCTATAGTCAAGTATGGCTCCGATACCAACTGAAACAACCTCGATTTCCGCGAAGGAAAATCCACAGGCTCGAATTGTAATTCAACAGATTGCTTGGGACAATCCATGAAATTACCCATATCTCAGTTGACACCAGGATCCATACAACGGTAATTAAGTCTTACATAAACATTTATTACATCGCCACATTGGCGGAATCATCATTCAGAGAAGCTTTAGAAAATGCGGAAGCGATTCATCCTTCACGGCCAACTTGAGTGTAGCACGTGACCCTATTCCTCGTCATCATCTCCCTCGAAGTCGTACTCATTCTCGTCACCTGACAGCAAATTTATCGGTACGATATGTACTGGCCACGGAGCCCACCTATGCAGCATTTGCTTTGTGGAAAGTGGATGCGAGGCTATACAAGCAGACCTATAGGCTGAGGTTTCCTATGCAGCTGTAAATAATGTTTAATTAGTCAAGTTTTATCTCCAGTTAACACCATCATCCCTTTTCCCATCACCACATCTCACATACCCACACCTCACTCTCATTCGACAGGCCCAACTCCCTCTCGGGCCTATCTCAGCGGCACACTACCACAGCGGGTACACTGCCGGAAAAATGTCATCCAGGGGGAGAAGAGAACACTGACTACACTAGTAGAAGCTTCACAGGAAAGGTCCATAGCCAACAGGTTGGCATATGTATCGATCGATCAACCGTACACTCTGCAGAGGTTTCGCTACTCACAAGATTAGCCATCATAGGTGATGCGCTATCACCTAGGCAGAATTCCGGGTGCTTGCTTGCCTAGGTCGGTACCACCCTACCACTCAGCCCTGGGATATTCCGGATCCAACACCGTCATGCTGAGACTGGGAGACGCAGCACCGGGCCCAACCAGTGGTACTACGCATCTAGGACGGTACGGGAATCTCTCCATCCATCACCGCCCACCCTTATCACCTTTCAACCTAGCAGTAGTGGTACCGCCCTACCAAGTAGTCCAGCCGTCTCCCGCCCATCAGAAGCGAGTGAGTAGAAAAGGATTCCCATGAACCTGAAACTAGTCCGTCCTAGGTTTGACCAAGCAGGCATCTTCACTTAGGGGATACTCTCCCCGTGCCATCACAGCACCTCCGTCCACGGGCTTCAAACCACCAAGGCTATCCCACCCGGAACCTCCTCAACAACTTTACCCGCCACAGGTATCTCGCTTGGGGATGCCCAGGTTGCACCCCCGGCACGACTTGCCCCACGGGCTTGTCTCACATCCCACTTGGTCGACATCAACCCTTACCACGCACCCAAGACGCACGCAGCACTCTCTCCCAGTGGTTATAATCAGATATACACCGTCCCAATTCCACCACATAGCATATAGCAAGTAGAAAGTAGTGGAAAAGTAACAGTAAATTAAGCAGCAGCTAACCTAGCAGCGGATAGCAGGGTATAGTCTTATCAAGGCAGGGAATTCAAATATACTACCATGCAACCAATCCATACATAATCATAAAGCAATAGCAACAATGTCATTTGCAATGCCTAAATAGGATCTAAGGATTTGGTGGGACGTGGCACCTTCGTAGTCGTCTCCTAGCTCCTGAAAGTACTCGTGGTCGTCTTCCTTAGTCAGATCCTCCTCCGGCTCTGAAATCGAACACGAAATAGTCGCGTCAGCGACTCCTATAGAGTATTTCAGAAAAATCCAATAAAATAAAGAGCCAAATGCACACAAACATAGTCTTAGATTGTAGATCTCATTTTTCTGAGAATTTGGATATATGGTGCGCAATTTTTGGACATCGAATGAATGAATTTCCGAAGATTATCATATTTTTTGAAAACGGAAAAATTGGTCGGTTAATCAGGGGATGACACGTGGCAGCTTGGGATTGGTCCACGTGGTGCCTCAACAGAACACAGACCCGATGGTCGCCCACCAGGTGTTCGATGCTGGTTCCCAGAGAGTCGCCGGCTTCGGCGTAGCTCGGCGTAGCTCGGCGGAGCTCGGCGGAGCACGGTGTAGGTCGGGGGTGGTTCTCACAGTTCGCCGTCGGGCTAGTGGTGTGTTCTAGAGTCCAAAAGGTGTCGGTTTTTGTTCCTGGTCGCGGTATTGAGATGCTCCGGTCGCTGGCGGTGAGGCCGTTGCGCCAGCAGGGCTCCGGCGAGGCGCGACAAGGTCTGAGGAGTGGTGAATCCGTCACCCCGAGCTCTGTTGACAGGGATCCGACGTTCAATTTGGTGCTAGCAGGGTTCTAGGGCGTCTGTTCAGGGCGGCGGTGTCTCTCCGGTGCGGCGGACGATGACAGGGCGGCGATGACCTTATTTCGGCAAGACAGGGCTTGGCTTTCCCCAATTGGCGTGCTCAGGCAGTCGTCCGACCAGTTGGTGGCGGGTTAGAGTCGTGGTATGGCCTCCTTCTCTCCCACGGCATACGGCGGTTCTCCGACGAGGTGGAGGCGCACGTAGCCAAGGCGACAGACATGATTCGGGGCTCGGCTATCTTCGCGGCGGTGCCGAGGCAGACCTGGCGAACCTCGTCGGCCTTTCTCCGCAGCGCGAGGTACTCGAAACGGATTTTGGCGTGGCGGAACGTGTCGGTGGTGATCACGTTTCCCCGAGAACGCACCTCGCGGTGTTCCGGGCTATGGAGGTTCGATCTTCCGCAACTAAGCTTGTCCGAGGTGGTCGGTGAGTTGGTGTACATGTTCCTTGGCGACGAGGGTTCGACCTCCAATTTTGGCTACCGAGGCTCCTAAGGTGCTTGGTGGCGGCGGCGTGATGCCGGCGGCGGCTGATGATGGCAAGGTGATTACGGTCTCGTTTTGGCATAACCGGACGTGGTTCAGTCAAATTGGCGTGACTAAATGGGCATACGTCCCCTTAGTGGTGAACTAGTGACAGGGCAGGGCCTCCTTTTGGCTCCGGTCCGCGGCGGCGCTCCGGCGAGGTCGTGGCGCACTCGAGCAGGGCGGACGAGGCTTCCTCTAGCGCTTAGATCCGCGTAGCTAGCTCAAGGGGTCGTGGCGGTGCTCCACGACGCTCTAACCTATACGGGTGCTAGTCGGATTGCTCGGAACGGGTGATTCGGCGTCGGAACGCGTCGGTGGTGAGCGCGCTCCGCCGAGAACGCGTCGTGCTGCGTTCTCGGTCTAGCAAGCTTGTAGTCCGGGGGTTTCGGCCGGTCGCATGAGTGCATGGTGCAGGTGATCTTCCTGAGCCGGTAAAGGCTCGTGCCTGCGCGTCCCGTGGGCGGAACGCCATGGCAAAAGCAGGGCAAGGTTCGGACATGGCGTGCGGTGGCTCACCGTGGTGTCGGTGAAGCTAGGATGGCGGTGCAGTGGCGAGTCGGAGCCGTGCAGAGCGATCGCAGTGCCGCGCCGCTCCTTGTCCGCAGCTCGGGCTCTTCCTCCGTGCCCGGCTCCGGCGTGCTCCGCGGCGGCAGCGCTTCGGCGGTGCTCTCCTCTCTCTGCTCCGCCCTTCTTCCTTCTCCCTCTCTCACACGGTGTGGTGTTGTGGCGTGGTTGGTGCCACCAGTGGCGGCGGCGAGTGGAATGAGGCTAGGGCGCCGTGGGGTGCTCCAATTTATAGCGGAGCTCGGGTGGCTACCTATGGCGGGCGGCTCTGATCTGCTCGGGCCGATCGGAGGGCTGTGGCTTGCGCGAGCTAGGGTTCTGGTGGTGCGCGCGGGCTTCTTGGCGAGCAAGGCAGGGGACAGGCGAGGGACAGCGGGGTCAGGGCTCTGCCATGCGTGGTGCTATCGGTCACGCCATTTGCATGACTCTGTCGGCCACCGTCTTCACGGAGAAGAGAAACAGGGAAAAAGAAAGAGTGACTGACAAGCGGGTCCCGGTTGGCAGCGGCTGCGAAAGGCGCTGCGCGCGCGGGGTGGTTTGGCTGCGAGATGCGCCGACTGGCTGGGCCGAATCTGCTCTTCCTCTTTCTCTCTTTTCATTTTAGTGTATAAATACATATATTACCCATTTTAAATATTGAGTAAATACAAACATAAATTGCAATAAATCCCAAATGTGATGCATAAGTTATTATTCTATGTGAATGGAATTAAAATGCAAGCTATACTCCTTTATTACCAAATTCATAATGAAACCTATATGCTTGCACAAGAAAAATGGGTTTTCACAATAAATAAATGAAAAATTTTAGTTGGTTGGGATTTTTAGGTTGTGTGGATTTTTAGGGTTGTTACAGTCCTCCCCCTCATTAGGATCTCGACCTCGAGATTCAGAGATAACGTACCCATCGAAGAGGTAAGGAAACATAATCCTCCGATTCTTTCTCCCACGTAGCTTCCCGTTCAGTGTGATTGCTCCATTGTACCTTGCACATCGAAATGGTTTTGTTTCGAGTCTCCTTTGTTTCCCGTGCCAAGATCTTGATTGGGTGTTCCTTGTATTCAAGTGTGTCTTGCAGTTCTAGTGCATCCGTAGGAACTTGCTCCTCGGGAAGCTTCAAACACTTCCTTAATTGCGAGACATGGAACACGGGGTGTACTCCAGATAATTCCTCCGGTAGTTCCAGCTTGTAAGCAAGCTTTCCAACCCTTTTACAGATCTTGTATGGCCCAACATATCTTGGTGCCAATTTCCCTTTTACGTGGAATCTGACGGTGCCACGAAGTGGAGATACCTTGAGGTAGACATAATCCCCAACCTTGAACTCAAGCTCTCTACGTCTTCTATCTGCATAGCTCTTTTGCCTACTTTGTGCAATCCTCAAATTCTCTCTTACTTGGGCAACACCTTCTTCTGCTTCCACAATCTTAGCAGGACCGAAGAATGTCCTTTCACCTGGTTCCGACCACATTAGCGGTGTTCTGCACGGTCTTCCATACAACGCTTCAAATGGAGACATCTTAATGCTCGTCTGATAACTGTTGTTGTATGAGAACTCGGCGTGGGGTAGACAGCTCTCCCATCCTTCCTTGTACCTTAATACGCAAGCACGTAACATGTCCTCGAGAATCTGGTTCACTCTTTCCGTTTGCCCGTCTGTTTGCGGGTGGTATGCTGTGCTATAGTCGAGCTTGGTCCCGATGGACTTGTGCAAGGATTTCCAGAACTGTGATACGAACTGTGATCCTCGGTCAGATATAATACTCAGAGGTGCCCCATGTAACTTCAAAATGTTTGATACGTACAGATCTGCAAGCTTTTCAACTCTATACTTCCTTTTGACCGGTATAAAATGTGCAACTTTGGTCAGACGATCCACTATTACCCATATAGAATCATGTCCATGCTCGGATCGGGGCAGTCCTAATATGAAGTCCATGGATATGCACTCCCACTTCCATTCTGGTATCTCAACTGGCTGTAGCAACCCTGCTGGTCTCTGATGTTCGGCCTTGATTCTTTTGCATGTATCACATCGGGCTACATGCCCTGCAATGTCTGTCTTCATATTCTCCCACCAGAAGTGCTTCCTTAAATCATGGTACATCTTGGCTGACCCTGGGTGAATACAATATTTGGAGTCATGCCCTTCTGACAAAATCTCTTCTCGTATCGCTGAATCCGTCGGTACGCAGATTCTACCTTTGTACCATACAGTTCCCTGCTCATCTTCTCGGTATTCGGGGCCTCTTCCCAGCTTCATCAAACCACGGATATAGTCTATCTCCGGACAGTTCTTTTGTGCTTCACGGATCTGTGAGGTGAGATTGTATTCAACGCGAAGCTCATTTAGCATGCCATAGGAGACTACCTCGAGCTGGAACGCGTCGAACTCTCTCCTGAGCTCAGGCGGCATAGAGTTGGTGATGAGGGTATGGCAGTAGCTTTTGCGGCTAAGTGCATCAGCGACAACATTAGCCTTCCCTGGGTGGTAATGGATCTCAAGATCATAATCCTTGATGAGTTCTAGCCATCTGCGCTGCCTCATATTCAGATCTTCTTGTGTGAAGAAGTACTTTAGGCTCTTGTGGTCAGTGTAGATGTCACACTTGTTGCTCATTAGATAGTGTCTCCAAATCTTGAGTGCATGTACCACGGCTGCAAGTTCTAGGTCATGAGTCGGGTATCGCTGCTCATGTTCCTTCAACTGTCTTGAGGCATAAGCTATCACTCTTCCTTCTTGCATTAGTACACAGCCCAAACCTTGCCAAGAGGCGTCACAATATACAACAAAATCTTTGTGAATATCAGGTAGGGCTAGTACAGGTGTAGTAGTGAGCTTCTCCTTCAAGGTCTGGAAACTCTTCTCACATTTAGGAGTCCATATAAACTTGTTCTCTTTCTTCAGCAAGTTGGTCATGGGTCTTGCAATCTTGGAGAAATTCTCAATAAATCTGCGATAGTATCCTGCGAGTCCTAAAAAGCTTCTGATTTCTGACACATTACGGGGTTGTTCCCACTCTTTCACAGCTTCCATCTTGGCTGGGTCTACCGCGACTCCTTCCCCTGACAGTACGTGTCCAAGGAAAGCAACTTCCTCAAGCCAGAATTCGCACTTGGAGAATTTGGCGTATAGCTGGTTGCGAGACAACCTCTCCAATACGGTCCTCAGATGATGTTCATGTTCCTCTTTTGTGGCTGAATAAACCAATATATCATCAATGAATACCACCACAAACTTGTCTAGCTCATTCATGAAGATCTTGTTCATCATGTTCATGAAGTATGCTGGAGCATTAGTGAGTCCAAATGAGACTACTGTGCACTCATAGTGTCCATATCTAGTGACAAACGCAGTCTTCGGAATATCTTCTTCCCTGATCTTCATCTGATGGTACCCTGATCGGAGATCGATCTTTGAGAAGTACTTGGCCTTACTCAGTTGATCTAATAGATCATCGATGCGGGGCAATGGGTACTTATTCTTGACTGTAACCGCATTCAGATTCCGGTAGTCAATGCACATCCTCATCGTGCCATTCTTCTTCTTGACAAACAAAATGGGAGATCCCCAGGGCGAGGCACTAGGCCTAATGAAGCCCTTCTCCAGTAATTCTCCCAGCTGCTTCTTGAGTTCCTTCAACTCATCAGCCGACATTCTGTAGGGTCTTTTGGCAGTTGGTGCAGTCCCTGGCATCAGCTCTATAACAAACTCCACATCTCTATCTGGTGGCATTCCTGGCAACTCCTCTGGAAACACGTCATTGAATTCACAGACTACTGGCACATCTCTGATTGTTAGCTCCATCTTATCTGCCTTAGTCTCCAGTGCAGTAATAATCTTGTAGTGGTTTAAGTAAGAGTTAGATGTTTTCAATGATTTAAATGAATTAAAACATTTTTCATACTATCCTACACTCAACCAAAGAAGCATAGAGAACCATAAGAAGCATAAGATCCAAATGTCACTCATCACATGGTTATTATTATATAAAGGATGTTCCTAGTTGCTAAGAAGATCGTGCTATGCGCAGATAGCCAATGACAGGACAACTCATGGTATCACTAGTCTAAGGGCCACGCAGGGTCCCATAAGCTACTGGTGCATAAGGTCGAGTATGGCGTCGGGTATGCGGCTGTCCTCTGCCTCGATCTCGTCATCAGTCATGGTCAGGCGCTTGACGTAGTCGAGCGCTACAGCTAGCTCTGGAGTGGCCTCAATCTCCTGCATCCTTAAAGACGGACACGCTCCTAGGTTGAGCGTAGTTGGTGGTACGCGGAAGTCTCCCTCCCGGGGCTTCACCATCTCCAGTGGGGGAAGCGAACTCTGTACCTTCCGGACCTCAATAGCTCTCCTGGCATCGGACTGCTTCCAAGCTGTCTCTGTCCTCCGTAGCTTGTCCTTTAGGAACTCCACCTTCTTCACGCGGTCGATCAGAATCCCTTGGTTGCGGGTGGACTTCTCCTCGGCTTTCTCCAGCTGCTTCTCCAACTCCCTGATCCTGGAGCGCAACGTGCACATCTCGACTCCTCTGTCTCTGCTCCTCTGCTCCCTCTCAGCAAGCGCTCTCTCCTTGTCGTCTAGCTTCCTCTGTAATCCCAATACTTTGCTGTTCAGGTAGTCATTGCGTATCCCAAAATCCCCGATCTTGTCTCGCAAGTCGGCGATCTCGGCTCGGTGTAACTCATCACGGCGCTGCATCTCCAGCTGCAAGTCAATGACTGCTCTGCTCAAACTCTCCAGGGTCTGAGTCCCTTTCTGTAAACTGTCCTCGACCTCTGCCATGCGTGCTCGGTCACGCTGCCTCCTTTGCTCCAATGAGCTGATGAACTCGTCCTGCTCCTGGAGGTGGTGTACCACTGTGCATAGGCAAGGGTCAGTCTCGGCCTGAACGATCTGACTGGTGTACAGAATCCTCTGGATGGGGTCAGGGTGCAGCTCCAAAGCCTGAGGTAGCAGACGGAAATGAGTCCCCTTAAGGTACTCGTATGCTGTGTACACAACTGCGCGTAGTACCTTGCGGGAAACGGACTGTACTCCGTCCTCCACAGTCTCTCCAGCAGTGTAGTCAGTAAAAACTGGCATCCCTGGAAGGGTCAGGCTGACGAGTGTCTCAACTCTGGTAGTGATAGGTCCTTCAAACCTCTCAGCCTCGACAAGCTTCCCTCGGCTGAAGTACTGGATCTGGTCAGACGGTGCTCCCAGCTCTTCCAACACCTGGCGTAGCACCATGGCAAATCCGCCGTGGTTCCTCCCATTGATCGGGATCTCAATAATGCCATCGTGCAGTGGACGAAGTGGTGGTCCAAGGCTGGTCATCTACAAATTTTTCAAGAAACGGATTAGCAGGTCCTAGTATTAGATAAGCCATTGCATAAAAAGTGAATGCAAGGTCGGTAATATAACCGAAAGAGAGTCTGGCTTCCTATTCTAACGTCCATTTTCTATGGGTCTCGTCCTATAGTCAAGTATGGCTCCGATACCAACTGAAACAACCTCGATTTCCGCGAAGGAAAATCCACAGGCTCGAATTGTAATTCAACAGATTGCTTGGGACAATCCATGAAATTACCCATATCTCAGTTGACACCAGGATCCATACAACGGTAATTAAGTCTTACATAAACATTTATTACATCGCCACATTGGCGGAATCATCATTCAGAGAAGCTTTAGAAAATGCGGAAGCGATTCATCCTTCACGGCCAACTTGAGTGTAGCACGTGACCCTATTCCTCGTCATCATCTCCCTCGAAGTCGTACTCATTCTCGTCACCTGACAGCAAATTTATCGGTACGATATGTACTGGCCACGGAGCCCACCTATGCAGCATTTGCTTTGTGGAAAGTGGATGCGAGGCTATACAAGCAGACCTATAGGCTGAGGTTTCCTATGCAGCTGTAAATAATGTTTAATTAGTCAAGTTTTATCTCCAGTTAACACCATCATCCCTTTTCCCATCACCACATCTCACATACCCACACCTCACTCTCATTCGACAGGCCCAACTCCCTCTCGGGCCTATCTCAGCGGCACACTACCACAGCGGGTACACTGCCGGAAAAATGTCATCCAGGGGGAGAAGAGAACACTGACTACACTAGTAGAAGCTTCACAGGAAAGGTCCATAGCCAACAGGTTGGCATATGTATCGATCGATCAACCGTACACTCTGCAGAGGTTTCGCTACTCACAAGATTAGCCATCATAGGTGATGCGCTATCACCTAGGCAGAATTCCGGGTGCTTGCTTGCCTAGGTCGGTACCACCCTACCACTCAGCCCTGGGATATTCCGGATCCAACACCGTCATGCTGAGACTGGGAGACGCAGCACCGGGCCCAACCAGTGGTACTACGCATCTAGGACGGTACGGGAATCTCTCCATCCATCACCGCCCACCCTTATCACCTTTCAACCTAGCAGTAGTGGTACCGCCCTACCAAGTAGTCCAGCCGTCTCCCGCCCATCAGAAGCGAGTGAGTAGAAAAGGATTCCCATGAACCTGAAACTAGTCCGTCCTAGGTTTGACCAAGCAGGCATCTTCACTTAGGGGATACTCTCCCCGTGCCATCACAGCACCTCCGTCCACGGGCTTCAAACCACCAAGGCTATCCCACCCGGAACCTCCTCAACAACTTTACCCGCCACAGGTATCTCGCTTGGGGATGCCCAGGTTGCACCCCCGGCACGACTTGCCCCACGGGCTTGTCTCACATCCCACTTGGTCGACATCAACCCTTACCACGCACCCAAGACGCACGCAGCACTCTCTCCCAGTGGTTATAATCAGATATACACCGTCCCAATTCCACCACATAGCATATAGCAAGTAGAAAGTAGTGGAAAAGTAACAGTAAATTAAGCAGCAGCTAACCTAGCAGCGGATAGCAGGGTATAGTCTTATCAAGGCAGGGAATTCAAATATACTACCATGCAACCAATCCATACATAATCATAAAGCAATAGCAACAATGTCATTTGCAATGCCTAAATAGGATCTAAGGATTTGGTGGGACGTGGCACCTTCGTAGTCGTCTCCTAGCTCCTGAAAGTACTCGTGGTCGTCTTCCTTAGTCAGATCCTCCTCCGGCTCTGAAATCGAACACGAAATAGTCGCGTCAGCGACTCCTATAGAGTATTTCAGAAAAATCCAATAAAATAAAGAGCCAAATGCACACAAACATAGTCTTAGATTGTAGATCTCATTTTTCTGAGAATTTGGATATATGGTGCGCAATTTTTGGACATCGAATGAATGAATTTCCGAAGATTATCCTATTTTCTGAAAACGGAAAAATTGGTCGGTTAATCAGGGGATGACACGTGGCAGCTTGGGATTGGTCCACGTGGCGCCTCAACAGAACACAGACCCGATGGTCGCCCACCAGGTGTTCGATGCTGGTTCCCAGAGAGTCGCCGGCGTCGGCGTAGCTCGGCGTAGCTCGGCGGAGCACGGCGTAGGTCGGGGGTGGTTCTCACAGTTCGCCGTCGGGCTAGTGGTGTGTTCTAGAGTCCAAAAGGTGTCAGTTTTTGTTCCTGGTCGCGGTATTGAGATGCTCCGGTCGCTGGCGGTGAGGCCGTTGCGCCGGCAGGGCTCCGGCGAGGCGCGACAAGGTCTGAGGAGTGGTGAATCGGTCACCCCGAGCTCTGTTGACAGGGATCCGACGTTCAATTTGGTGCTAGCAGGGTTCCAGGGCATCTGTTCAGGGCGGCGGTGTCTCTGCGGTGCGGCGGACGATGACATGGCGGTGATGACTGTATTTCGGCAAGACAGGGCTTGGCTTTCCCCAATTGGCGTGCTTAGGCAGTCGTCCGACCAGTTGGTGGCAGGTTAGAGTCGTGGTATGGCCTCCTTCTCTCCCATGGCATACGGCGGTTCTCCGACGAGGTGGAGGCGCACGTAGCCAAGGCGACAGACATGATTCGGGGCTCGGCTACCTTCGCGGCGGTGCCGAGGCAGACTTGGCGAACCTCGTCGGCCTTTCTCCGCAGCGCGAGGTACTCGAAACGGATTTTGGCGAGGCGGAACGTGTCGGCGGTGATCACGTTTCCCCGAGAACGCACCTCGCGGTGTTCCGGGCTATGGAGGTTCGATCTTCCGCAACTAAGCTTGTCCGAGGTGGTCGGTGAGTTGGTGTACATGTTCCTTGGCGACGAGGGTTCGACCTCCAATTTTGGCTACTGAGGCTCCTAAGGTGCTTGGTGGCGGCGGCGTGATGCCGACGGCGGCTGATGACAGCAAGGTGATTACGGTCTCGTTTTGGCATAACCGGACGTGGTTCAGTCAAATTGGCGTGACTAAATGGGCATACGTCCCCTTAGTGGTGAACTAGTGACAGGGCAGGGCCTCCTTTTGGCTCTGGTCCGCGGCGGCGCTCCGGCGAGGTCGCGGCGCACTCGAGCAGGCGGACGAGGCTTCCTCTAGCGCTTAGATCCACGTAGCTAGCTCAAGGGGTCATGGCGGTGCTCGACGACGCTCTAACCTATACGGGTGCTAGTCGGATTGCTCGGAACGGGTGATTCGGCATCGGAACGCGTCGGTGGTGAGCGCGCTCTGCCGAGAACGCGTCGTGCTGCGTTCTCGGTCTAGCAAGCTTGTAGTCCGGGGGTTTCGGCCGGTCGCATGAGTGCATGGTGCAGGTGATCTTCCTGAGCCGGTAAAGGCTCGTGCCTGCGCGTCCCGTGGGCGGAACGCCATGGCAAAAGCAGGGCAAGGTTCGGACATGGCGTGCGGTGGCTCACCGTGGTGTCGGTGAAGCTAGGATGGCGGTGCAGTGGCGAGTCGGAGCCGTGCAGAGCGATCGCAGTGCCGTGCCGCTCCTTGTCCGCAGCTCGGGCTCTTCCTCCGTGCCCGGCTCCGGCGTGCTCCGCGGCGGCAGCGCTTCGGCGGTGCTCTCCTCTCTCTGCTCCGCCCTTCTTCCTTCTCCCTCTCTCACACGGTGTGGTGTTGTGGCGTGGTTGGTGCCACCAGTGGCGGCGGCGAGTGGAACGAGGCTAGGGCGCCGTGGGGTGCTCCAATTTATAGCGGAGCTCGGGTGGCTACCTATGGCGGGCGGCTCTGATCTGCTCGGGCCGATCGGAGGGCTGTGGCTTGCGCGAGCTAGGGTTCTGGTGGTGCGCGCGGGCTTCTTGGCGAGCAAGGCAGGGGACAGGCGAGGGACAGCGAGGTCAGGGCTCTGCCATGCGTGGCGCTGTCGGTCACGCCATTTGCATGACTCTGTCGGCCACCGTCTTCACGGAGAAGAGAAACAGGGGAAAAGAAAGAGTGACTGACAAGCGGGTCCCGGTTGGCAGCGGCTGCGAAAGGCGCTGCGCGCGCGGGGTGGTTTGGCTGCGAGATGGGCCGGCTGGCTGGGCCGAATCTGCTCTTCCTCTTTCTCTCTTTTCATTTTAGTGTATAAATACATATATTACCCATTTTAAATATTGAGTAAATACAAACATAAATTGCAAGAGAGAAAATGATTTATGTTAAATAGCTAATGATTTATGTTTGTATTTACTCAATATTTAAAATCAAGAGAGTGAACTCTTGAAGAGAGGGGTGATTTCTTAGCTGCACACAAGATTACAAACCTCCCTAGGCTGCCACAATGTGGTTGGCAAGCTCTAGGGCGACGCCTAGCCGGCTAGGAGCAAAGCTCCAAGGAGAGGACCTCAAGAACGCCGGCCAAACATTAACCAAGTGCTCTCAAACTTTGGAAATCAGTATATCTGCCCTCAACTCGCAGGTTGCTGCCCTTTTTCTCAAGTTTCTATGGTGGAAAGTCAAGATCCAACTTTGAGCTCAAGGTCAACAATGGAGGAGAGAGGGGAGCTGCTTTTTTTGTCTGTAACAGGCAGAAAGTCGGGAGCTGGAAGAAGAGATCGTTGAGAGGAGGAAAAGTAGTATTTATATGCTGTCGTCCAACGGTCGGACAAAGTGCGACACTGCCGTCCTTTAAGTGCGGCACTGCCGCACTGGCAAATTCCAGCAGAAAGGTGCAAGTGTGGTATTTCTGGAATTGTCTAGGTGTGAGGATGTTGTTTCTGGGATATGAGCACTTGATTCAATAGATTGACTGGCATCCCTTAGGAACTCCTTAATAGTACGGCATCCCTAAACTCAAATTCAAAAGTAAAACAAAATTAAACCTCTGTTTGAGTTGATCACCGCAGCTGCAAGTTAGCATTGAGTTCTTTGAAACACATATCATCATCTCACATTGATTCCCTGCTCATCATCTTGATAGAAATCATTGATTCTCTAATTCGGTGGTCATCTATACCAAAACCCACATTAGGGAGTGATTGCACTTTTGGTTCCTCTCTAGGCTCTTGCCCTCACAAGGGCTCACAATGTGTTCTTCAGCTGATCAAATGGACAAGAGAACTACTATGGAGGGGTTCGAGAAGTATAAATACCCCCTCGCCCAACTACCAAACTAGTCGTTTGAGCTGAAAAACGCTAGCTCCGGACTCGGACAACCTCACTCCGGACCAAACACCCCGTGTGCGAACTCTCATAATGGTGACAGTGTCTGGATGCTCCAGAACCTTTCTGGTCAGAAAACACCACCTCAGGACAATGGTCCGGACGATCACTATAGCTAGTGTTGACGCAGATTCTGAACAGCACACCAGTAGGTGCTAGGTTGCACGGTTGCGCACGAGACGAGACAGCGCAGGGCAGCACACCCGTGAAACCCGGCCTGGCCGGTTTCAGGAGCCAGCCGAGCCGCCTACCCGGCCACTTTGGCAGTCGGCTGGGCCAGTTTCCTCGGGTTTCCCGAGGAAGGTAGGGCTTCGGTCTTCTGGTCGTCGGGACGACCGGTAACTGCAGCAGAGGACGTTTGGTGGTCGATGTAGCGCCCATCCTTCACCGGAAAACTCCCGAACACCCCTCGGAAAGATCCATCGGAGAGATGCATGTGGAGGTTGCCCTAGGGACCGCGAAGGCCACCTAGAACGCCGACTAAACTCGTGGAGAGTCGAGCCGAACAGCAGGATAGAGATGAACCACCGCGAGAATCTACTTTGTAGATGTGTTTTGACGATTGGATGGTTAAGATCTCAATCGGCCATGATCCTTTCATATATATAGAGGGGGGTGGTCTTATCCCAGTAGAAAACACGTATTAGGGTAAGTCTCCAAGTTTCCCACATCCAAAAACTACCAAAAACCGATTAGATTTATTAATCGGCTCGGACTCGACCAAACCCTGCCAAGCCGGGTTTCATGGGGCCTCTGAGGGCGCCACGTGGTAGCCTGCCGAGAGCCGGTGCAGGGGCCAAACCCGGCCAAGCCGGGTCACCAACCCGGCTAGGCCGGCTTCGTCGGGGTGGCCCAATTCAGGTGCAAACATATGCCCCCTGTTTTCAGGCGAATTTGCTGCACATGAACCTGAAAACAAAATAACCAAACAACAACAATGCTTAACCCAACGGCCGTTTAGTGACTTAAAGGCGATGTATACATCAGCTATTTTTTTTCTAAGGGCGATACATGTACCGGCCATTGTTTGGAGAGCACCTATGCTTCTTGGCAAACACTTGGAAAGTATTTTTTCAAATACCTCCCGTTAATTGCCCTTAGGAGACGATCACCTTGCAACGTCTCTAGCATATAAGAATTTCTGAATATCACCTTGACCACTTTGTAGGGACCTTCCTGTTGACGGTAATTACTGT
This sequence comes from Eremochloa ophiuroides, assembly GCA_038502445.1. Classification (NCBI taxonomy): domain Eukaryota; kingdom Viridiplantae; phylum Streptophyta; class Magnoliopsida; order Poales; family Poaceae; genus Eremochloa; species Eremochloa ophiuroides. The sequence continues at coordinate 7,215,784 of JAHLJS010000009.1, read as the reverse complement.
ATGATTTTACCCGTCAACTAAATATGAAATAAAGGTATAAAGGCAAACACCACTATAGAATAGGGCTTTAACTGACAGAATTTCATAGTTTTGGTGAATCAGTGTTTTGCAGGGGGTTAATCAGAAAAGAACCAAGGGAGACCCACATGTCGGATTAAAATAATGAATTTCACCGCGACAAAAGGTCAAGAATATTCTAGAGGACACCAGAGACACGCCTGATGAAGCGGGACCCACATGGCGGCCAGGGAAGGTCGGCCGACCTCCCTGACAGGTCGGCCGACCTGGCCCAGAGTTCGTTTCGCGTGCGTTTCGACGTGGACCCACATCCTAATTTTTAGAGCAATCTCCACAGCCCGTCGAAGTTGGTTTGATCTAAGGGCTACGGTTCATCCCACCAGCCTATATAAGAAGCCCCAGACCCCTAGGGTTACATATCAATTCATATCAATCAAGTTGTAGAGAGCATAGCTACAAAGGTTAGAAGGAGCCAGAAACCCTAGAATCATTAGATATTCAACCTCTAGAGCATAGCTACAAAGTTTAGAAGGAGGCAAGTTCTACTTGAGTTCCGGATCTTGTCTAGAGCTAGAAGGCTTTCCAGAGCCATTCTAAGCTCTCTCTTGTATCTTAAATCTTTTTTGAGTGCTTGAGATAAAGTTGATTGAAATTGTTCTATTATTGATTATGTTCTCATTTATGCTATTCATTGCTTATCTAGATTGTATACTTTGCATAGTTAGGATGCATTCATATTCATACATAGGTTTGTATAGCTCTCATTCATTGACGTCATGGATGGGTGACCAACAGCATGTAAGCGTGGTGTTTAGATGTAGTTTGTCTGCAAATGCGCCTTATATTCTGGTGAAACAATTACAACATATGTCTCGAACAGGTGAAACATTTTGAACAAACTCTTGCAACACGCCTCTGAAAATACTTACAATATATGCAACATGTACATCATCCCCCAATCTACTTTTGCAACATCCACGTGTAACAAATGGAACATACCTCTGAAACTTCTGAAACACTTTGAAGCATACATATGCAACACATGGGGGGAGAGAGAGGCTGGTGGCATGGGGCGCACCATGGTCGTGGTGGTAGGAGGAGCTCGATCGCTGTGGTGAGAGAGGGCACCACCGCGGAGGGGATGTCGCCGGTGAGCGGGGCCGTGTTGCCTCCATGCAGGATAGGGGATGGGCCACCACCGCCTGCTGGGTGGAGGAGACCACCACATGCGCTGGATCCACATCGTGGTCCATGGATCTGCCATAGGGAAGGCCACCATGGCCGCCATCGAGGTTGGGGAGGGCGCGCCTAAGTGGAGGAGGCATGTCGAGCTCGAGCTGCCCCCGGGTGGATGGGCGGCGCCGTCACAGTGAGGGAAGGAGATGCCTAGTTGGGGGAGGAGGAAGGTGTTGGGTGCATGAGGCCATTGACAGTGGCGGGGGGAGGCAGCCATGGCCATGCTCAGTTGTGGGGGAGGAGCAATCGGAGTGAGGGAGGATGAGGGAGGAGCACATCTGTGAGGCAAGTGGGGTGGCGCCACAAATGGCTCGGGCAGGAGCAGCACCGAAGAGGACGAGAAGGACCGAGTACGAGTAGCATGAAAAGGATAAGGATATGGGAACAAGTGGAGGGGAGGTAGCCACGTTCGCGTTCGAAAAAGAACACACGTTAGACGCTTGTAGGAGAGTATTTTTTGATTGTTTTTTCTAAGATACATCTATACATTTAGATACACTGTATCTATATATGTTTTAAAAATAATTTATTTAAACAAACCGAAACAACTTATAATTTAAAATGCAGAGATGAAACACCCCTGGTGTTACTATAACTAAACCTGCCATGTCATCATGATTACCTGCACATCATCCCGCATAAAATCTTGTTACTGTGCATTTATTAAAATAAAATTTGTTTTATTATTACTACATGTGATTGTGCATAGGTGATCTAGAGTGATTTGATTATCTAAGTGCTTGTGTGAAAATTTAATTTAAAAACAAATCAGAAATTCAGAAGAAAAGGATTTATAAAACCCTAAATGGTCCAAAAACTCTAAATCAAAAACTAAGTAGAATTGGAGGTTGGGCCTTAAACAAAATTTATAGCTCTTGGAAAGTTGAGCAACTTTTATTTTGGAAGAATTTCAAGTTATTATTTGAAATTTCAAATAAAATCCTAATCTATGTTTAAAGGTTTAAGTTTAAATTTTTATTTTGAAAATTATTAAGAATTAGACAAAACTTATTATATGAAAGTTGTAAGGTCCACTGGATAGAACAACTTTGGTATTTGGAGATTTTGAGGTTATTATATAAAATTTTGATTTTTGGGTTTCTGTTCAGACTCCCGTTTAAATCCTATTTAGCCCCTTTTTCATAATTCAAAAACCACTTAAAATATTGAATTCCTTCCAAAAGCAAAGTTGTTCAGCAATAAATTCTATGCAACTTCTATTTTGAGAATTTTTCGAGTTACTATAAAAATAAAAAGTAATTTCGTAAAAACAGAAACAGGTGAAAAGGACTAGCTACAGTAACCGCCACCTCTTTTTCTGTTCGCGAGCAGAACGCAGCCGCCCGCCGCACGCCGACGCCGCCCCGTTTGTCGCCGGCGCTGTCGGAGTCGTGGGGGCCCTGGGAACCTGTCTCCCCCTTGTTCCCCATCCTCTCTAGCAGTTTAAAGCCGACGGTCGCCCGTTTTCTTCTCCATTTTCCCTCCCGATCGCCGGCGAGCTCCTCTCTGCCCACGGTCAAGTTCATCACCACCGGACCCTCTCAACCCAATCCACCGTGCTCGTAGCGTCATCACTCTCTGGCGCATCTTCTTGACCCAACCATGTGGCCTCTAACCTTCTAAGTGTCCCGGAACGCTCATCGTCGTCTCGGAGTCCGGCAAAAGCGCCGCCGCGAGCGGTTCAACGCGGCCGGGCCAAACCAGCCACAATCTTACCAAACCATCTTGTTCTTGAGCCTCTCCATCTTCCCTACATGCTTATAGACCCATTGTCTGTGAGTTTTGGTCACCAGGATCACCGGAACACCGTTGCCGCCGCCGGGGGACCGCAATGGACACCACCTGCTTGTGTGGCCAGCCCTCCACAGTCCAAATCCGGTCAAGTCGTGGCCACCAACGAGTGCGCACGGGCCAGTGGATGCTTCCCCAACTCTTCTCCGCCGCCGATGAGCACTTTCCCCACCGGAACCGGCCTTCCAGAGCGCTTCCTCTGTTCTGTTCGCGACCAGGGACCTCAGGTGACAAGATGACTCTTTCCAGGGGCCTAACTGCACATCCATAGACTCATATGAATAGTACCTATAAGGACCTGTTTGCAGAGATTTGATTGAAAATTTGAAGAAAAATCATAAAATAACAAATAAATATATTTTGGAATCCCTGTAAAATTGTCTATGCAGTGAACCTATTAGTGGAATGTTTTAGTTCAAAGTTTTTGCTGTAAAATTAGATTAATGCAAATTAGGTCTTAATACAAGTTACAATTGTCTTTTTCATGACTGCAGTTTTGGTGCTCAAATAAATGTGAAATTTGTATGTCATGTTAATTATATGATATTTGATGTCTTATAAAAATTTCAGTATTTTAGGATGTATATTTTATTAGTTATAAAAATAACAAACGCCCTGCCTTACTTTGCTTTTATTCTGCATAAGTCCAAAACTTTGTATTCTTTGGTCAAGTTAAGTTTTGAATCATGATTTGATGATAATAAAAGAGGTTTAGGGAATTATATAAAATAGCTGTTGTTTAAGTTTCATGATTTTAGGGTTGATGGTTTGTGAGTTTTTGAATTTAAAGGCTTGCTGTCTGCTTTTAATTCTAATCTGGACAAATTTGAATAATAGACTTACTTGGCTCGTTTAAGTGTGGAATCTTGTGTTGGTGATTACATAATACTTGTAGTACTTTTCATTTTATTTCTAAATAGTCTTGTATCACTATTTATGAAGGTCTATAACTAAAATTATAGTGGTCCAAAGTAGAATGGCAGATTCTGTCCAAATCTGGATAGAGATGTTTTCTTTGTGTTATTTGACTGGGTTAGCTTCAGAAACAGCTCTGAATGCTAATAACAAAGTTGTAGACAACTTCTTTTTCTTTCCAAAAAGTCAAGATCACCCCTTTTAGAAATCTGTAGCTACACTTATGGACAAAACAAGTGGTGTTGGTGCTGTTATCCAAATTCTGTGAATATATTAAGTTGGTTGTTTTATATTTGCTTTTGTTATAGCTAGCTTTTCACTAATTCTTGATTGGTGAAGGTTTAGTAAAACTGAATTCAAATCATCTAGTATACTATGCTTGATATGCTTGCTATCTCTAGGCTTGACTTGGTATGTATAGGTTGCTTTCTAGGTGCTTATGCCTTTTGAAGGGACTTTTGTATGTTGTGTGTAGATCGTAAAGCACTTCACCCTTATTGCTCTATGGCAATAATGATGTTTTATTCACCAACTTTTATTTATGAAATTAAAATTAACTTTTTATGTAATAGGTAATTAGAAAAGATTTTGTTGGCTTGCAACTTTATCGTGAAAGAAAGTTGTACTCAATTTTTCAATTAGTGAACGTAATGCGCTTGTATGTTTGTCCTCATGCATCATGATCATTGCATTACATCATGTTTAAAGCATGCATCCTTATTACGTGTAGTATGCACGAGTGAGAAGTTTTCGTCGATCAAGTTCGGAGGAAGTCCATCGCTCAAATGGTGGTGATGCCAACTTCGTGATCTTGGTGGAACTAACCAACCCTGCAACACAGGCAAGCCCCAGTGCATTCAGCCCCTTCCTTGTGATTTGAAAAATATTTATCACTTTGAGTTAAATTATTGCATTAGGTTGATAGGAGTTGATTGTCATCTATCTTGCTGCATTACCTACCTTGATATATTACCCTTGAAACCTGTTTAAAATGAAAATATTTGAAAAATGCTTAGCCCTTCTTAATTGAGTTAGATTTACATAAAATGCTAGACTTTTGATGATATGATATTAATGAATCATGAGAAAGGAAAGGGATATGAGTCCGTTCGGGGATTGTGCACTTGGGTAGCAGCCCCAATGCATCGTCACCAACGGAAAGGGATTTTCCGCTCGATGGTTGTGAATTTAGATTTGAGTCCCAATGCTTGACCATCGACGGGAAAGGGATTTGAAAACCGTTGGGACACTTGTACTTGGGTTAGAGTCCCAATGCAATGTCGCCGGCAAAAAAAGAATTAGGGACCGTTCGTTGTAGGCCTGCTGTGATCGAGACTTTGCAACTAGCCACATACTACGGAAAGCCTCTGACTCCAGTAGCTCTACTACTTGAACCGACAACCACGCACTGGGAGTGGAGAGATAGCGAGAGTAGCGTGTACCCTCGTGGCCGGCGTGCCTGGATAGGAGAGGAGTACTGTGCTCTCGGGTGGCACAGGACCGGTTCAGGTTTTGGAAATGCCGTGGTAGGCGGGGTTGGCATATGCAAGCTTAGGTGCTACATATGCAGTGTGGATAGGGATCCCCAGCTGGGTACTAATCGATTCGACTCGTCGTTGCTCCTCGGATATGGAGACTTGATCCTTTGACCTACAATTGAAAAGTGGTTCAGAACTAGGTGTTTTGGGAATGATTTAAGAATTGGAAAGTATGATGAAATATGATAATGAATTTGTAATTATGCACTATGCTTAAAATTAAGATTTGAGGTAAAATATTGAAATAGGATAGTAATGCTTTTCTGCAAAACTCTTTGACTCTTGCTCAAGCGTTACCTTTGACTCCCCTCAGCCTGCATTCCTGAGTCTCATTCTTTTTTCTTAGTCGGGTAAGTCTTGCGGAGTACCCCAGTACTCAGGGTTTGTTAACCCCTGTTGCAGGTGAGCCGAGAGCACAGTTCTGCTTGGGACCGTGCCGGTTGACGGATCGCGCATGGGTGAAGATATGTATAGGATACAACCCTTGGGCAGGGTGTTTAGTTGTATACTGCTACTCCACTACGAAACTCTGGTTTAGGTTAATGTAACTCATATTTGTAAACCTATGTTTATGTAATACTTCCGCACTCTTCACTCTGACTTGTATTATTTGTGTAAACTGTTGTCATACTTGCAAGGTCTTTACAATGAGAACCTCGGGTGAATTAGGGTTTCCAAGAAAACCCGGTGTAACAGAACCGACCAATTTATACGAGCACAAGTACAACGACAACTGTTTTCCGAGCTATCAAGCCACACTTGAGCCAATATAAACCCGGTAGTCCGTGAAATCTCGAAGGATTTCAAACTTTTACACAGTACATACCCCAAGGATCGCAGAAACTCAGCAGTAGCCATACACATGATACATAGATTCGCACATATTTCAAATACATCAGAGTACAAGATAAACTTTTACATAAAAGTTCAATAGCGGAAACGAAATCGTTTTACATAAGCTTAATTTCATAATACAGTGCCAAGTACCGACCAGTCACAGCAACATAGATGAGACAGATAACATGACCTTGCCCAAGGTCTAGTCTTCCTCTCCCGAAGGATAGAAGTAACTCTTTAGTCAACCAAGCATTCCTCCTGCAACATTGGGAATAAAACCCTGAGTACTCAATTGTACTCAGCTAGACTTACCCGACAGGAAGTAAATAAAAAGACTCTCAAGGATATGCAAGGCTTATTTGGTGGAGCTCAGAGGATAGCATCATTTTTGCAGGAAAAGCATTACTACAATAATCCCTCAACTTATCAATTTTAGATATTGTTCAGCTTCAATTTCAGTTCAGCTATTATAGCTAAGGTTTGCAGCTATACTAAGCAATCACTTGATATTATAGCAATCAATAAACCATATGATTTCTGATATCCACAGATATCAACCTCATCTCACCAATAATCACGTTCAATTTGTTAACCTCTACCTCACCAGAAGATCAGTTCAGTTTCTCACTAACCAGGAGAGATGGCGATTCGAATCGATTGTACCAGCTGGCAAATATGCCAATCACAAACCCTGTCAGCCGAGCCACTGGCTTCTTGGGTCACCATTAAATCCTTCTGAGACACAATATATCGCGATTTTGGCGGGGACCATATTCTCAGAGACCAACCCACTTCCAGGATGCATCAGGTCCCTGACCTGCCCTTGGTAAAATGGTGTCTCCGCACATACTTCCTACCTCCAGAATATGTCTGCCTAGTCGCACCAAAGCTCGGCTCAGAAAGAAATACTCGGCTTCGCGGTCAGAACGACTTATCTGGCCAGCTATGTGACGACGTCCTTCAATCTCAACTGATGTCTGGTGGCCTCAGTCCTAGTCGGCCGCAAGCAGCACCGAAGTCAACATGACCCATGTCATGCAGCTCCCCGCTACCTAGCCTTGATTCTCTCATTATTTCATTGTGGCATGGTGACACATATAGCCAACCATGTGGATCTCGTCAGTCACCACCTACACTCGCGGATGACAGGAAATCACCCGACTTTCTCGCGGATGACAGGAAATCACCTGACTTCTACCGGTCTAAGCAGGGCTAAGCATAAGATCGGTCACCTGTCTAGTAATAGTATCAGGTTCACATATATAGTAGACAAGGTAGATATGCAGCAACGGTTTCAAACCAACTCCTATACTTAAATGCACAAACACACGATTTAATAAAGACCGGTGCATTTATAAAAAGAGATAGGTGGAGGCTTAGAGATGCTCCGGGGCTTGCCTGGGGTTCAACACTAAGTTAGTGTTTGTTAGATGACACTTGTTCGACGAGCATTTCCCATCCAAGCACTCGATTAGTCCTTCCACCTTCGTGATTAGTCCACCACACCGTCTTGTGGTTAGTTCCATCATCATGTCCTTCATGTTCACGTGTTCATCATCTAGCGTACCTAAATGAGATGCAAAATGCACATGTATGAATAAGAGGAAGTAATACAAGGCATGTTAATCTACAGTCACTGAACCATGAGATAACAAACACACCAAGCAAAGCAACATGGAAGCAATCATAATCTCACATAGGCATTTTAAGGATAGCAGGACAGCAAGCACAAGATTTAACCATAACTGAAGCTATTTACATCCAACCAGGGTGATATAAGCCTTTCTGGAAAGCTATTGAAATTGTCTACAACTTTACTATTATCATCTTAAGATGATTCAATACTTATAAAGGTCAAACAACACATTGAAGGCAGCTCTGTCTAGACTTCGACAGATTCTGTCGTCACTCTTCAAACAATCATAACTATGGATCTAGACCATCAAAAGGGATGATTCTAGACAATTTGGAAAGCCAATGAAATCTACTACAACTGATCTATTATCACCAAGAAGTGATTCAAAGCATAACTCAGTCAAATAATGCAATCAAACAGATCTAGACAGAAAATTGGCAAAACCTGACAGCAGTCATCCAAAAGCCATAACTCCTAAACTATTAGGCCTATGACCAAGAAATTTTAGGAAAAGCTAGATATAGAAGTTGGCTACAACTTTTATATAGAACACATTTACATGCAACATCATTTTCATGGAGAAAACACCACAACAACAGGGACTATACCTGCAGCCACTCAGCACATAAGCAAAACAACATTAATTTGATTTCTATCAAAGCATACCTATACTTATGAACTATGGACAGAGCTCCAAACATCATAGCATGATCAATAACACTCATATCAGATTAAGACATGGTAAGGAGTCATAAACAACATGCATGTGTCTATTTACCTCCAATCTCCTTCTAAATATTACATAAAAGTCATTTATTTAATTATTTAAGTCATGTGATAAACATCTCAAATAGAGCCAATATTTTTATGAGAGCTAGATAATTACAAAACATGACCAAGGTTCAAATCTTACATACTCAGATTCCATAATTTAATTATTACAAAATAAACAAATCTATAATGCAATAAAGCATTGGAGAGCAAATTAAATATGAAACTCAATATTTTCTGAAACAACATGATCATATTATTGATTCTCAGGCTAAAACAACATCATACAAAGGTAGTGAAACACCATTTTTCATTTTTACCACAATATATTATTTATAATGTATTTAAATCTACTTAATATGCACCAAAGAAGATAAATCAACAACTCAGTCATACATGCACCATAAATCATGAAATTTTAACCATACATCACACATCATACAGAGAGTCTACAATTAAATTTTTATGCCATTTGGAGCAATACAACTCCAGATACAAAAATGACAAGCAATTCGACCATTTATTTCCTATTTAAAAAGATTAATGTGAAACACCAATAAAACAGTAAACAACATATATGTTTTATATTTTTTTGAGCTAGTGCATATCATTAGAAGCCTAACAAAATTGGAATCATGATTTTTGGACATATATTTCTCAAAATGTGGATCGGGATAATTTAAATGAACTTCTAAACCACATTTCAATAATGAATTTCTACAGCATAAATACAGGCATGCATGACACAACCAACTATACTAACATGCAGAAAACTTTACCACGAATCCAACAAAACAAGCCTCATCATTTTTGCACGCTCCAAACTCGAGATATTGAATTTACAAGATCTAGCACGAAATCTGAAATGAAAACCGAAATGCATCTACACCCTAAGAGCTGCTATGTGCACCCCCGATCTGCACCAGCGCGTTCTGCAGAGCGGCTTACACGCGGGACCCGCTACCCGCTGGACCCCACCTGTCATACGCAGAGCAAAGGCACACAGGGGATTCCCTTCTTCTTCCTCTCTTTCTCTCCCGCGCGAACAGACAGACGAAGGCGCCGGGGAGGAGATGGCCGGCCCGGCCAGGGCTCGCCGGAGAGCGGCCGGCGGCGGCGAAGTGGGGCCAGAGCTAGCCCAAGAGCCAGCGCACCCGCCGGTGCTCTCGGCATGGCGAGAGGTGGCCTGCAGCGGCCCAGCCACGCACACCGGCGGCACGCCGCGGCGGCGGCCCGAGGCGAGCTGCAGCCCGGCGACGAGGTGCTCGGAGAAAGAGTCCCTCAGACGCATTATGACCTGGAGAAGACGATGGCGCTGCCGATTTGGCCGAACGAAACCCGGAGGTGGAAGAACGACAAGGCCGCGGAGCTCGGCGGCGTCCATGGCGGCCGCGCTCCGGCAGCGCGAGCTGCAGGGACAGAAATGGCGATGTGATGAGCTGTGGAGGAGCGGTGCGATGCGATGATAACGAATCCGGAGGCCACAGGGGCGGAAATGGCTTAGGGGCGATGATGGCGGAGCTCCACTCGACGGCCATGGCGGCTCTGCTCGGTCCGCCGCGAGCAGGGCGAGCCGAGAGGGCCAGAGAGGAGTGGGAAAAATGAATGGGAGAGTGAGGAAGAGTGAAGCACTCTGGTGCCCTTTTCATCGAGCAGAGAGCGTACAGAGGCGCAGCAAGGCGATTGGCCATGGTGGGCGGCGCCCAGAGCTCGGCGGACGCGTGGACATTAAACCGAACAGATGGCGCGCGCAATTGTGCTCGACTTCGGCCGGCCAGAACGGCATATTCTGAGTAGATTCGGTCTGAGTGCCCTTAATCAAAGTTGTTGCCCACATTATGGTCTACAATCTGTATTTAGAGGTCATGGCCAGAACAGCTCTGGTTTGGGAGATAATTAGGCTCAAAGTTGATGCTGTCAACAAGCTAATTACAATCAAAGATCGAGTGGCAACTCTTGTCAAACGAAGTCGGATTGACCTCAAATTTGAATATGTTGTGCCTCAAAGAGTTTGTAACAACTTCTATTCTTGGTCCAACTCAAGTTACTTAACGAAATTTGGTGAACACGGGAAGGCCATGAAATCAACACCATTTTCAGACTTAGAATTATTCTAAGTGCTGAAATTAGATTTTTCTTCTGTCTTGTGTTCACTTTTTGAGGCATTTAGGGTTTGAATCATGACTTGGTCCAAAAATAACATTTGTTCTACTCCAAAATATATGTAACTTTTATTTTGGGTCAAACTTCATTTCTTGCTCCAAAATAATATTTCCACTTTGGTCAAGGTAAGATCATTAGAGAGCTCAATGTGGATATTTAGGCCAATTAAGGTATTTTCTTGGCATTTGCTCAACATGAGTCCTTCATGACTTTTGTTGTAGAGTTCAAATAGAGTTGTTTGGTCAAGGTTGCAAGGTTTGGTTGGCTTTGCATGCTCATCTCCACTTAATCCATAAATCCAATTAAGTGAATAACTTGTCATTCCATGTGAATTCTCAATTCGGATCTTTATGAACCATTTCCAATGATCATGGTAGATGAAGATGAATGTGAGATAGTGATCAAGATCATGGATTGAGACAACTTGGTTAGGTCCACACTCGCTGGTTAGCTCGTGACTAACACCTGGGGTGTTACAGCCTTCCCCCCTTAAAGGAATCTCGTCCCGAGATTCGGAACGTAAGAGCTTTCAAGGGTAGAGAAGCATGTCAGCCCCTTTTCCAAGGTGGTGCTAGTACAAAACTACTTAAAAATTCCATAGCAGTGATAGACAGAAGTGATCACCTCATGGTTCACGATAAAGTGTGAACGGTAAAGGTTTGTTCAGTTGTCACTCTTGATAGATCATATACTTCCATTCACTTTGATGCAATTGCAAGAAAGACCATTAAGGATAGGTCAAGTTTCCGATCATTCAAGAATTCTTAGTAGTTGACTCTCGTTCAAAGAATTTAATTCGTTAAATTCTACGAAGCATTGTTACTTTGGGATGAATCCAAGATAACACTGCCAATTAATTTGGGAGGATTTTAATACAACTCATCCCAATTAGCACTTTCAGCAGGCAGGGTGTGAATTGGAGCGTCAAAGAGTAGTTTTCAAAACATCTTATTCTCTAGTGGATATAGCATACACCACTATTTTCATATGGGATGAGATCATGGACGAGGCAGATAGTTACTGAAGCTGAGAAAATTGATTGACAACATGCAAGGTTTCTGTTGGTTGTAGACACAATTTACTGAGATGCAGACTGATGGAAAGCTACATAATGTTCCATGTGTACAGTTCTCTTTCTGATGGCAACACTGTATTATTTGAGTGTGTTGAGTGAACGATAAATGCGATAGCTGACTCTATCGGCTCAGTGCTTTTGATGTCCATCAATAAGGGAACCCTCGTGTCTATGTAGCAACAGTCGTTTGGGTAGAGCCTGAGGTAACCTCTTTATAACTGTTGTTGTAAGAAAAACAATGATAACAGTCGCCATTTCTAACAAGATCCTTGAAAACAAAACACATATGCTCTCAATATGTATTTCAAGATTTGATCAATTCTTCCTGATTGGCCTGAGGTATGCTATGCTGAAGATAGGACGAACTCTGGATTAGTTTCATTATGTACACAAAGTTGTCTGTCACTCCGTGATAAAAGGCACAGAGGGCATCAAGTGACAAGTGTAGGCATACAGATGCATATGGTTACACTCCATTCTCTTCCAAGGCACAAGATTCTGGCAGGCATTTACTCGAGTAAGGTGATTCTTGTAAATGCTTCCAAAATGAGCTGAAAACTATAGTTCATGATCCGAGACAATGGTTTGGGGTACACCGTGCAGTAGCAAAAGTTTGTGCAATATGCAACTTGGCATACACATTTGCACGATGGTTAGTCTAGACAGACATGAATTGTGCAGGTTGATGAGACAGATCACAAATTCCTGCATAGAACCAAAAACCTTTTTGTACACGAGGAGAACCGATGAGCAATCCCAAACTTATGTATTCTCGTTTGCAGCCGAGAATAAACAAGATTGAAGCGGATTGGCAGGTTTAATGAGGTTGGTTGTGTAGAGTGTTTACTCACAAAGTTTTGAGAAGCAGTCCTCTACCAACAACTTGAGTACAACTTTCTTCATGATACAGCCGTGAGTTAACAAACCAACTTGTTGAACTACTTTTAACAATGTGTAAACCTTCTTATTTCGCATCAGAAATCCGAGATTAGAGGGTTTCCAAATAGAAATCTGAAATATGTTGTTTGACATAATTCAACTTGTCTTCACTTCACACTCTCAGGAGTTGAGTGGTAGAACACCTTGACCGATCAAGAATAAGGAACTGATTTTTTTTTAATGTCGTTTTTGTTGTCCATACCATAGAGTATCAAACAGGGCACCTGATTGCACCAAGATGTACTATGGTATTGACTTCATCTGTTGGGGTATCTTTTGTAGCTCTTCACTAGGCTGAAACCATAGTTTGCACTATCTGAGTGATTGACAAAGATAGAATTGGCTTCATTATAGCAAGGCCTTGGAGGTGAGGGTGCCACAAATAGTACCATTTGGCTTAGGGGTTTCTTGCATAGCATGGTTCTATGAGACATGGTCTTCAAAAACATGGTCAAACACTTCTTTATACCCCCGGAACACACTTGTTAGCATGAAACAACACTTCTTGATAGTGATCTATTTGGCTATTTCATGCATCCATTTCTTTATGTCAAACAGACTAATCCAATTGGGCAATACATTGCTCACATGAGAGAGCGAATGAACAAACTTCTGCATTTCATCAGCAGAGGCAATCATCTCATCGAGCAGAAACTAATAACGGCCGGTATTGTTCCTTCTTGATACAAGAACCAAATACACTTCATTGCTTAGCTGCAGACTATTCTTCACACTGGGGTAACTAGTTAGTTGTCCCTAAAAAGGCTCTACATCTTCAGCTTCTGTAGCAAATGGTTGCAGATGATATACATGCACAAGGTCACCATCACGGTCAGCAGACATGAAGCAACACATGAGAAGATTTATTTTGACCGTATGATCTTCATGCAAATAGGTATTGAACTTGGATAGAAGCTAGTGGACTTGCAAATAACCTATCAGGGAACATATCACATCCTGCTAACTATTGCTTGACTGATACTTTGCAGATAACTTTAAAGTTCGTGTGCTCTTTTGATCCCACAATAATGGCAGGTGCTGGTTCATATGCCCTAGTAGATCATGTCAGATTCTTTGTTTACCACATCTTGTAGTATGTCAATGTTGATGTCAGTGACTTGCTCTTCAAAGATCATTCTCTTTATGACTTCTGAAGAAAGCTATATACTTGAGAAACATCTGTACCTCCTGATAGAACATTGAAGGATCGAGTCGGTAAAGACTTTGCAAGATAGATCAAGAAACATAGGGATAGATCAATTTGAATTAGAGACACCTTCAAAGATAGATTTAGGAAAATCCATGGAAGACAACACATTGGTATTGCTTCATAAGGGATTACGATTAGAGGCCGTGATACCAACGTGTGCCGAGAAGCACTACTTTATTGGGCGTCCCCACAAAGAGGTTCTCGGTTTCGTCACGGCACCATCAGTCAATAATCATAACACCACTATCAAACATGACCAATGAGAAATCTTAAGAAACATGGATAGATTGGGAGATACGAGATATTACGCATCGGTGTAGTTCTGCAATGTATCATGACCAGAGACCTTGATATTTGCACGTGCCGAGCAACACAGCCTAGTGGTTGCGATCCACAGGATGTCCTCGGTTTCGTCACAGTATCATCGATCACGGATCATAACAACATAAATGAACATACAACCAATGAGAAAATCATGCGTGGCAAGGATAGATTTGTGCAAGGATGACATTTCGCAGAGGGAAGGTAAGCTACTACAATCAATCATAGGGTTAATAGACAACAAGAGCATGATTTGGCAATGAAAACATGAGTTAGAAGACAGATTAGTTGCCAAAATAGCAGTACATGAGGCTTTGCTTCAGTCCCACGCGGTTTCCATGTGTCTAGTATGGAGATTACCCGACCCATAATTTACAAGAGATTAGATAGAAGGAGGAAAAATCATGAGACAAGGATTGACAAGCATCTTGAGAAGAAGATAACCATAGACAACCAGATGTCTCATGAACCAACTATATACAACAATCATAGGTTGAGTTGACAAACATCATGATTCATACAGAAAGAATACAAGGAAAAATGGGGAAGGAGAGATTTAACTCACACAAGATGGTTTCCTTCAAGTGAGTAACAAGGAGAGGGTCTAGATAGAAACATGGCATAAGAGAATTATAGGTTAGCTACCAAGAATAACTAACATGAGATTCTATAATTCCACATGCATCTCGCATCTATCAAGAAACCTTCAGACCATCCAATGGCGTGAGCTTGAGTACCATTAATTAGTACTAGGAGACTCTTAATGATCAACATCGCTAGGCCTTTAGAGAGATTGGGAAAACAACTTGATCATGGGACAGATTCAATGCATGATTTGTGAGATTGAATTGATAAAACCATAACATGATCCATAATGAAAAGATTACAAGGAAACTTCTGGGTAAGCTGAGAAGAGGTTCAAATCAAGGATTTGGGCAAAGACTCCAATGAACATGATGTAGGCAAGCTTTGTTGACTGAAATCTAAACATTCTTTAGATGTGGAGATGACTGCTGGAAGTAAGGAACAGATTAGATCAAATCATTTGTAGGGTGATCGATTTTACATAACCTATTTTCCAAAGAAAAGATTATAAGATCTAATTTAACAGAGATCAAGCTATCATCATGACATCTAGAAGGACTAGAGGAGACACTCCAGATAGGATTTGGATAAGGCTTTAGATGAAAGAAAATGCAGGCATGGTTTCATAGATCTTGAACAAGAACATATGACAACCATAGGCTAGCATTAAGAGAAAACTCAGGTGGGTCTATTGTGCCAAATGAAAAGCCTATAGGCAGAATTGGTTTAGCTTCTGACAAGATTTATGGTTGAGAAATACTTATAGAGGCTACTTAAAGGTTTAACAACCATTTGGTTTTCAAAACCAACAAGGAAGAGAGGCAACAGAAGTTGTAAACTTAATAAGGCTATTCAGACAACGTAGAACAAGGGTGAGAAGAAGCATACTTATGCAACAAGCAACAATCACATGATGCAACAATCATGATGCATGCTCGTCCTATTCGTTCTCAGTTAGTTGCCTATATAACATGGCAAATACGTTCTAAGTCGGTGGCATAACCTACATACTCTCTCGGTATATAGCTAGTCGTTAACTACCATATACGCATTCGAGGTTAGCGTACCTGCAGAAGATTCATTTCAGCCCAACCCCACATGTATGCATGGCAATAAGAAGCACTTTTTGCCGAAAATGCTCCCATGAGCACTTGCGACCCCAAGAAAGTAATTACTCCATCATACTTCCATAAGTACACATATGAATCACATGTACTCACTTCAGTAACCATAAACACTCACCATAGATCGACGGTTGTTCGATCGTACACTCACATCTCACCTTACCTCATTCGACGTGGCACATTGGCCCATAAGAAGCAATAAGAAACCGACAGTTCATAATTATCCGCACGATAAAACCAAATGAACCGCAAATAGAAACATGATGCAATTTCCCCAAATTAGTACTTAAATAAGCCACCTAATAATCCTAATATGGGCTATAAGACTTGGTCCTTGGCACACTTAGTTTGTTCAAACCATTTGTTTAAAACACCTATATATAGCTATAAGTTGGTAATTAGTTTTGCAAACTCAAAACTTTTTATTTTTAAATACTCATGTGACGGTACATGCTGAATTTTTGCTCTGGTACCAACTGTAACAGAACTGACCAATTTATACGAGCACAAGTACAGCGACAACTGTTTTCCGAGCTATCAAGCCACACTTGAGCCAATATAAACCCGGTAGTCCGTGAAATCTCGAAGGATTTCAAACTTTTATACAGTACATACCCCAAGGATCGCAGAAACTCAGCAGTAGCCATACACATGATACATAGATTCACACATATTTCAAATACATCAGAGTACAAGATAAACTTTTACATAAAAGTTCAATAGCGGAAACGAAATCGTTTTACGTAAGCTTAATTTCATAATACAGTGCCAAGTACCGACCAGTCACAGCAACATAGATGAGACAGATAACATGACCTTGCCCAAGGTCTAGTCTTCCTCTCCCGAAGGATAGAAGTAACTCTTTAGTCAACCAAGCATTCCTCCTGCAACATTGGGAATAAAACCCTGAATACTCAATTGTACTCAGCTAGACTTACCCGACAGGAAGTAAATAAAAAGACTCTCAAGGATATGCAAGGCTTATTTGGTGGAGCTCAGAGGATAGCATCATTTTTGCAGGAAAAGCATTACTACAATAATCCCTCAACTTATCAATTTTAGATATTGTTCAGCTTCGATTTCAGTTCAGCTATTATAGCTAAGGTTTGCAGCTATACTAAGCAATCACTTGATATTATAGCAATCAATAAACCATATGATTTCTGATATCCACAGATATCAACCTCATCTCACCAATAATCACGTTCAAGTTGTTAACCTCTACCTCACCAGAAGATCAGTTCAGTTTCTCACTAACCAGGAGAGATGGCGATTCGAATCGATTGTACTAGCTGGCAAATATGCCAATCACAAACCCTGTCAGCCGAGCCACTGGCTTCTTGGGTCACCGTTAAATCCTTCTGAGACACAATATGTCGCGAGTTTGGCAGGGACCATATTCTCAGAGACCAACCCACTTCCAGGATGCATCAGGTCCCTAACCTGCCCTTGGTAAAATGGTGTCTCCGCACATACTTCCTACCTCCAGAATATGTCTGCCTAGTCGCACCAAAGCTCGGCTCAGAAAGAAATACTCGGCTTCGCGGTCAGAACGACTTATCTGGCCAGCTATGTGACGACGTCCTTCAATCTCAACTGATGTCTGGTGGCCTCAGTCCTAGTCGGCCGCAAGCAGCACCGAAGTCAACATGACCCATGTCATGCAGCTCCCCGCTACCTAGCCTTGATTCTCTCATTATTTCATTGTGGCATGGTGACACATATAGCCAACCATGTGGATCTCGTCAGTCACCACCTACACTCGCGGATGACAGGAAATCACCCGACTTTCTCGCGGATGATAGGAAATCACCCGACTTCTACCGGTCTAAGCAGGGCTAAGCATAAGATCGGTCACCTGTCTAGTAATAGTATCAGGTTCACATATATAGTAGACAAGGTAGATATGCAGCAACGGTTTCAAACCAACTCCTATACTTAAATGCACAAACACACGATTTAATAAAGACCGGTGCATTTATAAAAAGAGATAGGTGGAGGCTTAGGGATGCTCCGGGGCTTGCCTGGGGTTCAACACTAAGTTAGTGTTTGTTAGATGACACTTGTTCGACGAGCATTTCCCATCCAAGCACTCGATTAGTCCTTCCACCTTCGTGGTTAGTCCACCACACCGTCTTGTGGTTAGTTCCATCATCATGTCCTTCATGTTCACCTGTTCATCATCTAGCGTACCTAAATGAGATGCAAAATGCACATGTATGAATAAGAGGAAGTAATACAAGGCATGTTAATCTACAGTCACTGAACCATGAGATAACAAACACACCAAGCAAAGCAACATGGAAGCAATCATAATCTCACATAGGCATTTTAAGGACAGCAGGACAGCAAGCACAAGATTTAACCATAAATGAAGCTATATACATCCAACCAGGGTGATATAAGCCTTTCTGGAAAGCTATTGAAATTGTCTACAACTTTACTATTATCATCTTAAGATGATTCAATACTTATAAAGGTCAAACAACACATTGAAGGCAGCTCTGTCCAGACTTGGACAGATTCTGTCCTCACTCTTCAAACAATCATAACTATGGATCTAGACCATCAAAAGGGATGATTCTAGACAATTTGGAAAGCCAATGAAATCTACTACAACTGATCTATTATCACCAAGAAGTGATTCAAAGTATAACTCAGTCAAATAATGCAATCAAACAGATCTAGACAGAAAATTGGCAAAACCTGACAGCAGTCATCCAAAAGCCATAACTCCTAAACTATTAGGCCTATGACCAAGAAATTTTAGGACAAGCTAGATATAGAAGTTGGCTACAACTTTTATGTAGAACACATTTACATGCAACATCATTTTCATGGAGAAAACACCACAACAACAGGGACTACACCTGCAGCCCCTCAGCACATAAGCAAAACAACATTAATTTGATTTCTATCAAAGCATACCTATACTTATGAACTATGGACATAGCTCCAACCATCATAGCATGATCAATAACACTCATATCAGATTAAGACATGGTAAGGAGTCATAAACAACATGCATGTGTCTATTTACCTCCAATCTCCTTCTAAATATTACATAAAAGTCATTTATTTAATTATTTAAGTCATGTGATAAACATCTCAAATAGAGCCAATATTTTTATGAGAGCTAGATAATTACAAAACATGACCAAGGTTCAAATCTTACATGCTCAGGTTCCATAATTTAATTATTACAAAATAAACAAATCTATAATGCAATAAAGCATTGGAGAGCAAATTAAATATGAAACTCAATATTTTCTGAAACAACATGATCATATTATTGATTCTCAGGCTAAAACAACATCATACAAAGGTAGTGGAACACCATTTTTCATTTTTACCACAATATATTATTTATAATGTATTTAAATCTACTTAATATGCACCAAAGAAGATAAATCAACAACTCAGTCATACATGCACCATAAATCATGAAATTTTAACCATACATCACACATCATACAGAGAGTCTACAATTAAATTTTCATGCCATTTGGAGCAATACAACTCCAGATACAAAAATGACAAGCAATTCGACCATTTATTTCCTATTTAAAAAGATTAATGTGAAACACCAATAAAACAGTAAACGCCATATATGTTTTATATTTTTTTGAGCTAGTGCATGTCATTAGAAGCCTAACAAAATTGGAATCATGATTTTTGGACATATATTTCTCAAAATGTGGATCGGGATAATTTAAATGAACTTCTAAACCACATTTCAATAATGAATTTCTACAGCATAAATACATGCATGCATGACACAACCAACTATACTAACATGCAGAAAACTTTACCACGAATCCAACAAAACAAGCCTCATCATTTTTGCACGCTCCAAACTCGAGATATTGAATTTACAAGATCTAGCACGAAATCTGAAATGAAAACCGAAATGCATCTACACCCTAAGAGCTGCTATGTGCACCCCCGATCTGCACCAGCGCGTTCTGCAGAGCGGCTTACACGCGGGACCCGCTACCCGCTGGACCCCACCTGTCATACGCAGAGCAAAGGCACACAGGGGATTCCCTTCTTCTTCCTCTCTTTCTCTCCCGCGCGAACAGACAGACGAAGGCGCCGGGGAGGAGATGGCCGGCCCGGCCAGGGCTCGCCGGAGAGCGGCCGGCGGCGGCGAAGTGGGGCCAGAGCTAGCCCAGGAGCCAGCGCACCCGCCGGTGCTCTCGGCATGGCGAGAGGTGGCCTGCAGCGGCCCAGCCACGCACACCGGCGGCACGCCGCGGCGGCGGCCCGAGGCGAGCTGCAGCCCGGCGACGAGGTGCTCGGAGAAAGAGTCCCTCAGACGCGTTATGACCTGGAGAAGACGATGGCGCTGCCGATTTGGCCGAACGAAACCCGGAGGTGGAAGAACGACAAGGCCGCGGAGCTCGGCGGCGTCCATGGCGGCCGCGCTCCGGCAGCGCGAGCTGCAGGGACAGAAATGGCGATGTGATGAGCTGTGGAGGAGCGGTGCGATGCGATGATAACGAATCCGGAGGCCACAGGGGCGGAAATGGCTTAGGGGCGACGATGGCGGAGCTCCACTCGACGGCCATGGCGGCTCTGCTCGGTCCGCCGCGAGCAGGGCGAGCCGAGAGGGCGAGAGAGGAGTGGGAAAAATGAATGGGAGAGTGAGGAAGAGTGAAGCACTCTGGTGCCCTTTTCATCGAGCAGAGAGCGTACAGAGGCGCAGCAAGGCGATTGGCCATGGTGGGCGGCGCCCAGAGCTCGGCGGACGCGTGGACATTAAACCGAACAGATGGCGCGCGCAATTGTGCTCGACTTCGGCCGGCCAGAACGGCATATTCTGAGTAGATTCGGTCTGAGTGCCCTTAATCAAAGTTGTTGCCCACATTATGGTCTACAATCTGTATTTAGAGGTCATGGCCAGAACAGCTCTGGTTTGGGAGATAATTAGGCTCAAAGTTGATGCTGTCAACAAGCTAATTACAATCAAAGATCGAGTGGCAACTCTTGTCAAACGAAGTCGGATTGACCTCAAATTTGAATATGTTGTGCCTCAAAGAGTTTGTAACAACTTCTATTCTTGGTCCAACTCAAGTTACTTAACGAAATTTGGTGAACACGGGAAGGCCATGAAATCAACACCATTTTCAGACTTAGAATTATTCTAAGTGCTGAAATTAGATTTTTCTTCTGTCTTGTGTTCACTTTTTGAGGCACTTAGGGTTTGAATCATGACTTGGTCCAAAAATAACATTTGTTCTACTCCAAAATATATGTAACTTTTATTTTGGGTCAAACTTCATTTCTTGCTCCAAAATAATATTTCCACTTTGGTCAAGGTAAGATCATTAGAGAGCTCAATGTGGATATTTAGGCCAATTAAGGTATTTTCTTGGCATTTGCTCAACATGAGTCCTTCATGACTTTTGTTGTAGAGTTCAAATAGAGTTGTTTGGTCAAGGTTGCAAGGTTTGGTTGGCTTTGCATGCTCATCTCCACTTAATCCATAAATCCAATTAAGTGAATAACTTGTCATTCCATGTGAATTCTCAATTCGGATCTTTATGAACCATTTCCAATGATTATGGTAGATGAAGATGAATGTGAGATAGTGATCAAGATCATGGATTGAGACAACTTGGTTAGGTTCACACTCGCTGGTTAGCTCGTGACTAACACCTGGGGTGTTACACCCGGCAGGCCACCTAGGTCAAGGAGAACTCGTACAGACTGATCGTGGGTCCTTAGGACCGACGACGGTGCACATGGACCCTATGATTAAGGCGGTTCTGTCACAAGAGAGTACATATGCAATACGTATACACAAACTATGTCTCACTAAGATACCCGTTTAGTGTCAAATATTCCTTCCGTATAGGAAAAGGATATTATTTTGGATAAAAATTTGGTCATACATTAGGAATATAAATCATGAATAACTTTTAAATTGTTGAGTTTGAAAATATGAAAATTACATAAATAGATTTGTCTTCAAATATATTTTTATAAAAATATACCTATATCACTTTTTAATAAATATTTTATAAAAATATGAAGTCAAAGTTATGCTTTAAAGACCGTGTTGTGACATCTAAATCCTATACGGAGGAAATATAGGGGTAGTTAAGTTTTTGATTAGTGTGAAGACCGTGTCAAACGCGTTGTATGGAACTGGAAGCAACTTTTTGTGGCGTTTGGGACAGAATAGCCTGGCAATGCGTGTGAACCTGGAGAAGATGAGACAGCTGGACACGAAATGTGTTATTTGTAGCGGAATGGATGTTTAGATCCACTGCAAATTGCAATTGTAATTAGTCACATCAATGTTGCGGCACATGCATAGAGCATTAAATGTAGACGAAATTTTTGCATGTTTGTACTTTTTGCATGTACATCACGAGATGAATCTTTTAAGCCTACTTGGGCCATGATTGGACAAAAGTTGTTAAATACAAACGAACGTGCTACGGTGCAGAATTGCAACTGCAACTGGGATCTAAACACACCCTTAGATCCACTGCAAATTGCAATTGCAACTAGTCACGTCAACGTTGCGGCACATGCATAGAGCATTAAATGTAGACGAAATGTTTGTATGTTTGTACTTTTTGCATGTACATCACGAGACGAATCTTTTAAACCTACTTGGGCTATGATTGGATAAAAGTTGTCAAATACAAACGAACGTGTTACAGTGCAGAATTGCAACTGCAACTGGGATCTAAACGGGGCCATAGTCCTTTCAAGCAGGCCACCTAACTTAACAGGAGGTGGTGCAGATGAACTGATGGAGCTATGAAGCTCAACTGCATGCGATGGCGATGGTGCTTTCAGCCAATACCATCCCATCGGAGTGGAGGTTGTGGTTTTCTGATGAGGGATGGTGGTGGTTTGTGTGATCAGCTCATGGTTTGGTGTTCCGAAGAAGGTCTTAGAACCATTTCACAATTGAGACTATAAAATGCTTGCAGGCAGTGCAAAAGAGCTGCTGAACTCGGGATACAGAGAATCATTGTGGAAACTGACGCACAACCATGGTGGTTCAGGCGGCAAACTCTGAAGAATTTGAGAGGAGCTCAGCTAGCGGCCTTATTTTGGGAGTCGAAAGATTTATTAGCTTGTAATGTTAGCTATACGACTGTTGTTTGTTCGTATCCCTCGAACCTGTAACTTGATATAGCTCATAGTTCAGCTGCCTATGGGGCAACCGGGCAAGTCTCAGTTCGGAAGCAGTCTCCCCTCGTACCCAGGTTTTTGTGGCCAAAGACTTGGCTCCCATTAACATGTAACGGAAAGATCTTCCATGTTCAAAAAAAGAAAAAGAAAGAAAGAAACTGAATAAGTGATACAATGATGTTTATTCACTAGATGCATAAATATGCCTGTTGTCAGCCACTTGGTGAAGGTGGTCTGTCATAACTCATAAGCCACACGAGGGTTGTAAACTCATCACCACTGTTGAGCAGGCATGGGACTCCCTGCTGCATCGGTTGGCCATGTAGATTAGAAAATCGGCCCAGACCCCATAGACCAGCTGCAGCGCATGGTTGATCTTCATCAGTTGTTTAGCCAGTTCGATTGCCAGCGATAGGCGAAAATTCTGAACATGAGGTCCGGTGAGCTTCCTGTTGTATAGGGCGCTGGCAAGATTGAGGTCAGAACCAAATACAGGGTCGTTATTGCTGGTGATGTCCATCCACTGACTTGCCAAGGGGCTGTTTAGTTCCCAAATTTCCTCAAAAAATTTTCAGATTCCCGTCACATCGAATCTGGTCAGCTTGTATTGAGCAAGGCCCGGTAGCATGTCAGGTCGCTTGACGAGGAGCAACATCATGTAGTGGGATAGTGCCTGCACTTCCTCCACAGTACTGTGTTGTTTATGTTCGTCCTTGATTTCGGTCTGCCTTCTGGCGAGGAAAATGTTAGTGGCAATGTGCTTCTGCACTTCCTCCAGATGATGATCCCCTCGTGGAGCTCAGCACCAACGGACTTGTTATCAATAGTAACGCCATTGTGCTTTTTCCACCGCCCCAGCGCCTCCGTGACCCATTTCTCTCTGACCATTCCCAGTGTGTTGATGTACCCACTTTCGATCATGTATTGTACGTAAGTGACCACCAGGTCTTTCAGGCCATCTGGAACACCAACATCCGGCCTGCTATAGCCCAGGATCCCTGCCAACCAGCCACGCTTTGCAGTGCACATCTCCAACATGTTATACTGCCCAATGGTGCCGGACCACCTCCTTGATAGCCTGAAGAAGCCAGCGATTCGAGTACTGTGGGCAAGCCGGTGAAGAGAAAGGACCATACGACGAAGTCGGTGCCACCTCTCCAAACACAAAGTAGAATGCCGAAGACCACTCCACCGTGTTGCACAAAGAAAGGAGAATGTCCAGGTAGACCAGAATGCGCTCAGCAGCGATGTCATCTCCATGAGGAAGGCACTACCCAACAAGGCATAGGTGACAGCAACATCCGCGATTCTGTTCCCCTCCCTGCCGTAGAACTGGAACAGCATAAGGGAAGCAACCACAGCGAGCGGCGAGACAACACGGATGCAGTAGCCAGGCATAGTGTGAAGCACTGGCGCCTTGGTGTACAAGATGTCGTACATCAGCGACAGCTCCATCTCTACCAGTGTCCACATATACCCCATCTCTTCCTCCTTAAGATTTCTAAGTATGCCAACTATGTAGCTCCCTGGATTCTCCGAGGAATCCACCATGGCAGACTTGCAGACACGAAACACGGCGTGTGCACGCAGCATGAAGAACTCCTCTTTATCCACTACCTTCCCTTCGAACCATCCTTGAGGTGGTTTGTCCTCAAGGTAAATATCACATTTTCCTAGTTGCTCTGTGTCCTCCGCCTCCACAGACTCCCGGATGATGCTGAAGTTTACACACCGGAGAGCCCATGTCTTCTCACAAAACTTGGCAACCGCAACAGCTGTCATCAAGGTTGCACCCAGTGAGAAGAGGATCCCACTGCCGGCAATATGCTCGTAGATGACATAACCAGCTCCAAGGACCTGCACCACAAGAGTCAGAAGATGGCGTTTCCACAACTTGTTATCCTCGAGGGAGTATGCCGTGATGTTGTCAGGGCCAGCAAGGTGCAGCAGCAAGAAGGGCGCCCAGAAGGCGACCAGCCGGTGATGGTGCAGGGTGCTGCTGAGGGAGAGGTTGCCGAGGGCATACATTGCCATGCTGTCTGCCAGCTGGTATGCCAGCCAGAGAAGGATCCTTTTGGGGCTGTGGCCTTGATGCCGGCGAATCCCAGAAAAGAAGAGCAGGATGACCTGCTGCGTGAGGCTCAGGATTACAAGGATCTCAGTTGCCCATACACTCCAAAAGTCCAGCAGCCGCCCGGCAACAACTCTTGGCTCCAGCACTGATTTGATTCATCAAGTAACATCGTAGAATAGCCGTGCAATAAATAAATAGAGCAGCATATTACATGGGGTTTATCAAAAACTGATAACTAAAATTAATAATGTATACATACAGCGGGTATCCCCTAGTTGATCAGCACCGAAATTAGCCATGCTGCCCAGCAGCAGCAGTAAGACAGAACGGAAACGAAGATGGCGAAGGCTGGATTGATGCTTGGTTATAGGAACTGTAATATACCAACTAATCGAGCATATATGCAACAAGATGCAGCCTGATGCACCAAACCGTACAATAAACATGAAGAAATTAAGTATTAGCATTTTGTTATTGTTTGACCTTGTCTGTGCACATGCTACATTCAATTTGCTAACCATATGCTATCCATCCACCACCAAGTGATCTGGACCATGTGACAGTGGGAGGTGCATGGCAAAGTACAAATCTGCTGCAGGTAAAGACAAGTGGACCAAGCCTATCATCTTCGATAGTATGTAACTAAAAGCCAAAGTTGCTTATATGGCACTATGGGAGACGATTAGCTAATGTACCACTCCGCTGTCCCCACCAGCTATGTAGCATTCACTACATAACTTTGCACCATCGATGTACATGGATGGTCCAGATCACTTGAGGATCATCACCACTGTTAACTTTTTTTTTTTCTCTCTTCCACACCTGCTGTAGAGGAGAATCCTCTACTGATCTGGTCAAACTAAGAGGAAAGCAGGGAACATGGTCTGGTTTCCACTCTGGGATACCAAAGTGGAAGAGGTGTGCTAGAGGTGGTCAGCACACAGGTACCAAATATTGGCAGAGGCGGTTTACCTGGTTGAGCTGCTCCTCTGTCCTAGATCTAGTAACATGACATTTTTCTAAATTATTTCTTTTGCAGGTTGCATGGCATTTTTTAATCAATAAGCTTATGTTAATAAGTAATAATAATTCTCAAATTCGACATTGTATCATTGTATCTATATGCTTCTATTCTTAGATATTTGCAAAATAGATACCAGTTTCACAAATTCAATTATTCTTTTTAAAGGACCCAAGATATGTGCAATGTGTGGCTGCCCCGTCTGAGTGCAGTTTCATCCTAGAGCAAATTTGGGCCATGGGGCATTACCTTGATAATACTGCCAAATTTCAAGTTCAAAATCTCGCCAATTTCAATATCAGTGGGCCTGGTAAATGATTTTGGTCCAAACATGCCTGACTCTGCTTGTTGCATGCAGAATGTACCTGATCCCTTAGGGATCCATTCCAAGACTAATGCGGCCTGTTTGAGCCCCAAAGCAAACCATGTAAAGGTTGGAAAAGAATGCCAACAGAATATGAGTTGGATAAAAATACCTTTTAGGTTGGTTGAAAATCCAATATCACTACAGCAGGGGATCCAGTATTTGCAAATGGTTGTCAGGAAGTAGCCTGTGGTAGCACATGTGCTGATGAAGTAATGATCAGCCTATTATTTGATCTCCTGAAATAAAAATAAAGGTAAAATGAAAGCATTTGTCTTCAAGTATCGTGTTGGGTACTGGAGTTTAATTATTTGCACCTACACAAAAAGGAACCCAAATGCTAAGTGTTAGATAAGCCTAGTTACTTGTATGTCACTTTCCTGCACTTTTACGTTTTTACCCAGCTTTTGGTAGGTAACTTAGAAGTTAAGCTAGTATCTACTTTATACCTGGAAATATGCTGGAGTAGTTGGTTGCTCTACTGCCATATAAGCAAGGGCACGCCACCAACACTTGTAAGCCAGTGAGCTGTTTTCCAATTCAATCCAAGCGGCCAAGCCGCCAAGCTGCCCTCTGGGCTTTCTATCACCCTTGATCCATTAGATGAGTGGCCAACAATTGGTATCAGGAGCCTAGGGTTTTAGAGAGTCCTAATCCGCCGCCGCCGCCGCCGCCGCCGCCATGGCTTCCACCTCCGCAGACCGCGTAGCCACAGCAGCAGCCGCAGCCAAGGGCAGCAGGAGTCCCTCGGATTCCAAGATCGGCGGCAAGGCCGCGATCCCAGAGAGTCGCGAGGCGCGTCTCGCCGCCGCCGAGGCAGCAGCGCAGCAGGCAGCGCAGGCGGCGCAGGCAGCAGCAGCCGCGGCCTAGGCCGCGGTGGCCGCGGCCGCCGCGATCCGTGCGGAGATGATGGAGGAGGAGGAGGCAGGCGGGTTGCGGAAGGGATCACGGAGTCTAGGGCGGCAACGCCGTCCCTCGCCGTCACCTGATCGGCGCCGCGGGAGGCGCGGCCGGTCACCGGTGATGCAGGTGTACCGCGACGCCGGAGGCACGTGGCCACAACTCACCCGCTCCAACTACCACGAGTGGAGCCTGTTGATGAAGGTCTAGCTTCAAGCGCGCGGGCTCTGGGAGGCGGTCCGCTACGGTGAGGTGTCTTATGCAGATGATCGGCGGGCCTTGGAGGCTCTCTGTGCTGCAGTCCCGCCGGAGCTGGGGGCCGCCATCGCCAACAAGTAGCCCTGCTAATGGGGCGGGTTGAAACGGGTTTTTCGGGGTGGGTTTTATTCGGGTGGTGTGTATACGGGTGGAAACGGGTTTTCCTACCTTACGGGTCGGGGCGGGTCGGGTTCATAGACAAATGGGTTGGCATGGGTTGTATTGTGAATGACAGTTATGCTGCAAGTTGTGTGGGTTGTGTAGTTGAGTGGTGGAACGGGGCGGGTCGGGGCGGGTTGGTGAGCTTCAATTTCGGGTCGGGTCGGGTTAATAAATTATCTAATAAATAACGGGGCGGGGCGGGTTTGGGGCGGGTTTAGCCCCGTTAGCAGGCTTACCAACAAGCCGACTGCCAAGCTCGCCTGGGAGGCGATCGCGACCAGGCACGTTGGAGGAGAGCGCGTCCGTCGCGCTACGCTGCAGCGCCTCCGAGGGGACTAGGAAGGCTTGGCCTTTCAGCCCGGAGAGAAAGTCGAGGACTTCGCGCTGCGCCTCACTAGCCTGATGGAGCAGATTGCGATCAACGGCGACACCGACCTCAACGAGGAACGAGCTGTGGAGAAGCTCCTGCGGTGCATGCCGAAGAGCCTTTGGCAGATCGTGAATTCGATCGAGACCATGCTCGACTTTGGGACGCTCACCATCGAGGACGTCACCGGACGGCTCAAAGCGGTCCAGGACCGCGAGTGCGCGCCGGAGACGGAGGCGGCTTCCGGCAAACTCCTCTACACCGCCGAGCAGTGGCGGGCCTTTGACAAGAAGAAGAAGGAGGAAGGCACAGGATCATCCAAGGATCGGCGCCGGCGTCCTCGCGGCAAGAAGAACAAGCCGCGTGACGGAGCCGGTGGTGCCGGTGGCGGAGGACAAGCAGACAAGGCTGGTGGTGCAGCTGGTGAATGCAAGGCGAACCAAGACGACACCTGCCTCAACTGCAACCGCACCGGGCACTGGGCACGCGACTGCCCCCATCCGCGGCGAAACCGGGAGCGTGGAGCGGCGAATGTCGCCGAGGTGGAAGGGGAAGGCACGGCCTTTCTCGTCCACGGCATCCTGGAGATCGAGGAGGAAGGGTGCTGCAAGCCACAAACTTCGACCTTCCGAGCTCTGAGTACCGATCTCGAGCTCGAGGAACCGGGTGCACATGCCTACCTCGACATCGGCAGCAATGGTAAGAAGCTTGATGGTTGGTACCTGGACAGCGGCGCCACCCACCACATGACCGGGCGTCGCGAGCTCTTCACCGACCTGGACACATCGGCTCGGGGAGTCGTGAGGATTGGTGACGAGTCAAAGGTGGAGATCCAAGGTGTCGGCTCCATCATCCTCGAGGCCAAGGACGGCGAGCACAGGGTGCTCCACGGCGTCTACTACATCCCGGCGCTCCGCAACTCGATCATGAGTCTCGGACAGCTCGACGAGGGAGGCTCGAAGGTGGAGATCGAGGACG
The DNA here is from genome assembly GCA_038502445.1 of Eremochloa ophiuroides. Classification (NCBI taxonomy): domain Eukaryota; kingdom Viridiplantae; phylum Streptophyta; class Magnoliopsida; order Poales; family Poaceae; genus Eremochloa; species Eremochloa ophiuroides. The sequence continues at coordinate 7,186,343 of JAHLJS010000009.1, read as the reverse complement.
GCATCTTGAGGATCTGGGATCGTCAACGGCGGCTGCTTGTCAAGGTACGGCGCAACGCCAACCGCCTTTACATCCTCCACCTCAACACCGCCAAGCCCCTCTGTCTTGCTGCTCGGAAGGATGATGAAGAGTGGCGCTGGCATGAGCGCTACGGTCACCTCCACTTCGACGCGCTCCAGAAGCTGTCCAGGGATGACATGGTGCGCGGGCTGCCGGCGATCCACCACGTCGGGCAGTTCTGCGACACGTGCGTCATCACCAAGCATCGCCGAGCACCGTTTCCGGCCGAAGCCCAGTACCGAGCACGGGAACCGCTCGAGCTGGTCCACGGCGACCTCTACGGCCCGGTAGCACCGGCGACCATCGACGGCAGGCGCTACTTCTTCCTGCTCGTCGACGACGCCACTCGCTATATGTGGGTGGCTCTGCTGACCACCAAGGACAACGCTGCCGACGCCATCAAGCACCTCCGAGCTGTGGCGGAGAACAAGAGCGGGAAGAAGATGCGGACCCTCCGCACCGACAACGGCCGCGAGTTCACCGTCGCCGAGTTCACGGCGTACTGCGCCGAGGAGGGCATCCAGCGTCACTACTCCGCCCCATACTCGCCGCATCAGAACGGCGTCGTGGAGAGACGGAACCAGACGGTGGTCGCCATGGCGCGAGCATTGTTGAAGCAGCCAGGACTGCCGGCACGCTTCTGTGGTGAGGCTGTGGTGACTGCTGTGTACCTGTTGAACAGGTCTCCGACCAAGGCGCTGCAGGGCATGACGCCATACGAGGCATGGCATGGGATGCCACCGGAGGTCGGACACCTGCGCACATTCGGCTGCGTGGCGTTCGTCAAGGACCTCACCCAGCTGAGGAAGCTCGACGATCATAGCCGCCCCAGCATCTTCATCGGGTACGCTGACGGCGCCAAGGCCTACCGCGTCTTCGACCCGACCACTCAGCGTGTGCGAGTATCGCGCGACGTCGTCTTCGACGAGAGCCGCGGATGGGACTGGAGCAAGGAGGGAGGCGAGCACGCTCCGGCGGACTGGGAGTTCGTCGTCGAGCACCTCTGGGAGAATGGAGTGGAAGGACCGCGTACCCCGGCGTCCTATGCTCCGAGCACCGCCTCTGTTCCGACCACTCCGACCACGCGGTCTTCAGCTCCGGGGGAGCAGTCGACCACGTCCCCGACCATGTCTCCGACCACGTCCCCGACCACTTCCGAGCAGTCTCCGAGCACTGCCGAGCAGTTTCCGAGCACCGCCGAGCAGTCTCCGAGCACCGCCGAGCAATCTCCGAGCACTACTCCGACCACGTCAATCGAGTTCGCCACGCCGCTGGAGGAAAAATGAGGACCGTCTGGATGCGTTCTACGACGATGAGCCTCTTCGGTACCGATGGATGACCAACATCCTCGATGACGATGCTCCTTCCGAGCAAGCGCCGCGACTCTTCGCCCAGCTGCATCTCTCACATGCTGGCGAGCCCACCAACTACGCGGAGGCACGAGGTGATCCTGCGTGGGAGGCCGCCATGAAGCAAGAGCTCCAGTCGGTGGAGAAGAACAAAACTTGGGAGCTCGTGGACCTGTCTGCGGGACATCGCCCGATCACCCTGAAGTGGGTGTTCAAGCTCAAGGAGGATGAGAAGGGGGTGGTGACCAAGGGGGTTCGTGCAGCAAGAGGGTGTGGACTACGACGACGCCTTTGCGCTAGTGGCGCGCATGGAGTCGGTCCGTGTCCTCCTCGCGCTGGCGGCTCAGGAAGGGTGGAAGGTCCACCAAATGGACGTGAAGTCGGCATTCCTGAACGGCGACCTCAAGGAGGAGGTGTATGTACGCCAGCCGCCAGGATTCGTCGTCGCTGGGAAGGAAGACAAGGTCTTCCGCCTGCGCAAGGCCCTCTACGGCTTGCGGCAGGCGCCGCGTGCCTGGAACGCGAAGCTGGACGCCACACTAAAGGCGATAGGCTTCCACCAGAGCGCGCACGAGGCAGCGGTGTACCGGCGGGGCAGCGGGCGCACTGCTCTGCTGGTCGGAGTCTACGTCGACGACCTCATCATCACCGGTACGGATGAAGAAGTGGTGAAGAGGTTCAAGGAGCAGATGAAGGAGAAGTTCGACATGAGCGACCTCGGACTCCTCTGCTTCTACCTCGGCGTCGAGGTGCGCCAGGACGACACTGGCATCACCCTCCGTCAAGCTCACTACGCCAAGCGGATCCTGGAGCTCGGCGGGATGACTGGCTGCAACCCAGCTCACACGTCGATGGAGGAGAAGCTGCGGCTCAGCCGTGAGAGCAAGGCGGAGGAGGTGGACTCCACCCACTACCGGCGGCTGGTCGGCAGCCTCCGGTACCTCGTACATACCCGGCCGAACCTAGCGTTCGCCGTCGGGTACGTGAGCCGGTTCATGGAACGGCCCACGCTGGAGCACCTGCAGGCCGTGAAGCGCATCCTCCGCTACGTCGCCGGGACCCTGGACTACGGTCTCCACTACAAGAAGGCTCCTAGCACGGCGTGTTTCGTCGGCTACTGCGACAGTGATCTTGCCGGCGACATCGACACAAGCAAAAGCACCAGTGGAACTATGTTCTTTCTGGGTAATTGCCTGGTCAGCTGGCAATCGATCAAGCAGAGGGTGGTGGCGCTGTCGAGCTGCGAGGCAGAGTACATTGCCACCACTACTGCAGCAACACAAGCCCTTTGGCTGTCTCGGCTGCTCGGGGAGCTGCTGGGCAGGAAAGTGGATGTGGTGGAGCTGAAGGTGGACAGCAAGTCTGCTTTAGCCCTGGCCAAGAACCCACTCTTCCACGACAGGAGCAAGCACATCCGGATCAAGTACCACTTCATCAGGGACTGCTTGGAGGACGGGAGCATCAAGGCCAGCCACATCGCCACTACTGATCAGCTCGCGGACATTCTCACCAAGTCGCTGGGCAAGGCCAAGTTCCAGGAGATAAGGATGAGGATCGGTGTGAAGAAGATCACCTAATACTAGGCTTAGGGGGAGATTGTTAGATAAGCCTAGTTACTTGTATCTTACTTTCCTACACTTTTACGTTTTTACCCAGCTTTTGGTAGGTAGCTTAGAAGTTAAGCTAGTATCTACTTTATACCTAGGAATATGCTGGAGTAGTTGGCTGCTCCACTGCCATATAAGCAGGGGCACGCCACCAACACTTGTAAGCCAGTGAGTTGTTTTCCAATTCAATCCAAGCGGCCAATCGGCCAAGCTGCCCTCTGGGCTTCCTATCACCCTTGATCCATTAGATGAGTGGCCAACACTAAGCCAATACCAGAAATGCCAAGAAGGAAGTCAGAGGCAACTAAAGCACTATGTTCCTTGAAATTTGCTATGCTGATAACTGTAAAATAAAAACATACTTCAGGATAAGAAAGACCACTACAAATTTCTCTGTTAACAAGAAATCAATGCCACATCAGAAAATAAGAAATATAATGTTCTGTGGATTAGCAAAAATCAGGCAGAGAACTTTTGACATTTCAATAAGGATGAAATTGACAGTAAGGGGTGTTTGTGAAAATCTCAAGTGCTAACAATAAATTTGACGCTCTAGTCAGTCCTGGAACAAAATGTTGTATGTTGTTAGAAAATTACATGTCAACTAAAGTACTTATGCTACCAGTTTCCAAACTTCAGCAGCATTATTCCATTTGCCAGCAACATTTGATAGAAATGGAAAATAAAGATTTATGTTTCAGAAGAGTGCTCAATGTTGAGGAAGTGGCTTCAGAAACATGAATAATAAAAGGCTGCTTCTATTCTATTATATATATTACTCATGATAATAGTGAAGTAATTTATTCTACCAGCTTCCAAACTTCACTATTATTTAGGAATAGGCATGATTCTAAAAAGAATAAAGCAACCCATCTATCATCATTTGACACTGTTCTTGCTCATGCTTCGCACCATCTTGCTCAGATCCCATCCCTTCTATGGATAACATAAGTTGACTAAATTAGATAGTCTATATGGTAAGATGTTGCTCTTTTCTGAAAGTAAAACACATATTCTGACATTTGGTGAAATGCGAATGATTCATACAGGTAGTTTGTGAAATTTCCTCATTATATGGCAGTAGCCAGAAGTTAAGAGGCATGATAGTACAGGATCAACAGCCAGACACTGTCCATGGATGAGGGGATTGGCACACTGAACATAATCACAGAAATTCATAGGCATAAATAACAGGTTTACTTCACTCCTCGCTTATAATGGGAATGCTACAATAAGTTTAGTTCACACGCATCCTACACAGTGTTAGTGAGGAGAGGGATTACCAGGTTGGGATATGATAAGTTCCTGACAGACAGCAGAAGAATTAGTGACTAGCTTAAGCATTGTGCTACTCCAAATACAATTAAGCTACAGCAACATTTGACTAGTCACCCGCTGAGAGCTGAGCTCCAGTGTTGGCAGGACAGCCATTGCTATCCCTTCAACTGCAACAGAGCCCTCCTCCTCTTCGTCCATGAAGCATTTGGTTGCGAACTTGACGCTACACAGCGCAATCGATTAGTAAGTTTGGTCGAGGTCTTAAGTAATGCAAATATGTGAGCAAGCCTCGCTGCAGGTGCATACACGTATCGGCTTGCCGTGCTGCTGTTCGCCGCCCCTGCCGTCCTGATGTTGAGTGCCTGGACCCGAGCAACCACCTCATCTCCGACATACACCGGCGCCGCAAACCTGAGCGTCTGGCTCGCGTACACCGCGCCAGGCTGAACCAACGAAACCAAACCACCAAGCAAAGGCACGCTGTGAGACTCCACGCTCACGATCTGTTCGACGGAATGCTGGAGAGGAGAGAGAGAGAGGGAGGGATCGCACGTACGAAGGTGGCTGCGATGATGGAAGGGAGAGGGACGCGACGAGCATGCCGTGAACCACGCGGCCTCGCTGGAACCCGACCAGCTCCCGGGCGACGGCGTCGTCGAGGTGCACCGGGTTGCGGTCGCCGCTGACCGCCGCGTACGCCGCCACGTCGTCCTCCGTGAAGCTCCGGCGCTCGCGCAGCGCGTGGCCGACGCTCAGCACCGCCGGCGGCGAAGACGCGGTCGACGTGGTGGTGGCGGTGGTGCGGACGAGGAGAGGGGAGATTAACCGGCTGCGGAGGCGCATCGTGGCGGCGCTGATTGGGGATGAACGAACGAGGAAGCTGACAGCTGAGGTTGCAGTTGCACTGACCAATGGTCAACAGAGTCGCTGAACCGTGGAGTCGTGGACCCCGTCGCCAGTGTGCACAAGCGGTATTTATTCTTATTTTTATTTAGTAAAATTTTTGTTCTTGCCCTCGTTCAACAATCCAATTGTGACTTGCCTCGGTTTTTTTCACTTTTGTAACCTTACTATTTTTAAGACAAATCGTCGGTAACAGTTAAATGGACATGAAATAAATGAATTAAAAAAATCAGCACCTGTAAAAGGAAAGGCTAAAAGACCAAATTGGCCCTTATCCTTATCTGCTTTCTCTCGGTTTGTTGCATTGAAGAGTTGGCTGGCGAACCCTACGTGGCGACCGGCAAGCAAATCTGGCGGCGGCGACCACGCGGCATAGGTGGCGGCCGGGACATGGAGCAACGACAGTACCTTTATCCGCATGTGATTTGTATAATTCTTGTTTGGCTGACTGGATTGTACAGCTAACTGGTTAATTGTCACTTTATTTTCTTAAATTTATAAGCAAGCATCAGCCAGTCATTCAATAGTGTTTTTTTTCTCATAACAATCAGCTAGCCGTACAATCTAGCCAGTCGAATAAAGTTGTGATATGCTGGCTGGCAGATTGTAACAGTTCCTATACGAGCTTCCACGTGTGCTCATCGTCGATGTCGATGTCGATGTCGATGTCGACCCCGTCGAAGACATTAACTCACAGCACCGCTGCTGTGTTGCCACGCTGCTCGTCGCCCGTGCAGCTGCGCCTGCGCAGCTCGTCGCCGGCCCACCAGGTCCTCTCGTCCCGGACTCCCGGTGCTGGTAGCCTAGTACTGGATCTCTGGCTCCCTTACTCCCTCAGTGTTCGTGGTCTAGATTAGGCCCGAATGGCCATCTTATTTATTTATTTATTTTTTTGTCTTTTATTAAATCTCAAGATATGCTGATTTTGTTTATTTTATATAAAAATAATTATACTTCCTAAAATCATGAAAAGTTTTATGTAGACTCTCCATGATATACTATATATGTATATAAAATATGAAACTTAAAAAATAAACAATTTTGGAATGATTTAAAATAACCTCTTTTAATTAATAAATATACCTTCCATGATTTCTACCATTAAAATGCTAAACCAAAAATTTTAAAATTTGTTTTGTGGCTCCTTTGCGATGTTTCCAACCTCTACAAAAATTTTGAGATAAATTTGAAATGTTTCAGCAAATTATTATCCCATGCTCAGTTAATAAATTAATTAAAGAAAGAGTTCATGCTTGATCTTCATAGTTGCCATTATTCATACTCATTTGACTAGCTATAAAGTAAAAATAAATATCTAACAATGGCCATACACGGCTTCAACAACGGTCATGCGCGGCTTCTATGGCTGATCGTGCACGGTCAATAACCATGACATAATGATCTTGTGTATTGTACTGGCAATACACGGTCAATAATTTTAAAGTTATTCATGGTTTATATTCCTAATATTCGATCAAAATCTTGTTCTATACGAAGGGAGTGTATATATATGGAAGCCCTCTTTCGTTTAGGATAAAGTAAGACCAAGCTCATGAGCTTATTATCCTAGGTCGGAACAAATTAGTTGATAGTGATAGGATCCTCTTTTTGACGTCCCCATGTCCCCCCCATGTGGCGGTATGGAGATGTCAAAAGAAAAGGGATGGAGTTTTTCTCGCTTTTGGCGTAGCAGGCCTCCCTTTGGGAGGCCACATGGTAGAGTGCGCCCCTGATAATTGCGTTGTTGTGCCTGGCTGTGAGGACTTCAGCCACATGGATAGCTCAATGTGCTCATCAGCGCCTAACCCAAAGATGTGGATCATCCAAGGCACATTAGCATGGCGTACTCCCCCTGTTTGAATCGGAGTTCGAAACCAAACAAACTTCTCCTCAAGAGGATATGAATGGCTCATGTTTGTACATGCGTTTGTACGTATACACTGTTTGGTCAATAGCCATCTTGAGCTAGCAAGTGGTGCTTGGACCTAGGATTTGCAACGTTTAGAAATTTATTTCTTCGATATCTGATTCATTTTTTTTGTCAATACTCAATAGACAGGAAATCAAAGCACAACTTCGTAGCAATAGTGTAAGTGTAAATATGTTTGGTTTTTTATTCTTAAGAAAAATTATGCTGTGAGTTGAGATTGCAAAGTTTTACATTTCATAACATACATTTTCTGCTGAGTTTGAGTCAAATGTCATCGGAAAACGATTGCATTTCTTTCTTCCTCTACTCCCAATTACATCATGTCAATAGGCGCTGCTTTGCAGCGCCCTTGCTGCAGCCTACTCTCAATTCTTTGTCTCTACGAATTCCTGAATTTAGTCCCCTTGTTAATCACTCAATCTAGAAATAAATTGTGACAGCTTTAAGATCACAAGCAAGCAGTCCAAGTAGTCTTGTAAATTGTTTGAAGGCAGAGTAACCATACAAGTTTGGAGAAGATTATATGTAGAAATCTCTTGCAATGGCCCTAGTAGATTTCTAATAGACTATATAGTCTTTTCAGTAGACAATAAATGTATATGGAACGCATCTCTGATGGAAGGTTCGAGCTTGTTTACCTGTCTTGGCCAAGAGTATAGAAGCATCATGCATCAACACATTGTAACCCAGTTTTAATTTTTTAGATAATGAATATTTCATACCCAGTTTCATCTACCAACAGATAGAATCAGACCAAATTATTACAATAGAGAAAACTAAAAGAAACTGACGGAAGGAAAAAATATCCCAACAAGGAACTCTAATAGTCCTACGCGACAAATAACTTGCTCCGTTATGTCGACTCAACAAGAGTATGACCACCAACGTTGAGACAATGTCTCCACACACGTCTGTCAGACCTAATAAGGGTATTGAAAGATCGTTGGACACCAACCACTTTGAAGACATTGGATGTTGTATTCTGGCAACAGCACACCAACTCATTGCCGACACCAAAGCCGACAACCCAAGGAATCTTCCAAGAGCGACGACGTCTCCAACGAGAAAATGACATCCGCAAACGCCATCATCACCCCGCCAGAAAACTGGACATGGGTTTTCACCTGGGAAGGTCTACCAAAAAGACGACGCCTCCAGCAAGGAAAGTGGCGCCCACAGGCAACAACGCCGTCCAAACATGGTAGTACCACCATTGCCCACCAATTGCCGAACTGTTACGCCATTGATTGCCGCTTCCGTCTTGATCTGGACGTCATCGTACACGTCTAGACCGGCTGCCACCGTTAAGTAAGGCCGCCGATGCCCAGACACGCGACGGCTCTTACTCCGCCGAACCCACCTTCGGCGTCGGCGCGGCGATTCGCCGATCGCACGGAGGCCGATCCGATTTTTGCGGACTCCACCAGATTAGGTCGCGAAGGACCAAATCGGACGAGCTGCAAACGGATCCGCCGCCCACGCAGGCGAGCGCCATCGCCGGCCGCCCACCTTCGCCCCTCCCCCGTCGCGAGAGACAGGGCATCGCCGAGGCAAGGCCCCGCCGCCACCATCCTCGTTTGCCGCCCGAGCCACCCAGTGGCGCGCTCCGGCGGCGGCGAGGTGGAGAGAAGGGATGGGGGAGGTGGCGGCGGTGGCTAGGGTTTCGCCCCGAGCCACCCACGCGAGGGCGACGCGAGGCTCCGTTCCAACACCAGAACGAGTCAGTTTTAATATCTCCAAGATAACCTACCAGTTATCTTTTGTCATTGTTAAAAATGTTTTGTTCAGTCAAACTTGAGGGGATAATAAATTTATAAAGGGAGTGATTGAAAACAATTACTAAACTCACAATTCCACAACAGGAACTGAGATTTCAGTTTTGTCATGAAGCAATAAGACATTTGACTTCAAATTAATTTAGGAATAAATGAAAACCGCTGTACTATTATTTTCGGAAAATAGGACATCCAAAATGCAAAAAGGTCAGTTATTCTATTTATTATTATTAGAAACCAGTCTTATGTTGTGTACTTCAATGTTTATCAGATAAAACCACTGTACTATTATTTTCAGAAAATAGGACAGCCAAAATGCAAAAGGTCAGTTATTCTATTTGTTATTATTAGAAACCAGTCTTATGTTGTACATTTCAATGTTTATCACATAATGTGATCACAAATCCAATTTTGCAAAAATGCATTTGAGAAAATTTAACAGTGGCAAAATATGAATCAGTGATGATCATCCATATCAACAATGATCTGGTAGATTTGGAGCAAAATCTGCCTGGGGGTTGATTATGTAGATGGCTTGATCGTCGGCTCCTGCATGCAAAATCGCACACTCCGATAAACATACACAAATAGGAGCAAAGATATATACGATAGAACATAATTGCTCATGGACTCAAATAGAAACTTGAATATTATCAGAGTCCTGTGCTGTTGATGCAATACACTGCTATTTTTCAGTTAAAGCTAAGCTAGTTCAGAGAGTAACTGGATTCCCTACTAGATTGAAGATCAATTCTGTATCTTCTAGACCTAGCATAGAGACGGATGTGGTGAGTCATATATTCAATTCATCATAAACTGATATGGTCTGCATCCCCACTTGTCACGTCGCTTACTTTTCCTCAAGCATTAGATCTGGAATGAATGTCATCGAACGTTTCAACGTGGCTTGCAGAGCGGTCCGTTCCAAAGCCTTCGTGAAGGTTCTGTAAAATCCCCGGCCGAAGAAGTAGCCTATTTACCCGTTCCCTCTTCTCTCTTCCCTTTCTTACCACGATTTCTGCCAATGCATGCAGTAGAAATCTCTCATCTCCGAGTGAAACGAAGGTACGTCATCTTCTTTTCTCCGGAAAAGATCAGAATCTTATAATATCCATCACCGATTCCCTTTCTATCTGAAAAAAAAAAATACTAAAAAAAAGGCAGTGGATCCCCAAAATTGTTTCAGATCTAGTCATAGCGCCTGCCCCCGGCCATGCCGCGGCGGCACGACCGGGACAAGCACAACCCATTGATGCGCACCGGCGTGCCGTATTCATCAACCTCGTCGCCCGTGCTCGCGTTCGCTCTGCATCGCTCGCTCCCCTAGCGCCGCCGCGAGCGTTTGCCTGCACCGCTGCATGCCTTCCCCCGCCGCGAGCGTTTGCCTGGATGCTGTCGCATCACCGCCGGCCACCCTTCCCCTGGCTGGAGACCTGCTGTTGCTCGGTGCCGCCCGGCGCTTGCTTGCTTTGGATTTCAAAGATTTGTTTGCGTCGTTTCTGTTCCCTCTCAGCGTCACCCGGTGCTGTCATAGTGGCCGGGGGCTGCCGTGACTGTTGAGCACATACTCTGCTCTCCTTCCGTGAGGACGACGAACAGATGCACACTGTGATAGGTTTTTTTTTTTTTTTTTGAGATGGAAAAAACTTCCATTAAACACTGTGTCCACGCAAGTCGCTGGACATAAGAACAGCTACATGATCAGGCACATGGTCCATCCAGACAAGAGGACCATCATTACAATTCATGCCCATGGTTGCTAATGAGTGTGCTACTGAATTACATTCCTTTGGGCACCGAGAGATAGAACAACTAACAAAATCACATAAAACATTTGCTCTAATCTCTCTAAACAAAGTACTCAGGACTGATCTATCTATACAACGCTCCCGAATTCCATCAGCCACCATAGTAGCATCAGTCTCCAGGATGACCCGCTGTAGTCCCATTGCTGCTGCCTGCTCCAAACCTTTTAAACATGCCATGGCCTCAGCATGATTCGCATTCATCAGGTGATCAGCCGAACCTGCTGCAGCCACAACGATCTGTCCAAGATGATTACGGATAATGAAGCCCCATCCTCCTTTATGGGTTTCAGAAAAGAAAGCACCATCACAATTGATTTTGTAATAATCCTAAGGTGGTGCCTCCCAGTTTTGTTTCACTGGCTGCTTCTAAGGGAGCTTCTTACTATTATGAGCAAGGTTCCAAGCATTTATGTGAAAAAACACATCATTAACTACTTCTTGGGGGCTCTTACTCCTTTCTCCAATATTTGTTTTATTCCTGGTTGTCCACCAGCACCAAAGTAGTATGATAATTTTTTGTTGCACATCTTCTGGGAGCCTCCAAATTTTGTCCAGCATTTCCTTTCCAGATTTCAATGAAACAAGACTGAGTCTTACCTCCTCAAGATTTAGGAGCCGCCAACACAATCGCATATTCTTACATTTAAAGAAGAGGTGGCCGGCATCTTCATCAAATCTATGGCACATGGGGCATATAGTATCCAACTTGATACCTCTCCTTGCAATATTTTGTTTGACCTGTAAGGAGTTGTGTGCCAACTGCCAAACAAACACTTTCACCTTATTTGCAACATTCATTCTCCAGATTTTCTTCCATTCAAAACTAGTGGACCCAGGACTGGAAGTTGATGCATCCACACAATATTCGTAGTCCCGAACTCTAGTTCCCAAGGCATAGGCAGACTTGACTGAGAATAAACCCTTGGGATCAGGGTGCCACGCTGGCCAATCGTCCATGTCCTCATATAGTGGCATCGCTAGGATAATATTGGCATCCTCTTCCCAAAAGTTATCTCTTACCAGCTCGTCATCCCACAGACCAGTTACTGGATTGATGAGATCTGCAACCTTTTGAAGCAATGAACCTCTCCGAGGAGTGATAACTTGCCTCGTATTATTCCTCGGGATCCTTCCAAATATTGACTGTTTTACCATCCCCAATCCTCCAAATAATCCCCTTTTTTAATAAACTGAGTCCCTTTAAAATACTGCAAAATGTATAAGATACTCCTCCTCTAGCTGTCGCTTGTAAGATGGTTTTGCCCGGGAAGTATTTGGCCTGAAGAACTTGTGCACACAAGGTATTGGGTTGTAAGAGCAGCCTCCATGCCTGCCTGGCTAGCATGGCCAAATTAAAAATATGCAGGTCCCGAAAACCCAATCCGCCACAACATTTAGATTTAGTCAATTTTTCCCAGCTCACCCAATGTATTTTGTTTGTCTTGTCCTGTTGGCTCCACCAGTAGCGGCCTATCATTGACGAGATCTCATCACACAATCCCTTTGTGAGATCGAAACACGACATGGCATATGTAGGGATAGCTTGAGCCACTGCCTTAATCATTATCTCCTTGCCTGCCTTTGATAGTAATTTCTCTTGCCAACCCTGTATCCGACCCCACACTTTCTGTTTAATATACTCAAACATTTTCTTCTTTGATTTGCCAATATATACAGGTAGACCTAAATATTTCTCACTATTAGTCACCCGAATTATCCCCAATTCTAACAACACTTGTTGTTGGATTTGCTGTGTCGTATTGGGACTGAACATAATTGAGGTCTTGTCTTTGTTAATTACCTGGCCTGAGGCTTGCTCATACAAGTTCAGTATATGCTGCAGGCTGCGTGCTCCAGAAGTAGATGCTTTAAGCAGCACAAGAGTATCATTGGCAAAAAATAAATGGTTAACACTCACTGCTCTTGGGCAAATACGAATCCCTTCAATCCCACCATTCAATTCTGCTCTCTTTAGTAGGGCTGACAGGCCTTCAGCACAAAGGATAAAGAGATAAGGAGAAAGGGGGTCACCTTGTCGTAGACCTCTTTGCGGTCTAATTTGATCTGAATATTCTCCATTTACTTTAATTTTGTAAGTGACAGTCAAAACACATTTCATGATCAAGTCAACCCATTGGCTGGCAAAACCCATTTTCCTCATTATTTTTTCAAGAAAAATCCACTCAATTCTGTCATAAGCCTTGCTCATATCAAGTTTAATTGCAGCCCAACCCACTTTTCCTTTCCTTTTGTTTCTCAGATAGTGTGTCATCTCATAGGCAAGGAGTGCATTGTCACTAATTAAACGTCCTGGGACAAATGCGCTCTGGGAAGAGGAAATTATGTCTGGTAGGATATCCCTTAGTCGATAGGCTAAGACTTTAGAAACCAATTTATACAAGACATTGCAAAGGCTGATGGGCCGAAGATCTTTCATTGTTATTGGCTTCTTTACTTTTGGTATAAGAACTATAACAGTATCATTCCACCCCTATGGGAAAGGTTCACCATTCAACACAGCTAAAACCTCTTTCTTCACTTGATCTCCCATCAATTCCCAAAAGCGTTTGTAGAAGATAGATGGGACACCATCAGGGCCAGGCGCCTTAAGATCTCCAATCCCCTCCAAAGCCCTCTCCACCTCCTCCCCAGTGAAAGGTTTCAGCAAGGTTTCATTCATAGAAGATGAAACCTTGCTTTCCACCACTTGAAAGACCTCCTCGGAATTTTGACCTGCACAAGATGAAAAAAGATTCCTGTAATGGTTAGAAATGCAAGGTTTAAATCTCTTCCCCGCCACCACATCGCCTCCTTCTTCCTTCAGAGCTTTAATATGATTTCTCCTCTTCCGATCAGATGCACATGCATGAAAATACTTCGTGTTACGGTCTCCTTTTAGCAGCCATAGAGGATGGGCTCTCTGTTTCCAATAAATATGGAGCTGCTCTTGCAATCTGTCAAGCTTGTACCGAAGCACATGTTCATGGTTCACATTTACTTGATTCAGAGTCCCTCTTCTATATCTCTCCAAATCCTTTTTGACTCGACTAATCCTCTTCTCCAACTCCCCTAAAACATTCCTATCCTATTCCTGTAGGTCGCTCAAAATTTTTTGCTGCACCTGTACCATATTTGTCACACCCGTCTCCCAGGCTTCAGTCCAAGCCCTCTCCACACGCTCATAACACTCCTCCTCCTCCAACCATTTTGCTTCAAACTTTGGGGAGACGTCGCGACAACATCCTAGATTTATAGACTCCATATGCCCACAGTCAACAATTATAGGTCTGTGGTCTGAATGCCTCGGATCACCATTCACTACTCTCACTAGCGGAAACATGCTCCTCCATTCAACATTTCCAACAGCACGGTCTAACCTCTCCTTGATGTACCCCTCCACTTTATGATGGTGGTTCCTCCAAGTAAAAGCATCTCCCTCAAAACCCAAGTCCACTAGATTACAGTCCTCCAACGCCTTCCTAAAATGCTCCATACATGCCATGGATTTTGGTTGCCCCCCTCCTTCTCACAACTAAAGAGGATTTCATTGAAATCACCCAAACATATCCATGGCTTTGTATAAAGATTGTTTAAAATCCTGAGAAGTCGCCATGTCTTATGTTTGTCGTCCGACTTTGGCTCCCCATAAATCCCTGTCAGCCTCCATTCCACCCCATCCTCTTGCTTTACCAAAGCATCAATGTGATACTTCGATAAGCTCTTAATTGTAACATCTATCTCTTTCCTCCAAAATAAAGCTAAACCACCGCTATTACCCTTACAGTCCTTTATTACCATATTTGGCAAACTCAGCAACCACCGAAATCGATCCATTCTCCTGCTACACAATTTTGTTTCTGAGAGAAAGCGGATGTTCGGGGATTCATGCTTCTGGAGGTCCAAAAGCCCACGAACTGCCGAGGTATTCCCTAACCCTCGGCAGTTCCAAGCTATGATCCTCATTTTGTCAGGCGGGACTGCTCCTGCAATCCCGCCTTTTCATCAAACATATCCATTTCAACCTCCACTACGTCCCCCTCCTCATCACTCCACATTAGCTTTGTCCTCAGTTTCTTCCTTCCCTCGTCACCTACGCCTTCATCCTGCCACCCTCTCTTTCTTTCTCGACTGAGAACTGGATCCTTTTCAGGTAGAAAATCTTTCTTCGCCTTCTTAGAGTTACATTTCTTCCTAAAAGATTTCAGTAGCTGATCATCGTACATTTTCTCCCCAACAATCACTTTCTCCCCTTTCTCTCCAGCAGTGCCCAGATTACTCCAAACGTTTTCCATTGAAGACTGATTAATAGGCACACTTTGAGGGACCTCATCCAGCTCCATACCTGAGGAATTATCAATTTTATTCAGCTGGTCCTCAGCCTGTTTGGTGTCATTCAGATTGCTATTCACTCCCCCTGTCCAAGTAGATCCTCTACATCTCTTTCCTTTAACTTGGACCTGCTGTCATCTACAGGCTCTCTTTCTTTCCCATCATCCTCCCACGCACCAACAACAAGCACGCCTTCATTCCCTTCACTCCCCGACACAACAGCTTCTTCCCCTAATAAATTATTTGCCATACCAGGAGCCTTTGAATTCTGGTTGGATTTTGTCGGGCTAGATGATCCAACTCTTAGTCTATCATCTGTCTTTCTGGACCTATCTGAGCCTGAACTACTCCCGCTTCTCCAACTTAATTTTCTAGGCATACTCGAATTTCCTTCTGACCTCTGCCCCCAGGAACCACTACTCTTCATATTACGGCTTTTAGTATCCTCCATACCCCGCCGACGAGATGGACAAACTCGTAGCTCCGGGCCAAATGGTTTTTTCTTCCCCTTCCAACCACCGGATGGACAATCTCGCTCAACATGTGCCAAGAATCCGCAACCATAGCAAAAATTTGGGAGAAATTCATACTCTAGAGGGCACCACTGAGTTTTGCCATGCTGATCTATCTCCATAGTAACTCTTCTCAAAAGTGGCTTGCGAATATCAAAACGGACCTTAATCCGTAGAAACTTGCCAACCGTCGAGCCACCTTCATCAGCGTCAACCTCTATTGTGCTACCAATTCTATTTCCAATTTCCTCCCCTGTAGCCGTGGTCATCAGACCAAAGGGGAGCCTGAGGACACGAACCCACATTGGTGTGTGCACAAATTCTAGTTCCTCCAACAGGCAGCAATCTTCAAAATCTCTCACAATAAGCAAATCTCCACCAAATTCCCAAGGCCCATCCTCAATAGCCCTCCTCTTACCTGCTGGCTGCAGGAAAGTGAAAAGGAAAATATTGTCTCCAAGCTCTCTGCATCTGATTCCTCTTCGAGGGCACCAAATATTCCCCACTGCATTTACTATTCCTTCTGCATTTCCCGATTTCTCCGAGAACAGCTTCCCTATCGCCTGTGTCTCCTCCCTGACATCTCCACTCTTCTTCTTCCAACAGCCCTTCATTACTGAGCTCTCTGCCTCCGATAGCTTGAGGCCATCCAACAAACCTTCAAGCTCCACCTCCGTCAACTGCTTTCCTTGTGCCATCAGATCCGCCCAGCTAGGGGACTGACCAGACAGCACCTTCGAGCTTCAGGAAAGTGTAGGTGAGTGATGAATGGATGGATGGGTGGGTGGATGGATGAATGGATGGATGGAAGGAAGAATTTAGTGGACAAGAACTAGAGGATGGATGTGCGGAAGGATGCTAGATTGATTTTGGTTTTTGGATTCACTGGAAACCAGCTCGAAACCTTGGAACTAGGTCCACGGTTCGAGACCCCTCCGAGACGCCAGACTCCAGAGAGTTCTGTGTCCAGAGACCTCCTGTGATAGGATTAACTCCACTTTTGGCCCCTCAACTATTGGGTTGGTCTAATTTTCACCCCCAACTACAAAACCATCTAGTTTTCACCCTCAACTGTCAAAACCGTTCACTTTTAACACCTGGACACCGGTGTGGGCTGTTTTGTCCATTTTAGAGTGGTTTTGCCATGTGGGGCCCACCGGTCAGCCGCACAGAGCAGGGGAGGAGCTCTGCCGGTCTGTTTCTCGCCGGCGGCGAGTCCTCCGGTGGTGCCGCGGGCACCATTCTCTTCCTCTCGACACTGTAAACCAGCTGGGCTAGAAGATGGAGGCCGATTGTGACCCCAACGATGACAACGAGGCACAGCAGCAGACAAGGCGGACGCGCCGGCCGTTTCCGGCCGCGACAAGGCCAGGCGAGGCAAGTAAAAGCACCCACACGACGAGGCGAGCTTGGCGCGCGCGAAAATGAAGAGGAAGAGGAACGGAGGAGGACGGGCGACGACGAGGAAGAAGCTCGGCGGCACCGGTGTCCATGGCGGCGGCGGGGAAAACGCTCGATTGGGCCTCATCTGATCTCGATTCGTGCTGAAGTAGGTTCGGCGAGGTGGAGCAGTGAATGGCGGCCTGCTCGGGAGGCGGAGCCGTCCTCGCCCGTGGTGGCATGCATGGCGCACGCCCTCGGCGGCCTGCGTGGCGCACGCCCTCACCGTGGCGGCCTGCTCGCGAGGCGGAGCAACGCTCGCTCGCGGCGGCCGGCGCGCAAGGCGGGGCCGCGCTCGCCCACGGCGGCGGCGCGAGAGGCGGGTCGCGCTCGCCCGAGGCGGCCTGCTCGCGAGGCGAGGCCTGGCTCGCCCGCGGCGGCCGGCGCGCCAGGCGGGGCTGCGCTCACCCGCGGCGGCCGGCGCGTGAGCCGAGGTCGCACTCGCCCGCGGCGGCCTGCTCGCGAGGCGGAGCAGCGCTCGCCCGCGGCGGCTTGCTCGCGAGGCGGCCGACGACGGCGTCGAGCCTCCACCTCTGCCTCCACGGCATGGCCTCCCGCGACAACGAGAACAGAGGTGAGCGCGGAGATGGAGAGGGAGATGATGAGTGGCTGACGCGTGGGCCCCACATGGTCAAAACAGCTTTGCCCCCTTCCAGGTGCCAAAAGTAAATGGTTTTGATAGTTGGGGTGCCAGAAATAGATGGTTTTATAGTTGGGGGTATAAATTAGACTGACGCGATAGTTGAGGGGTGAAAACTGGACTTAATCCCACTGTGATATGATACTCTTGCACTGCTGCACATAAACCAAAAGGGCCTTAATTATATTCAATTCTTTCCCCCACTACGATTACTATATATATGGTCTTACGTGAATTTCAACTGCTTCAATTTCAGTACTTTATTCATGTATTTTCAGGAACCATCACGAGGAACTGATCCAAATAAGAAAAGGCTAGGAGTAAAAAAAAAGGTATGTAATACCAACTGATGAATATTATTTACCAAATGTCTATTTTAATCCTATTATCATGAGTTGCCTCTTATGCTTGAATATCTACTTTTAATCCTCTTATTGGTTGATTTCTTTGTTGTGCTCATGCATTAAATCTTCCTAGAAACTACACGGACAAATCTAAACCTAGCTTTGTAGTCTACTTTTGGCCCCTCAACTCTTCTCTGTCTAATTTTAACCCTCAACTATAAATCCGTCTATCTTCGACACCTCTGAAAGGTCCTAAATGGCTAGAGGGGGGTGAATAGCCTATAAAAATTCTACAACCAACAACTCAAGCAAGAGGTTAGATAAATAATAAGCGAAGCGAATTCTTGCGCTAGCCTACTAAAATTTGCAAGCCATCTAACCGTTCTAAGCTATAGTCTCTATTTCACACACGAGAGGCTAAGTTGCTACTTTTACTCTACTCCTAGGTGAGCAACTAAGCTAACAAGCTACACAAGAGTTAGTGCGAGAATGTAAAGAGTAGAGAGAGTGAATCTTATACCGCCGGTGTAGTGATGAGGTGAGTACCAATAAGAACAATCACAATAATCAAGAAATCCTCGGCAAGAGATTGACACAATGATTTTTACCGAGGTTCACTTGCTTGCCGGCGAGCTACGTCCTCGTTGTAGCGATACACCCACTTGGAGGTTCACGCGCTAATTGGCATCACACGCCAAACCCTTCTCAAGGGTGCCGCACAACCAACACAAGATGGGGATCTACAAGCTACAAGCAATCCACTAGAGTAGCCTTTGGCGATCTCCCGCGGGGATAGGCTCAAGAACCCCTCACAACTTCACCGATCGGAGGCGGAGACAATCACCAACTCCCCTCAACGATCCTCGCAGCTCCAAGCCGTCTAGGAGTCGGCAAACTCCAAGAGTAACAAGAGAAACCGCTGCGAAATACAACTACCAAGTGCCTTTAGATGATCTCTATCAAAGCAATGCACTTGATTCTCTCCAAACTCACCAAATGATGATCACAATCAAGTAGGATGAGTGAGAGTGAAGTGGGAAGGGTCACAAGTATGCTATGATGTTCAAGAGTGCCAAAAGATCCTCCCCAAACCGGCCAAGTCCCTATTTATAAGCTATACCCAAAGACATAGCCGTTAGGGACTTCCTGCGCACCGTCGGACTGTCCGCGTACTCCACCATCGGACTAACAACACCGGTCTGACGCCTCGGATGGACGCCACGTGTCCTCTGCCGTTTGAAGTCGTCCGTTGGATCACAACGGCTATTTTCTCGCGCCAAAACGACCATCAGACGGTAAGCCGTCGGACCAAACCTCCGGTCCGACGCTCCGCCGAAAACCACCGTCGGACTCTGAACCAACAGGCCGTCGGACTAAAACTCGCCAGCGTCCGACGTTTCCAGAGAGGTTCCAAAACGCTGAAAACGCTCCTCTGCTCTCCACGTGTCGACCTGCTGGGGCTCTGCACCATCGGACCCTGAGGACAATGGTCCGACGCTCCGAAACGAAGCGTCCGACGCTTGTTTTCACAGGATTTCTCTCCAAACCTTCCACCCTTGGTTCCCAAGTGCTAACGCCAAGTGTTCTACACCTTTGTGCATGTGTGTTAGCTTTTTCAAAGTGTTTTCCAGGGGTTTGTTAGTGTCACTAGCATCTATATGCATATGCAATGATCATGAACACTTAGTGGCACTTGATAACCGTATTTCATCAACAATTTCGCCCCTCTTAATAGTATAGCTATCTATCCTAAATGTGATCACTCCCTCTATGGAGTCTTGATCACTAAAAGCAAAGAGCTCCTATTTGATATACCTTTGCCTTGAGCTCCTACCTTTTCAACATCTTCCTTCTCATCTCTTGATGAAGCTTGTGGACACCTTTGATGATGGACTTATACCATTTGCATGGATGCCGTTAATGCCCTACACTTGTGGTCTCCACTGACTAGATCCTTTGCTCCATCTTGTTTACTAATGATTCTCATCAAGCACTTAGAGCAAAACATTAGCAAACTAGGTTTCATCAATTACCCAAAACCAAACATGGGCTTTCAATCTTCCCCTTTTTGGTAATTGATGACAACCTTCACAAAGATATGAAATGAAAATCAAGTTTGCACTTTGGTAGTATTAGCTCCCCCTACATATGTGATTCCTTGTGTTTGGTTCAATTTTTCACATATGCATGGATTTGAAAATTTGGGTGAGCTACCGCTACCAAATGATGCTAAGGTATATAGAATGGACCTTTGAAGCGTGATACCATCGGAGTTACGGAATTATACCATCCTTAGCACCAAAGTTTACTAGTCATGCATCACGAACTCAAAATACCTCATGAGATCAACATTTAAATAAGAGAGGTACTTTGTATGACAAGTAAGTGCTATGCATGCTAGTTTGTCAAACACCATTCAAATCTTATTTCTAAGCATTACACCAAACAAACAAGTCATAGGAATTGAAGTTTGACAATACAACAAATCATATGTTAATGCGCAACCAAATGCAACAACATATTCATGAGCTTGCTCCCCCTACTTGTGTGCTTTCAAAATTTTAATTGACCCCCTTTCCTTTCTTATCTTTGTGACTTTCTTCTCCCCCTTTGTCAACAATCACCAAAAATGGTGCAAATTATGGGAGTATTAAGTCAATTTATGGGGTTATGTTCATTTTCACTTTGGTTCAATCTAGATCACTTGCCTAGAACATGTAACTAGGTTTGATCCAAGGACAAGCATCTTCACACCTCACTAGTAGGGTTATCTTGACCATGTTAAGTTACACATTATGAGCTCATGTTCTAGATTCAACACTAGGTTTGCAAGCCCATCAATATGTCATATGCTACCACTTGATCATACAAGCATAGAGAACAAAAGTGGTACCATATATACATGAAAGCATTTTATTTTTCATGAATGAGCCTATAAGATGCATTTCATGTCTACATGAACTAGACAAATCCTTATCAAAGTATGAATGCCATGTCAACCAATTTTAGCTTGCTTTAGTCGAATGAGAGGCATGTCATATAATGTGGGATGCTTTTCACTTCATGTTAGAGTAGTCTAGTATGTTTAGCTCACTTCTCAACTTGCAAAATCTTGACTCATCAAGTGGCTTGGTAAAGATATCCGCTAATTGATCTTCGGTGCCAACACTTTCAATTGCAATGTCTCCCTTGATTTGGTGATCTCTAATGAAGTGATGTCTTATATCAATGTGCTTTGTTCTTGAATGTTACACGGGGTTGTTGGTTAGCTTGATAGCACTCTCATTGTCACATAGCAAAGGCACTTTCTTGTATTTCAATCCAAAATCACTCAAAGTTGCCTTCATCCAAAGCAATTGTGCACAACAACTTCCGGCACTAATGTACTCCGCTTCGGCCGTTGAGAGAGCAACACTATTTTGCTTCTTTGATGACCATGATACAAGTGACCTTCCAAGCAATTGACAAGTTCCACTAGTGTTTTTTCTATCCACCTTACAACCGGCATAGTCGGAGTCCGAATATCCAATAAGCTCGAAGTTGGACCCCTTTAGATACCACAACCCAACATCTTGTGTGCCATTCAAATACCTCAATATTCTCTTTGCGGCTTTCAAATGACTTTCTTTTGGTGAGGCTTGAAATCTTGCACACATGCACACACTAAACATGACATCTGGTCGAAATGCAGTCACATAAAGGAGACTTCCAATCATTGATCTATATAGCTTTTGATCTACCATTTCGCCACTATCATCCAAGTCCAAACGTCCATTAGTTGCCATAGGAGTATTCATGGCCTTTGCATGTTCCAATCCAAATTTCTTCACCATGTCCCTTATGTACTTGTCTTGACTTACAAATGTACCATTCTTCATTTGCTTGACTTGAAGACCAAGGAAGTAGCTAAGCTCACCGATCATGGACATTTCAAACTCACTTGCCATCATATTGCCAAATTCTTCATAAAAATCTTGATTTGTTGATCCAAATATGATATCATCTACATATATTTGCAACACAAATAAATCATTGTCAAACTACTTAGTGAAGAGAGTTGTATCAACCTTTTCCATTTTGAACCCTTTAGAGAGTAAGAAATCTCTCAATCTCTCATACCATGCTCTAGGTGCTTGCTTCAAACCATACAATGCCTTCTTGAGTTTGTACACATGGTTGGGCTTCTTCACATCTTCAAATCCGGGAGGTTGCTCCACATAAACCAACTCATTGATGTAGCCATTGAGAAATGCACTTTTGACATCCATTTGATAAAGCTTGATGTTGTGGGCACAAGCATAGGCTAATAAGATTCTAATAGCTTCCAATCTAACAACTGGTGCATAGGTTTCTCCAAAATCAAGACCTTCAACTTGAGTATAACCTTGTGCAACCAATCTAGCCTTGTTTCTTATCACTATGCCATCTTGATCTTGCTTGTTTCTAAAAACCCATTTGGTTCCAATCACGTTGTGTTTCTTTGGTCTTTTCACTAGCTCCCAAACTTGATTTCTTGTGAAATTGTTGAGCTCTTCATGCATGGCATTAACCCAATCAACATCTTGCAATGCTTCTTCAATCTTGGTTGGCTCAATAGATGACACAAATGAGAAATGCTCACAACTTTGAGCTAGCTTTACTCTTGTTTGAACTCCACTTTAAATACCACCAATGATTTGATCCAAAGGATGATCCCTTGCAATCGAAACCGGCTAGAGAATAGGAACTTGATCATTGGATTGAGATGAACTAGCTTGTTGATCTTGCACTTGAGATTGATCTTGTGAGTCACTTGCACTTGCATCATTTTCAACTTACATACTAGTATGAATAGCACCATTATCTTCATCATTATTGACTTGCCTCGGTCTAATATCACCAATATCCATATCTTTCATTGCATTAGCCAAGTCATTGTCTCTCACATCACTAAGATTTTCAACTTCATCTTGAGAGCCTTGGGTTTCATCAAATTCAACATCATGCACCTCCTCAAGAGTACCACTAGCCAAATTCCAAACTCTATATGCCTTGCTTGTGGTTGAATAGCCAATTAAGAAACCTTCATCACATTTCTTTTTAAACTTGCTCAATCTTGTGCCTTTCTTGAGAATGTAGCATTTGCAACCGAAAACCCGAAAATATGCAATGTTGGCCTTTCTACCATTCAATAGCTCATAAGGAGTCTTTGCAAGCATACCATGGCAATATAACCGGTTGATGTAGTAGCAAGCGGTGTTGATAGCCTCGGCCCAAGAACAATGACTAACACTGTATTCACTTAGCATTGATCTTGCCATATAAATCAAGGTTCTATTCTTTCTTTCAACAATGCCATTTGATTGTGGTGTATATTTGGGCGAGAATTGATGTCCAATGCCATACTCATCACACAATTCATCAATCTTGGTGTTCTTGAATTCACTACCATTGTCACTTCTAACTTTCTTGATGGTTGTTTCAAACTCATTTTGGCTTCTCTTGACAAAAGACTTGAATATATCATAAGCTTCTCTCTTGTCAACTAGAAAGAATACCCATGTATATCTAGTGTAGTCATCCACAATCACAAATCCATACTTGTTCCCACCAATACTAGTATATGTGGTTGGTCCAAACAAGTCCATATGCAAGAGCTCAAAAGCTTTACTAGTACTCATCATACTCTTCTTAGGATGTGTGTTTCTAACTTGTTTGCCAGCTTGACATGAACTACAAAGCTTATTTTTCTCAAATGTGACATCTTTCAAGCCTCTAACTAGTTCATGTTTCACTAGTTTGTTCAATTGTTTCATTCCAACATGACCAAGCCTTCTATGCCATAACCAACCCAAACTTGACTTCGTGATCAAACAAGTTGACAATTGAGCTTCACTTGCATTGAAATCCACAAGATATAGGTTGTCATATCTAAAGCCTTTGAATATCAAATTTGAGCCATCAACACTAACAATTTTCACATCATCAACCCCAAATATGCACTTGAACTCGAGATCACAAAGTTGTGCAACCGAGAGTAAATTGAAGTTCAAGCTTTCAACTAGCAACACATTGGAGATGGACATATCATTGGATATTGCAATCTTACCAAGTCCTTTCACTTTCCCTTTCTTGTTATCACCAAATGTAATTGCATCATAGCCATTATTTGCACTTGTGTTGAGAGAGCCAAACATACTAGGATCCCCGGTCATATGTTGTGTGCATCCACTATCAGGCACCCAATGCCTTCCTCCGGCTTTGTAATTGACCTACAAAAAGAGATCAATTCTTTTTAGGTACCCAATGTTGCTTGGCTCCTTGGAGGTTAGTGATTAAGCTTTTTGGTACCCAAATGGTCTTCTTCTTTAGACCCAACATGGATGTACCAAAAAACTTAGCCTTCACACCATTTGAGCCCTTAGTAAGAATGTAGCAAGAATCAAACTTAATTGAGGATACATGGGAGTTGGATTGCTTTCTTTTGCATTCATGCTCTAAGTGACCAACTTGCTTGTATTTTGTGCAATACCGGCCATTTCTCTTCACAAAACAAGTCTTGTGAGGAGCAAAGACGGTTTTGCCTTTCCTTGGGGATATAGCCCAATCCCTCTTTGTGGAGAGATGCCCTTTGGCTACCCAAGCACATAAGCAAGCGGTCCTCACCACCATAAGCCTTAGCTAAGGAGTGATTGAGCCTTTTAACCTCCTCCTTTAGGTTCTTGTTCTCATCCATTAGTGAAGGGTCACTAGTGGGTGAGGTAGTGGTGGAAGTGCTACAAGAAGGGTTAGTAGCAACAACAATAGGTTCACAAGATATGTCACATGTTACACCTATGTTGCAAGTTTTATCTTCCTTCCTTTTAATTTGACTTTGCAAGTCCTCATTTTGAGTCACTAGAGTGGAATGAGCTTCATCAAGCTTAGCGTGAGACTTTTGAAGCTTCTTATGGTATTCCTTTAGACTCTCATAAGATGCTCTAAGCTCCTCAAATTCTTGCTCAAGGGATTGTTTGTCCTTGCGCAAGCCCTTGCATTCCTTTCTAAGTGAATCAAAGTGAATACGAGCATCATCAAGCATGTCAATTAATTCTTATTTTGTTAGGTCATCATCACTATCATCATCACTAGATTCACTATCGGATGATACCTTAGAGCCCTTAGCCATGAAGCATGAAGGAGTGTCAAAGATGGAAGGTTTGTCATGAATAGTGATGCTTGCATGTGCCTTCTTCTTGCTTTTCTTGTCATCATCACTATCTTCATCACTTGAAGATGCATCACTATCCCATGTCACCACATGAGAGTAGTTCTTCTTCTTCTTGTAAGATGATTCTTTCTTTTCTTTCTTCTCCTTCTTCTCATGCTTGTTCTTCTTTTTAGCCTTGTGCTCATCGTCACTTGAGTGTGGACAATCGGCCACCAAGTGATCTTTACTTCCACAATTGAAGCATTTTCTTGGACCATCAAACTTCCTTGCATTCTTGTTCCTTCTTGCCCGGTAGCCCTTCTTCTTCATGAATTTGCCAAATCTTCTCACTAGAAGGGCCATCTCCTCATCACTTTCACTTGTCGTTGAAGGGTCTTCACTTGATTCAACCTTAGCTTTGCCCTTGCCTTTTGATGATGAAGTGGCTTTGAATGCCACACTCTTCTTCTTCTCATCTTTGGAGTCTTCATCTTTTTCTTTCTTATTCTTATTGATCAACTCCTCCTTGTCATCATCATCTCTATAGGCATCATCGGTCATCACCTCCGCAAGCACTTGGTTTGGTGTTAACTCACTCAAGGTAGTCTTCACCAAAACCGTGATCAAGGTAGCAAAGCGCTTGGGCAAGCTTTTCAAGAATTTCATAGAGAAGTCACTATCCTTTACTTCCTCATCCACTGCCTTGAGATCATTCACAATCACTTGCAATCTATGAAACATCTCCGAGACACTTTCATCTTCCTTCATCTTGAAGCTAGCAAATCTATCTTTGAGGATGTAAGCTCTTGCTGTCTTCACACCCTTGGTGCCCTCATATGATTCCTCAAGCTTCTTCCAAGCCTCATGAGCACTCTCAATGTTTTTGACTTGCTCAAACACCTTCTCATCTAGAGCCTCATGGATAGCACAAACCGCAATGTCATTGAGTTGGAGCAATCTTTCTTCGGCGGTTGTGGGGTTGGCCGCATTTGCAATCTCAATCTTTGTCTCCACAACCTTCCAAACCTCTCTATTGATTGACTTGATGTGTGAAGTCATCTTGCTCTTCCAATATGCATAATTTGTTCCATCAAATTGGGGTGGCTTCTTGGTGTTGTTGATGTGAATGTTGAGTTGAGCCATTTTTACACCATAGGTTGTTAAGCCTCAAAATAACGGTGCCTCGGCTCCGATACCACTTGAAAGGTCCTAAATGGCTAGAGGGGGGTGAATAGCCTATAAAAATTCTACAACCAACAACTCAAGCAAGAGGTTAGATAAATAATAAGCGAAGCGAATTCTTGCGCTAGCCTACTAAAATTTGTAAGACACCTAACCGTTCTAAGCTATAGTCTCTATTTCACACACGAGAGGCTAAGTTGCTACTTTTACACTACTCCTAGGTGAGCAACTAAGCTAACAAGCTACACAAGAGTAAGTGCAAGAATGTAAAGAGTAGAGAGAGTGAATCTTATACCGCCGGTGTAGTGATGAGGTGAGTACCAATAAGAACAATCACAATAATCAAGAAATCCTCGGCAAGAGATTGACACAATGATTTTTACCGAGGTTCACTTGCTTGCCGGCGAGCTACGTCCTCGTTGTAGCGATACACCCACTTGGAGGTTCACGCGCTAATTGGCATCACACGCCAAACCCTTCTCAAGGGTGCCGCACAACCAACACAAGATGGGGATCTACAAGCTACGAGCAATCCACTAGAGTAGCCTTTGGCGATCTCCCGCGGGGATAGGCTCAAGAACCCCTCACAACTTCACCGATCGGAGGCGGAGACAATCACCAACTCCCCTCAACGATCCTCGCAGCTCCAAGCCGTCTAGGAGTCGGCAAACTCCAATAGTAATAAGAGAAACCGCTGCGAAATACAACTACGAAGTGCCTCCAGATGATCTCTATCAAAGCAATGCACTTGATTCTCTCCAAACTCACCAAATGATGATCACAATCAAGTAGGATGAGTGAGAGTAGAGTGGGAAGGCTCACAAGTATGCTATGATGTTCAGGAGTGCCAAAAGATCCTCCCCAAACCGGCCAAGTCCCTATTTATAAGCTACACCCAAAGACATAGCCATTAGGGACTTCCTGCGCACCGTCGGACTGTCCGCGTACGCCACCGTCGGACTAACAACACCGGTCCGACGCCTCGGATGGACGCCACGTGTCCTCTGCCGTTTGAAGTCGTCCGTTGGATCACAACGGCTATTTTCTCGCGCCAAAACGACCGTCGGACGGTAAGCCGTCGGACCAAACCTCCGGTCCGACGCTCCGCCGAAAACCACCGTCGGACTCTGAACCAACAGGCCGTCGGACTAAAACTCGCCAGCGTCAAGTGGACATCGAATCTGGTGATAGACCAAGGCTGACATATATTGCCGCCAATCTTGACCCTGAGTTCAGGCGAGAGTTGATTGACTTATTGAAAGAATACAAAGACTGCTTCGCCTGGGAGTACTACGAGATGCCCGGCTTGGACAAATCGATTGTCGAGCACAGATTGCCTATCAAGCCCGGGTTTTGGCCTTTCAAGCAGCCGCCACGACGATTCAAGCAGGATTCATTACCTGAAACCAAGGCCGAGATTAAAAGGTTGCTGGAAGCCAAGTTCATTCGAGCTTGCCGATACGCCGAGTGGGTATCGAATATTGTCCCTGTGTACAAGAAGAATGGCAAGTTGCGGGTCTGCATCGATTTGAGGGATTTAAACAGAGCTACCCCGATGGACGGCTACCCAATGCCGATAGCCGATATGTTAGTCGATTCGGCTGCAGGGCACCAGGTCATCAGCTTCATGGATGGTAATGCTGGCTACAATCAAATTTTTATGGCTGATGAAGATATTCCTAAGACTGCTTTCAGATGTCCTGGTGCTATCGGTTTGTTCGAATGGGTTGTAATGACGTTTGGTTTAAAAAATGCCAGTGCAACTTACCAGAGGGCTATGAATTATATTTTTCATAAGTTGATCGGCAAGATTGTAGAAATTTACATTGATGATGTAGTTGTGAAGTCCAGAAGCTACAAGGAACACTTAGCCGATTTGAAGGCTACACTGGAATGCACTCGGAAGCATGGCTTGAAGATGAATCCTAATAAATGTGCTTTCGGGGTATCGGCTGGCGAGTTTCTGGGTTTCATGGTACACCGCAAGGGAATCGAGGTTGGCAGCAAAAGGCAGGAAGGCCATGGATCAGCTTGTGCCGCCAACTAACAAAAAGGAATTGCAGTCTTTACTTAGCAAGATCAATTTCATTAGAAGATTCATTGCCAATCTGTCCGAGAAGGTGCTGCCGTTCTCGCCACTATTGAAGCTGAAAGATACGCAAGAGTTCAAATGGGGTGACGTACAGCAAAAAGCTTTCGATGAAATCAAGGAATATATGAAGTCTCCACCTGTTCTGATACCGCCACAGGCAGGTAAGCCAGCTGTACGTGACGGCCGAAGACCATACAATTGGATCGGCCCTTTTTCAGGAATTTGAAGGAAAAGAGTGGGTAGTTTTCTATCTGAGCAGAAGGCTTTTGGATCCTGAGACAAGATACACACCAACAGAGAAGCTGTGCTTATGCTTATTGTACTCATGCACCAACCTGAGGCATTATTTGCTATCAGTCGAATGTGTGGTAGTTTCCAAGGCTGATGTGATCAAGCATATGTTGTCAATGCCTATCCTGAACGGGCGGATTGGGAAATGGATCTTGGCTCTCTCTGAGTTTGACTTGAGGTTCGAATCGGCTAAGGCAGTCAAAGGTCAGGCAATAGCCGATTTCATCACCCAGCATCATGAGGGCGCCGTCAGTATAGTTGATGTGGCGCCGTGGTTTATGTTCTTTGATGGATCATCTTGCAAGCAAGGCGGAGGTGTTAGGGTAATACTAATATCACCTTGAGGTCTGCGATTTGAGTACGCTTTCCAGATCGGGCCGACGGTGACAAACAACCAGGCTGAATATGAGGCAATTTGGAAGGGATTTCAGCTTCTGCATGAAGCAAAGGCCGACGTAGTTGAGGTTTTTGGAGATTCACAACTAGTCATCAACCAAATGCTCGGCCTATTTTAATGTAAAAACTGACGTACTCAGAGGCTATTATGATCAGTGCCAAGCTTTGATCAGAGGGTTCTTAGCAGTTTCACTATATCATATTCCTAGAGCCCAGAATCAAGAAGCTAACCGACTAGCGCAGAGCGCTTCGGGTTACAAATCGATGCAAGAAATCCTCAACGCCGAGCAATCAGCTGATGACTGGCGGAGCGAGATAGCAAGATACCTTGCAAATCCTTCACAGAAAGTTAGTAGAAAGTTGAGGTACAAAGCTATCAAGTACGTGCTGCTGGACGGTCAGTTGTATTATAAGACTATTGACGGAGTGCTGCTGAGATGGCTCGGGGCAGAAGAATCAATGAAGCTGATGAGTGAGGTTCATGAAGGGGTCTGCAGTGCTCACCAATCGGCTCATAAGATGAGATGGATTATCAGAAGGACTGGTTATTATTGGCCAACAATGCTTGAAGACTGTTTCAGGTATTACAAGGGTTGTCAAGAATGCCAGAGGTTCGGGAATGTGCAGAAGTCTCCTGCCTCAGCTATCAATCCTATCATCAAGCCATGGCCGTTCAGAGGTTGGGGAATCGATCTGATCGGCAAAATCTATCCACCAGTCCAGTAAAGGTCACAAATAGATTTTGGTTGCAACAGACTACTTTACTAAGTGGGTAGAAGCTGTTCCTTTACAGAACATCACATCTGGAGATATAGTCGAGTTTATAAAGGAACATATCATTTAGAGATTTGGTATACCACAGACTATCATGACAGATCAAGGGACTATGTTCACTTCAGATGAGTTTTTGACCTTTGCTGATGACATGGGCATTAAAGTGTATAATTCATCACCCTATTATGCCCAAGCCAATGGTCAGGCGGAGGCGTCAAATCCAATTTTAATCAAGATTATCAGGAAGAAGATTGAGCAGACTCCCAGAAGGTGGTACTTGACGCTGAGTGAAGCTCTGTGGGCATACCGGATGGCTCAGCATGGATCAACTAAAGCTACGCCATATGAGTTGGTCTATGGGCATGCTGCTGTTCTTCCTTGGGAAATTCAGTCCGAGACGTGGCGTGTCAAGTTACAGAACGAGCTTACAGTCGGTGAGTACAAGGATATCATGATGGATAGTCTTGAAGATTTACATTGTCATCGGCTCAAGTCCCTGGAGTGTATCAAAGCTAATAAGATACGGGTGGCTAAGTACTACAACACTAAAGTAAGAGGAAGGAGCTTTGTCGAATCAGAGCTGGTATGGAAGACTATCCTACCTATCGGAACCAAAGATAGCCGATTCGGCAAGTGGTCGCCAAATTGGGAAGGCCCGTATTGAGTTGTTGAATGTGCGCCCGGCAATGCCTATGTACTCGAAGATATGGAAGGAAGGAGATTTGCCAGGGCGATCAACGGAAAATATATGAAGAAATACCATCCTAGTATCCCAGTTGGGGGATGATAGCCGATCGATGCAAGATCTGGCTCATACAGCCGATTCTATGTGGGGGATCGCCTTTAGTCCAAAAATAAGAATCTGTAACAGCCGATTTCGTTCTAACGGATCGCCTTTAGTGCAAAAATGAAACACCCCCGGTGGAGTGTAACGGCCGATGTGATTACATCGCCTTTAGACCAAAAATAAAAGAAAAAATCCAAATGTAAATGTATTCGGACACATAGAAATCAGATTGTTGATTATAAACAAAGTTTTTATTTCTGATCATGTTTACAGGAGCCCTATTACATTCTAATTCGCACTATGGGTGGCTCTATCTATGATGTCCTGGGTGTCGGTGACGGCTGTGACCCCGTCGGCATGGGGGAAGAAGTTCGCCAGTTGGGCGCTGGCCTCCTCCATGTCCTGGCCCTCCAGGAACCCGGGCTCGACGGCCTCCAGGGCGATGCCGGAGCGGAGTCGCGGGGCTGTGAGAGCCCCGGTGGCGCCATGACGAACGCCGGCCATGGCCACCTAGGAGACGCGGTGGTGAACATCCAGGAGCCGCTCCGCCTGCGTGTTGCCATGGGCGTTGACGACGATCTCGGCGGCCACACGCAACTCTTCAGGCTGCGCGGTCAGGGCTGCAAGAAGAAAGAAGGGTCAGCATGAAGATGATCATCAGCGCGTCACAATAAGGATTTTCAAGGCATTACCTGCCACTGCGGCGTCTGATTCGGCGAGCTGGGCCTGCACCCTGGTCACCTCGGCCTCGGTGGTAGCAAGGGCAACGACGCCCTGCAGCCGGCCATTCTCCTTCGTTGCCTCTGAATAGAGGTTACGGTACTCCACCTTCTGGTGGTGGAAGCGGCGACCGTCAGCGGCAGTGTAGGACCCGTTAGAGTCTGCAGAAGACCCCGAATCGGATCCAGCGCCTGGGGCCGGATCTTGAGGAGGGTCCTGAGGAGGCGCAGTCTGGCGAACCCGGGAGTCAGGGCCAATCGGCGCACCCGGAGGAAAAGGGCAGGCCTGACTGAAAATAGCAGAGAAGCAGATGTATCAAGGTCGAAAAAGATCAACAACAAGAATGCGGATTGGTTTACCTGCTGTGGATAGCCAGCTGCCGGGGGGTCACCCAGCGATGAAGGCCATGAGACGGGCCCGCTGTAGCACCCGCGCCGGGGGTGGTTCCAGTGGTCGTAGGGGCGGCCTGAGATGGCCCGGCGGCGGTTCCCGAGCCTCTGGCGCCGGTGGGTTCCGGATCGCTGCACAAGTCATCGGTGGTCAGATCAGGTCAGATAGATGTATCAAGAAGAGAACAGTAGCCTTACCCTAACCAGGCTCGCAGCTGGTGCCTCCGTTCACCCACAGCCCGCGGGCTCCGGCTGAAGTTGTTGCCTTCGGCGGAATTTGAAGCCGGCCGCTTGCCACGGTTTCCGTCACTGGCCATGGGTTAGTGTTGAGATGTTGCTTTGGTCTGGTTGAGGAGACTATGGTGTCTGCGGTTGCTCGCTCAGGCCGGGCGAGCGAAGGCTATGGTGTCTGCGGTTGCTCGCTCAGGCCAGGCATCTATTTACAAAGACGGAGGCACCAAGGCGGTTTCTCCTCGGGAGACGATACGACGCGGCGGATTTTATACTGGAGTTTACCCACGTTTCTTGAATCCGGAACCGACGCCGCGCGTGGGAGGTGAAACGTCTTGATCGGCTATTTTGATCGGTTGCCTAGAATCGGTTGATCAGGTCGTTTGCTTGGGATCGGCTAAGTAGCTAAGTTACTTGGATCGACTAAATAGCCAATTTCTGTGAACTACGACAAATACTAAGGGTCAGGCTGAATAGCCGATTCAAAGATAGAACAAGAAGAAGGCCGATTTCAGTCTGGCCAATATGCTTTACATGATTCATGAGGAGAATTAAGTATCAGTTACAAGCCCAACAAGGACCGAATGGAAGAGATACATTCAACATGGAGAGCATGACCGGTCTGCACAGATTCTTGGTCTTCATCAGCTGTTGAATTGAGGATGTTCAAGCGCTGGTTGATTTGTCTGCCTTCGATGACCATGGCGCTGATTTGTTTTCTCTTCTCGGTCATATCAACAGTATTTGTTGATACAGAAATTTCATGCTGAGTAATGGCCAAGTTTACTTCCTCAAGTTCCTTCTTCAGCTGCTCACGCCTGGTTTTTAAAGTGTCCAACTCTGATTCAGCCGAGGTGATGTTGTTCTTCAGCAGTTTAACTTGATCTGCCAACTCGTGGGCCTCTTGTTTGTTGATCAACTTGTTATTCTTCAATCGTTCAAGCTCGATCAAGTTTGTATGGGCAGTATTGATTCTTGGAGTGGCACTTTTGAGCTTGACAAGCTGCTTCAGAAGGCTGAGAGTTGTTGGGCGTGTGTGTTTTTGAATAAGCTCAATTGCCTGATCGATTGTTTCAGGTTGCCGGGTTAGATCAAAAAGGTCTATTTCCAGTTGAAGCAAGAGCTGATTTAGCCGATTCTTAAAATCTGGCTCTGGCAGCGCTGTAGATTTAGAGCTTAGTTCACCTTCATCATAACATTCTTCCAGATCAAAAGAATAGCTGGGAGTTGAATGCTGCAGCAACTGCATTCAGATATTAGGAGGTGATAGCATGGGTAACATGATTGGTTAAAGGATATGTGCTCCACCTGAATAGAGGCTGAAGGAACTAGAGCCAATGAAGTGCCTGGTCGATCTGTCGTGGTAGTCTCCTTTTCGGCAGTGGGAGTGGCCTCAGCGTGTGTTTCTATGATCGATTGAAGCTCTATAGTAATGAAAGTGAGTGAGAAATAGAGCAAGCACGATAAGTGTTAACAGCCGAAGAGCCTTACCTGGATGTTCAGGAGATGGTGTTTTCTCTTCTTCAAGTTCGTTCCACGAAGGAGGGCTGTTCGGCTGCATTTTTAGAAAGGATCAGAGAATATTCAGCAGGGAAGGATTGTGTGCTTACAGATTTGGTTGATACCTGAGTTCCTTCTCCTTCTTGCTGGATAGCAATGTTTTCAACCATTCCCAGAAAGCCTTCAGCCGTGTCTTGGTGGCCTGTTGTTTCTGAATGGGTTTCGGTCTGAATGTTTTCAGAAGGTGCCTGGATCGGCTCAATGCTTGCCTATTATATAGCCGATTCGGTCAGGTAAACTGAGTAAATAATGCAGAATATTTCAAGGCATCCAAGTACCTGGGCAGGCTTCCTCTTGGATCTCTTTTTCTTGGTGGTCGTCTTCTGAAGACTTGATGAAGCCTTTCTTTTTGAAGCCAGAGCAGTTGTCATACTGGCAGGGGCCTTCATCATCTTTTTCAAGGATGGAGCCTGAGAGCCTAGGCTGGCAGTTGGGCAAGAAGGATAATAGTTGATCTGCTCTGGTGGGCTGGATTCTGGGTCCTGCATTAACAGAGGTTAGAACACAATTTGCAGCCGGTTTGAAATGAAATCGGTTAAAATGCTTACTGCCGAGGTGGAGTTGAAGCTTGGGTCCAAGGCTCTGCATCTATCATGGATTCCCTGACAGAAAAGATGAGCATGCCATTGTTGCCACCAGTAATCAAAGGTTTCATGAGACATTGAAATTTGGCTCCAATGCTCTACAGTCTGAACTGGCAAGTCTGTTCCCAATGTGAAGACCCTGTCGGCTTCTAGCCTCTCGGTGATTTCATCTCTGGGCCTCAGAAGGTGTAGAAATGGAAGCTTGGGGGGCAGTTGGCCGAAACCTAGTTGTCTTGCTGCAACGTTGGAGTGATAGAATTCATATGAAGGCCAGCTAGGCTCATTACTGCTAGTACCACGAAGGTGCTTGAAGTCAACTGGTAGTGTGCAGGGCTTTATGATAATATTGAAAATTTCAGTGGCTCCGGCATCAGAGCATCCTGTAATAAACCTGAAGGTATAGGGCATTGGCAAATCATTATCATCTGCATATGGGAATCAAGTCGAGGTGTCTGGTCCCAAGCCTCTGTAGAGTTTTTCAAGTAAGTTCCCTCGGTTCATGTTAATAGTGATGGCTGAGGCAGCTTCTCCAAAATTCTGACAGCCCCTGGTGATCTGGTTGCTGTCCTCTTCTACATAGTTGATAGAAGGGTAATTGAGGTTGTTGAGGTTTGGCCTGACCATCTTGTGCAAATACAAGTTGAGCCATAGTTGAATCAACCACCAAGGACCTGTTATACATCGTACCTCTTCCCCTTTCAGCAGATAGCCGGCAACTCGGTTCATTAATCTGTAGGTAGATCCCAGCAATATTTTACCTAAGGGGATTGAATTGCCTTGAACTAATTTTTCTGCAAGGACCTTGAAGGGATAGGCCGGTCCCAAGGTAGCGTCACAGAAGACGAACCTTTCCAGCCACAAGATCAAGAAGGCTATGTATTCCTTGTCACTGATGCTGGAGGTCATTTGCTGGTGGGTTTTGATGCAACCGGTCCAGCCCTTGTACTCGTTCAGTTTGGGGAACTTCTTTTCGCCACCTGAAAGAAGATCCCACAGTTGGAAAGACTCGGTGATTTGAAGGCCAGTCAGCATATGGATATCACCCAAGGTGATGCTCATTGGCCCATCTCCAAATACAAAGGCGTTCAGAGAATTGGACCAAAAGTAACTTGTAGCAATCAAGAGGGGTTCATTCTTTTTCATATCACACAGAAAAAGGTCAAGGCACTGGCTCAGATTGCGCAGCTTTCAGTCTCCCCTTTTCCTTTCTGAGATGCGGCGGTACCAGTTTCTCCATCCGCTAGGTATGCTGGGCCAATTCCGGAAGGGCTGCCTGGACCATGAAGATGCATCCACCAG
The DNA here is from genome assembly GCA_038502445.1 of Eremochloa ophiuroides. Classification (NCBI taxonomy): domain Eukaryota; kingdom Viridiplantae; phylum Streptophyta; class Magnoliopsida; order Poales; family Poaceae; genus Eremochloa; species Eremochloa ophiuroides. Next base: position 7,150,895 of record JAHLJS010000009.1, on the reverse strand, counting down.
CGGACCTCTAAAGGGGATCTGGTTAGTCTCTTGATTGATGAACTCCAGCGGGATTGGAGTCGCCCATCGGGCCCAGGAAGAAAGCGGTCTGAGCGTCCCTCAGTGGAATCAGGATTTCATTCTTCAGGTCCTGAGGCAGATGGATGATAGGTGTGACCAATCGAGTAGGGATTCATGAATGGAAGACAGATTGGCAAGATTCATACCTCGGGAATCTTAGAAGGAGTCGCCATTGCTTGCGGATTCTTGAAGACGGCGGATCGAGGCCGGAGATGCAACAGAAGATTTCTTGGCTAGGGTTTCGGTTTGCAGAGTTTTTGAAGTGATGAGCGGGAGGCTGCGATTTTGGCTAACAAGTGGACTGAATCAAGACTCGGTGCTAATTTTGGAATAAAACCAGTTTATCCCAAAATTGGGGGGCATGTATTTACACCAAAATCTGGACTGAGTGCAGATAGTCGATGCCGAGCGCAGATAGCCGATTTCGGGGCAGAGGCCCAGACAGATAGTCGATCAGGTCCCGGAATCGATTGTTGGGCTGAAGCGTAGACGGTGCGGTTGAAGGAAATAGCCGATTGATGACGTCAGCACAGATCTCCGGCGCCAAGGAACGATCACGTTCGGAGTCCGATAAAGAAAGGAAAGATTGGGCTCCAAGTTACCTTTAATTTAGGAAAGTTTGTTAGTTTCCGTATTTATCTTGAGTTGTAATTCGAATAGGATTCTATCAAAGCCCTGGGTATAAATATAACCCCCGGCCATTGTAACAGGACACACATCAATACAACACATCTTTCGGCTCCGGCCAAAACTTAGGAGTAGGAGTAACGTAGATCTCGGCGAGTTCTTCAATCGAGCTCAGTGTCATCCGGTGGACGCAGGTTTGCTTGTAAGTACCGTCATGCCTCGCTAAGCTTTGTCTCTTTAATGTCATCCGGTGGACATGGGAGCATCGTAGATCGGGGTTGATTCTTATTTGATATAAGTTTAGCGTCATCCGGTGGACGTGGGTTTAGATCAAATAAGGGTTAGTTATCGATTCATGTTTGTTTTCTTGTTTAATCTATGTTTAACTGTCATCCGGTGGACGAAGGCTTAGGTTAAGCTTGATTATGTGCATGGATTAGTTATCGGCTCTAACTAATTTGGCATCGTAGTTAGATTCATTAAGTTATCAAGATGTTATTTGTCATTTATTGTTTATTTATTAATATAACATCTTTCTTCCCGATCAAGATTGTATAGTATTGGCCTTAGATCCACATGAAAAATGTCATTTATGTCTCGTTCATGCTTTGTTATGATATCGCTTGATTCGGCCAGTATTATCGTAATCTTGCTCGTACGTGCTGTGGATGCTTGACAAGAGCCGATCTGAATGAACACAGAGCCGCCGGCCTTCTAGACCAGTTCTGTATTCCTTCTAGATTTGCTTGTGATTATTTTCGGGAATATATCTAAACTGGTGTAAAGCCGCAGGACCTTCTAGACCAGCTTCGTATTAGTACTAGATTTATACTTGGAACTAATCACCGCCAAGTTTTCTGCTTCACGGATCCCGAATCGGCTAATTAGCTGATACGGTTGTGCCTTCTCGAGAAAACCAATTAACCGATCGCATTCTGCCAAATCGGCTAAATAGCCGATTTCTGCCTGTTTGACGTTCAGACAGCCTCAACTGAATAATTTGACCTGTTTACAGCATCCGATTATGCTTTAATCTGTTACAACTATCTGCATAGATTTGTTTAATGTAGATTGTTCTATTTGATCACGCATATCAATCGATTATGTATCAGTTCAGTATCTGTTTCTATAACAAAACATGCATATATGCCGAAATCGTCTCTTTAGTCGATTTCCGATTGAATCGGCTCTCAGAGCCACATAGTTGGAACTACCTGGACACATCGGTTAGTTCCGCCCTGTGATTACTGATCATTATCTTTTCCTTGTCAATTGCAGGTCAAATTGACTGGCACGCCTGAGGGTTATCAGCACTCTCTGACCGGGCTTGAAGCTAGCTGGATCTTGGAAGCTCCGACGCTCTTGAGATCATATCCGGCTTCACTGGTGTGTTGAGACGCAAGAACCACATTTTGTGTCAACAATAGGCAACAAGGATGGTCCATGCTATACTTTCCTTAATCAAAGTGCTCTTGAGAACTTGGATCCTCAACGTACTCTTGATCACCAACGTATTGCTCACCGTCCTGCACTCGATCATAACATCACCATACAATCATCGAGGCAATCATACACGAAGCAAACAAGATTTAGTTTAGAAACAGTACACCAACAGTAGAAAAACAGATTAAAAAGTTTATAAAACCAATCTACGCGTTGCTAGGATTCCAACGATATAAAGATCACGAAAATCGGAGTTCAAACGGGGAAGTTATGAAATAAACAAGTTTTACTTTAATAAAATAATAGATTAAATCTAATCTCCAATTTTAAAAGTTGAAAACATGAGTAACAGTAGTATTATCATATAGATTACGAAATTACGAATCTAACGAAATTTGAACAGATCAAATCGGAGCTAAAACGAAGATTTTAGGGCCAAAATAAACTCAGGGGCCAAACTGCAAATATTTAGAAAAACGTATTTTGAATCTATAAATGAAAATATGTTTTCTAACGGTGAACACGTAAACAGAGGAAACCGCCTAGAGACTGCGGGTTAGAACATTAAAAACCATAGGGGGATATCTGTAAAAGTGCCGGCCGAAGGGGTATCGGTGCACCGCGGCCGTTGGTTTTGAAACCGATGGCTCAGATTAGATCTAAGAGGAAGGGAGAAGGAGTCCGGCCGGCGGAGACGAAGCCGGCGCGGCGGCTGCCATTAACGGCGGCGAGAGCTCGCCGGAAAACGTGAATAGGGCCATGTGGTGCATGGTTTGGCTCGGGAACAGGCTCTGGAGAAAGCTGAGGCCAAGGCGAACTCGATCAAGGCCTTGGTTAGGGCAGTGGTGGTTCGGGGAAGAAGCAGCGCGCACGGCGGCGGCTTGGCCTCGTCAGCGAGGTCGCTGGCAACGCTATGGTGTACCAAATCGATAGAAAAGGAGTCGGGGAGGTTAGTTACCGCGCTTCGAAGCTCTGGGAAACCTCAATTGAGGCCGGGATGCCCTCGGTGACTGACTTCGACGGCTGCAGCGGCGGAGCTTGGTGGCGGCTGCGAGATTAGGGCGGCTCGGGCTCGATTGGGGGCGGCAGAGGTGCTCTAGGGTTCGTGGGAGGCTGCGCAAGCTCCCGAGCGACTTATATGGGGCTGAGGAGGCGTAGCAGGGGACGGCCACGCGAAGGGAGGCCGGGTCGGCTACGAGGCGGCCGAGTCCGCATCCAACACGAGCGGGAGGAAGGGGGTGACCCTGTGCAGCGGGCCCCATCTGCCGGTCACTAAAGGAGAGAGGGAGCGGGGCTCCAAACAGCTGGGCTCGCCCAGTTGGGCCTTGGCCCAAGCGGGAGAGGAGGAGAGGGCAAGCAGGTCCTCGAGCCAGAGAGAGGAGGGAGGGTTGGCGCCCTGGGCCAAAATAGGAAGAGGGCGGCAGCAGGAAAAGGGTTTGGTTCTCTTTTTTTTGTTTTTCAAATTCATTTTCCAAATAGGTTTTCAAAAATACTTTTGAATATTTTGCAATACCAATAAAATGCAATCAATACAAAGTAGATAAAAGCAGCTTGAATGCAACATACATGTGGTTGCCCTATTTTAATTAATTCACAAAAATTATTATTCCCTATATTTATATTAAATGCCCACATGATTGCATAAATAAATCAAATTAAATTCCTACTTCAAAGATGCAAATTTTTAGGATGTTACAATTTTATCCCCTTAAGATTAATCTCATCCTCGAGATTAGATTAGCTTACTCAAATAATTGGGGATATGATTTTCGCAATTCTTCCTCTTTTTCCCACGTTGCCTCATTTTCTGAATACCGATTCCACTGAACCTTGCACATTTTTATAACTCTACTCCTTGTGACTCTCTCTGCTGTTTCCAATATTTTAATTTGGTATTCCTCATACGTGAGATCCTCCTTAACAACCAATTCCTCCAATGGTATTTGCTCTTCGGGCACTCGCAATATTTTAATCCGGAGATGCGAGGCATGCCAACGACACGGAAACATCAATTGAAGAGATGCTATGCCCCTCGTCAACAACCACCAAGTAGATCTCTTCGATGTCTGGGAAATCGACTACATGGGACCATTTCCAAAGTCAAAGCAGTGTGAGTACATTTTGGTGGCAGTAGACTACGTCTCAAAATGGGTAGAAGCTATGCCATGCAAAGCTTGCAGATTCCAGAAGCTCAAAGAGGATGTTTGAAGAAATAATATTTCCAAGATTTGGTACTCCAAGGGTGGTAATTAGTGACGGAGATCCCCCTTTATCGACAAGTGATTACAACTATATTTAGCAAAAAGAGGGGTACGCCACAACATTGCCACTCCATACCATTCTCAGACAAGTGGGCAAGCAGAGACATCAAACAAGCAGATCAAGAATACTCTGCAGAAAACGGTCAATGAAATGGGAACAGCATGGAAGGACAGGCTACTAGAAGCACTGTGGGCTTACAGAACAGCCTACATGACACCAATTGGAATGTCACCATAGCAGCTTGTTTATGGAAAGACCGGTCACTTGCCAGTAGAGCTTGAATTCAAGGCTCACTGGGCAATCAAGAGATGGAATATGGATCTTGATGCTGCAGGAATAAAAAGGAAGATGCAATTCTCCGAACTAGATGAATGGCGTGAGAAAGCTTACCACAACTCCAAGATCTACAAAGAGAGAACCAAGAGATGGCATGACAAACGGTTGAGAAGTACTTCGCACCCGGAGATCAGGTATTACTTTTTAATTCCAGGGTAAAGTCATTCGGTCACGGAAAGCTACGAAGCAAATAGGAAGGACCATTCAAGGTGATCAACACTTCATCCCATGGAGCGGTCACACTTCAAACCGACGAAGGTACGTTATTCAAGGTAAATGGTCACCGCCTCAAACTCTTTCTAGAACCAATTAAAGGCCCAGAGGAAATAGATATTATTGAATTTATTGAATTACCAAGTATATTAGGGCCTAAGCCTTCCTTTTGTCTTCCCGCACGGGAAAGTCCGAATTTTGAAAACTAAATATCACGAGAAAGCCGCACGAAAAAAACAGAGACGAATGGACACGGGGGCAGATCGCCTGACCCCACCTTGGGATAGGCCGATCCCCCCTGACTCCATTCGTCACCGCCTTTTCGTGACGTGATCCTTCGGGTCTCTTCTCGCATATTTTTCAACTTTCGTTTTTGTTAAGTCATCCGCCGCCGCCGTAAGCTCGTAGAAAAGTTTCAGAACCCTAGCGGCCACCAGACGACTATATAACCAGCCCCTGCTAGCCTCCCATCTCATCTCATCCAACCCATTCTCTTCCTCGTGCCTACGAGACTCTCCTCCAAGACTCACATGGCCGACAACAAGATCATCCCCTATGGGATGGATCCTAGCAAGGTTCCCTACCGACGACACTCAAGCCATCATCCCTGCTAGAACTCCCTGGCCTCTCGCCATTGCTCCACCAAGCCAGCCTCGCAAGCATGAGCAATCCTTTCGTGCTTGTACTAGATCAGCCCTTCCATCACCGCCAGAGACCCTCTACCTGAAGGACGCGCCACGGAAGGAACCGATCATCAAGCTGCCAAAGGACGTCAAGCTCCTGCCACCGAAGGCGAACGAGACGCTGACGGGAGTAAAGCTCGACAGGGATGGCCATGTCTCATGTGCCAAGTACACCACTCGCCCCACCTTCGATGGAGTCCATGCTGACCCAGCTAAGGTCAAGTACGTGCCACCCAAGGAAGCACCACGTGGAGAGCAACCTCCACGGAAGCGTTCCAAGGTCACCACGGCAGAGCTTCAGAATCAGATGGACCAGATGAGACATGAGATGGAGATCATGAAGAACCAGGATAGGCTCCTTGCTAGAACCATAGCTGATACTAATCTTAGGATTGATCTGAAGGATGAGAAGCAAAGAGAGCTAGAGATTAAATTTGAGCTTTTCTCTCAGAAAAATTCTAGGAAGTATTAGAGTTATGTATCTATAGTGCACCCCCTTAGTTCGTTTAGTTTGCTTAGCTTGATTAGTTCGCTTTAGTTTGCTTAGTTCGTTTTAGTTTGAAAGTCTTGTGTAATAAAAGTGCCCTATTAATAAAAGTTAGTTTTGAGTCAATATTATCTCGCTTGGATATGTTTGTTCTTGTCTCCACTTTGTTGTGCATAAAAGAAAACAGGAAACAAGTGTGGGGGAGGAGCACGTGATAGAACGACGAACACCGAAGACGAAAGTACACCAAAACAGAAGCAACCGACGCACAGATCACACACGACGAGACAGGGCACGAACGGCCACCAGGAGGGATCGGCCGATCCCTACCCTAGGTCGGCCGATCCACCGCAGTGCCGCCTCCCCGCAAGCTTCGTCCACGGCCAGGTACAGTACTCTGAACTTCCTATTTTCTCGTACGCCACTCGTTGTTTTGCACTGAATTAAAAATCTTGTGATTAAACAACTTTAAAACATGAAAGGATTAATTTGAGTAGCCTTGACTTAAGGATAGACATGCATAACACTTTTGCTGAAAGTCTTGCTACTATTGGGAACTTAATTAGGGACCCCATGTTGCTTAAGTCGTTGTGGAATACGAGATAGTAAGAACATTGAAAGCTTGATTCTTGATATCTAGTTGTTGGAGAATTTTATTTGCAAAACTTAAAAACCAATAGCTATGCTTCTCCTTAGGAGTAAAAGCATTTACCTACCAGAGCCCAAATAGGATAGAATCAACCTTCTACATTTACTACTTGCTATTGCTTTGAGTTTTGTCAAACCGAGTGACCCTTGTTGAGAAATTTATCATGCTCCCAAGATCAAGATCACTTACACTCCACATATATCTGCTATTCCTACACTGGGAATACGCAACAACATGCCTTTCCACCCAAAAATGTTTCACTCCGATATTGGAGGAAGCACAAAAAGAAGTTAGGAATAAATGCTCCAAAGTTCTTGTTATCATCTCTCAAAAAGTATGCAGAGAAGAGGCATGTGGCTATGCAAAAGTGTGAGAAGAGAGAAAACAATGGGTACAAAGATGCCCGCTTGAGAAGTAAAAATGGACAAGTGTCCGGAGTGCCAAAACAATGGGTACTCAGATGCCCGCCTGAAAAAAAGAGAGAGAAAGAAAAGAAAAGAAAAGAAAGATATCCCATGTAGTCCTGCAAAAGAGAAAGAAAAGAAAAAGAGAGAGAAAATCCTCAAAAGGAGCATAGTAGAATTAGGTTAGCCACCATTTACTTCACACACATGCACATCCTGATCTAAGAGTGTGATATCTTTCTCCTTGGATCCTTGTTTTGACTTTATAGTATATGCAATGCAAGTATGTTTTCACTTTACCCCTACCTCAGCTCCACATAAGCCTTAGAAGTAGGCAACAGAGAAGGCAACATCAACTATGCCTTGGTAAGGATCAGCGCCACCACATATGAGTGACATGAGAGTACTACAAAAAAGGAGAAGGTAAGCTATGCTTTATTTTAAAAAAATATTCAAAAACCTCCAACTACTTGATTGATAGAGGAAGGTGATCAGTTTTTGGCTGTTCTATTCTTCAACCGCTCAAAGTTTCATGGTAGATACAATGAATCCCGCAGTACAGGTATGACTAGGAATGGTGAAATGATGATGTCTAGTCCTGAAGTTAAGATTATTTAATTCCATCCTTTACTTGGGACGAGCAAAGATCTAGTGTGGGGGAGCTTATTGACGGTAGTTATTATATGATTTTACCCATCAACCAATCATGAAAAAGGATATAAATGAGAGCCAACACCTAGAATAGGGTTTAAACTGACAGAATTCCATGAGTTTTGGTGAATCTGTGTTTTTCAGGGACTATACAGGAAAAGAACCAAAGAGGACCCACACCACAGAGAAAAATACCGAATTCCGCCGCGGCAGGAAATAAAGAATATTTTAGAGAACACCAGAGACACACCTACCAAAGCGGGACCCGCAACTCAGAGAGAGGGGGTCGGCCGACCCTCTGACCAGGTCGGCCGACCTGTCAGAGAGGCCGTTCTGCCTCCGCTTCGACCTGGACCCACAACCCGATTTTTACATCAATCTCCACCGTCCGTCATAGTCGGTTTGATCCAAGGGCTACGGTTCGTCCCACCGGCCTATATAAGGAGCCCCAGACCCCCCCAGGGTTTTATATGATCCAGAGAGAAATCAATCCAGGGTTTCAGAATTCCACCGACATATTTATAGTAGAGTAGAAACCCTAGATAGGATCTAGATCCAAGCATCAAGTAGAAGATTAGCCTTATAGTCTCTCTAGATTAGGGTTATTCTTGTTCTAGAAGTGTTGTGGTAGTGGAGCTGGAGATAGTTGGAGGAGTTGTCGGCCTGTCGGTGACTGCTCTTCGACTTGTACCCGTGGATTCAAGTCCTTTGGGGCTTGTTTCTGAAGATTTCTTTGGAGTTGAACTTCTAATCCAAGTGAGTAATGTTGTTATTATTATTCTTAAAGTTTATGATTCTTTTGAGTGCTTTAGTCCTGGTAGCTCCTTGATCGAAGTAGTTATTTATAATTTAAGCGTGGTGCTTAGATTATATTTACTCGTAAATGCCCTATACTGTACGGATCGGTGGCAGATCGCGAGGGTGACCTAGCCTTGTTGAGTCTTACACAGTCCACATCTCGTCAGTAGGACCGTAGGTTTCTTTTGCTAAGGAATTTACCCTTTACTGGTGCATTCCTATAGTAATACCCCTTTAAGAACAATCATATCATATCTTGTGAGGATTCGAACTAGAAGCCTTAGCAATCTCCTATATCACCTATTTTCTTCGTCCATGATAGCAGCTCATGGGTTAAGTCTAGATTCTAATCATCCCATTTTTTCCTATGGTAAAATATAAATAACGATACCTGGAATACTCCCGGTGAAGTGCTACATCGGTATCTGTCCGCTTGCAGATAATCCTAGTGTTTATTTGTTTGAGCTATCTTATACCAACAGATACGCAGGTGCCACATCCCTTGCCGGTGTGTTGGATGTCAGGCGCGATGTACATGAAGTGCAACCTACAGGACCCTCCTAGCTGCTACGACAACTTGCGTATGTATCCCGATGACTTCCTCTTCTTGCATGCCCTAGTCCTTCCGTATGGTCTGCCACATACGGACCGGTGTAGTTCCATAGAATGCTTGTGCATGTTTGTGTGGACATGTGCGCACAATGGTGCAGTTAGAGAATGCAGAGATCTTTTACGTCGGTCTTTGTCCACTATTAGTAGAAAATGTGAGGCAGTAGCTGAGGCAATGCTCAGGTGGTCACATACAGTGATTGGGCCACAAGATAGGCATTATGGGTTTGTGAGCAATAAACTAAAGGACTACAAGCCATGGTTTGATGGCTGCATGGGGGCAATCGATAGGACTCACACCCCGGTTGAAGTGAATGCACAAGCAAAAATTGATTTCTACAACAGAAAAGGTGTGCCATAGTGGACATGGACGGGCGCTACACATTTGTAGCAGCTGGTAAGGCAGGGGCATGTCATGACATAGTCGTGCTGGACGAAGCTCTAGAGGACCCGTGCTTCCCCCACCCCCCCTTCAGGTACATGGCAACAAGTACATTCATTCGGTTGGTGCCACATATGAATCATGTACTGATGTTGTTCAAATGGGAGTGCAGGACGGTACTACCTGACAGATGCAGGGTAGAAGCTTCAACAGGCATTCATGACGCCATACCGGAATGTGAGATACCACGACCCCGACTTCCGGGGCGTCGATCTGCGCACATTGGGCAGGGAGGAAAAATTTAATCACGCCCACGCCAAGCTAAGGAACGTCATTGAATATGCAATTGGGGTGACTAAAGAGAGGTGGCATATTCTGCAGAACGTGTAACACCACAGAAGGGACAAACAGGCGAAGATAATTATTTCATGCTTCGCCATGGATAACTATCTGTGGCTACGCAAGCATGGTAACCTATCGCCCTCATATCCTCTCTCTGACTGGGTTACCTTGAATGAAGGTTGCAGTATAGGGGCTGTCAGGGAGTTGATAGCTATGGTGCTGTGGGGTTTGCGCTGATTCGTTAATGCTGGGCTAATTTGAAGGTACGTGAAATGGTGATCTCAATCGTAGAGAATTGTGTACATGTGATGGCCTAAACTGGTGTACATGTCTCATGAACCAGGAAATGTGCAAGAGTGGGCAGGAGCGGTGGAAGGTGACACTGCGAATTTTGTGCTGCTAACCTTTGTTCCCTAAGTGCTGGATGAAGGGGATATGTTTGCCTCATGGTGCTCGCATGATGAGGCTACCTAATTGTAATAATTATTCCAAAGACTGGTATGTAATGTGGACAGTGTGGCAATGAATTGTAAGGGGAAGCAGTAATCTGGAAATGTGTTTTGGGGGCTAGAAGTGCATCAAGGCCGGTGCCCCCTATTATGAACTGTTTGTATTGACTATTTGTGGAACTGTTAATTTAGTTTGTTTGGGTTGTGCTGTAATGCAAACAATTTGTGTTGATGCTGTTGGCGCCATGTTTTAATGTTTGAATTCAAATATGTGCTGACAGCTTTTGAAAAGGCATTAATTGCTACATATAGGCCGTAGTGATGGCTGAGTGGAACCTGCTGGTTTTGGCTCCTGTTGAAGCAGCCGAATCCAGCGGATTCCTGGCTACCGAACAGGCTGTATTAGAACTGAAAAAAAAAGGGACTACGAGGGGGCACAGGAGGAAAGGGACAGTGGGAGAGCCCGCGGTTGGCTAGGTGAGTGACTTGGAGCATCGAGCACCGAATTTACTATAACATAGTGAACATAAACCCAAACTTGAAAAATAAACTCCACTAAGAAAATGGCCTCTCACAGTATTGAAACTAAGTACTGATCATTATTTGAGCGAACTACAATTTTAGCCAACGATATAGGTGCATGATGGGAAAGTGCATTCCATTTTAAATGCTACTGTACAACAAGTATTTCATTAGATATCCCAAATGAATTTCATTAAAGCAATATAACATAAAATGACATAACTCAGAAATCGTACTGCATGCTACCGATGGCTACCTAGTAAAACCTATAATCCATTAGATAACCAACCTCCTGTCTTCATCTCCTAAGAACTCAAACAACCATGACTATAACAAACCGATACAGCAGGCTATCTCAAACTGATCCCTTACGGCGTTGAGAACCCTTTCTTTCAAAGCCTTTTCTTTCAAAGCCTTCCTAGCTCGGGGTGCTCTCCATTCCTTCCAGGGAGGTAGCTTACGAACGACGCAGATTGCAACTGCAAAAGCATAAAGAATGAGTGTGATCTATTCCATCTATTCCAGGGAGGTAGTGCACAAATGATGCAATTAAAAACTGCAAAAGCATAAAGAATGAGTGTGATCTATTCCATCTATTCCAGGGAGGTAGTGCACCAATGATGCAATTAAAAACTGCAAAAGCATAAAGAATGTGTGATATAGCAGAACTTCAGCAATCAACACCCAATAGAACGTCGCATACCATTCCTGATAAACATATCTGAAAGCTCACAGCTTTGAACCAAAGCTCTCCTGAGGAGTGGTCAAAGCATCCCTGGTCGGTGAACTGAAAGTCGGGTTATCCATGAACGCATTAACAAAGACCCATAAATGTCTCTTAATCTCACACTCTTCAATATCACACTCTTCAACATGGAAGTACTTGCTACACTCCTTCACAACACGGGCCACAATCTGATTTGACACATAATCTACATGAGTCCCACCTTCAGTAGTTGCAAATTTATTTGCAAAGCTGACCTGGAACACAAAAAATTGTGTAAGTTGCAACAACGAACAAATCACAATACGCTGCAACAATAACGACTAAGCATTTCAGTCCCAAACAAGTTGGGGTGGGCTAGAGTTAAAACCCAATAGAAGCCAATAATCAAGATTCAGGTGCTACAACACACATTTAAAATACACATCACAGTACACTACTTGCTTTTGCAAAGCTAGACCTGGAACACAAAAAATTGTATAAGTTGCAACAGCAAACACATCACAATACGCTAACAGTAACAACAAAGCCATTCAGTCCCAAACATGTTGGGAAAGGCTAGAGTTAAAACCCAATAAAAGCCAATAATCAAGGTTCAGCCACTACAAGCCACATTTAAACTACACAATCATGGTACACTACTTGTTCATAAACCCAACCCACATTTACCTGCTGAAAAGTTCCTTCACTTAGAGTCACACACACCTCCAACTGATCATTAACCCTCTCGCAGATCCTGAAAGAAATAAAAGCTCAAATGATTAGAGACACAATATGTACTACACTTGCAGACATAACAACATTCAACCTGATGTTTGTTTGAAAAACTATCAAACCTAGGGGGTGCATCTGCTGTCCCTTCTAAAGCACTGAGGAGATAATAACAGATGTAATCTGAAAAGCCTGGTAATGGAAAAAACATCTGGCCATTAAGCACAAGCTGTACACTTAAGCCCAGAAAGGCTACCATATCAGCAACTCTCTTCCTCAAGAGGGCAACGATATCATCATCAAGGTGGGTCATGTGAAACTTGGCAAGGTCAGGCATGAAAGTGATCCTTGTCCAAGTAACCCCCTGCAAGTTAACTTGTATCTCAGGCTCTGACTTCTTTCCCATATTCTCCGAGAAAATCTGAAAAATATACAAGTGTCACTATGCCCTGTATCTGAATGGGAGGATGTCCCTGTATTAAGCAGTAAAATTATTGACTCAAGATAAATAAAGAATATAAAGGAAATTGCTTCGCATAAGTCCTTAAGAGTCCTACACAGCCCTGCATTGCAAACCGGATTGCCTGGTCGTACATGAGCTGGACAAAATGCAATGTTCATTTTTTAATATCTTGTCCATAATTTGAGATGGGGGGAGGCTTGCCGAATTTTGGGTAAAACTTCATATGAAACCCTAAAAAAAAAAAGGGGTGATCATGATACACTGAACTATTAAATTCCTACCTAACTACTCTACCAGAGCTCTCCAGCAGCAAAGTGAATGGCGTCGCTTCAGCATGAAAATTTGTGTGGGTGCACGAGGGAAGGTGGCATTGAAGTCTGACCGGCCCTTTGACTAGCACGCTCACACAACGGTAGACAGATCCAGTGACCCTAGGCATTGTGAACACAAACTATTTTGCTGGCCTAATACCATATCTTTTATGTTCTATAATTCACTGACAAACGCATCTCACTCAACTACTTGACTGAAAGAAGTTTATCTTTCTGTTCTTTCTCGTGTTTTAAGGACCCACTCACTCAACTGCTTGACTGAAAGAAGCTTATCTTTCTGTTCTTTCTTGTGTTTTAAGGACCCACGAAAGATTCTCGAAAAAAAAAAGAAAAGATGAATCCAGATAGATATATTGTGTATCTCCCTCAACAGAAACATCATCAGGAAGAAATAGCCGACTTTGGAATTCAGGTGAGATTCGAAGTATATCCACGGACAGAAATATGTCACCTGCTTGTACTTCCTCTCAAGGCGGCTGTCGACGATCTCGATGGAGAACTCCGTGGAGAATAAGTTGGCCAGCTTGACGCCATAGCTATTCCTCCCGCCGGCGATCTCTTCGTTGTTGCTGAGGTCGCCGAAGACCGTCTCCGGCATGTATACGCCCTCCTCCGGGTGGAGTTCAATCGGGACGCCTTGGCCGTTATAGTAGATGGAGATGCGGCACCGGGCGACGACGTCGATATCCACGCGGAGGGAGTCCATGCTCGGGTCGTGCTGCTTATTGCCGGCAGCGTAGAGGAGGATGTCATCCAAGATCTTGTAAAGGCCTGGTACGTAGGTGACAAAGCGTCTCGTAATTTCAGCGCCCTCGAAAACCCAGAGGTTCCGCGTACACTTCTCACGGATCCGATGTAATCCTCTGGTAGCAGAAGGATGCGCTCCCGCGGAGTCATGCCGCCTCCGATCGACCGATGTGGTGTATGATCGATGGAGACGAAGGAGAAAGAGAAGTGGAAGAGGAGGTGTGTATGCCTCCGATCCTCAATCGTGAGGCAGAGACCGGCCGGCTGTGTCTGCTATTCCTTCATGGGCCACGGGCCACAGAATCCCATGCGCCTCCATGATCCATCAGTAGTTCAACTTTGTTCTGTTAGAGCGTCCCCGACAGGGGTTAGCTTATAGTACACATTTATGTCAATATTTTTTATGTAGAAGAAAGAAGATAAAAAATAAGAAGAGAGTATTTTTTATCATAACATCTATCTCTTTTAGACAACAAGATAGTTTATAACAAGATAATTTATGGATCTGCTCATAAAAAATGAGAGAAGGAGAAAAAAAGATATAGAATAAAAAATTATGAGATTCACACTATAAGATGATAATGACATGACATGAATAAACTAGCTGCTATCTAACTGTTGACCCTCTTAGTATTCGGAGAGAGAGAGAGAGGGGGTTCCGCTAGCAAATACTATTAGGGACCGTTTGAATCCTTTCATTGGAGAAATTAAAATCTAGTTAACAAGTTAGACTATTCCACTTAGAATGTGAAACTCCACATATATTAGCCTATATCAAATTCATAGGGTAGAAGATAGAATTAGATTCTATATATCACTAAGCTATATTTCTACTTTACAATTTATAGCACGTTCTTCAACTCGCTCTCACACGGTAAAAAAACCACCAATTGTTATAGCTATTGACAGTGCTGGTAGATTATTTTCTATAAAAGTTTTTGTCAAGTGTAGTAGGGTACCAAGTGAGAGTATATATATTGAAAATGAAGGACTATGTTTCTTAGTTCCTTCATGTGTTATCCAGCCAGCAAGCATGGTCAAGAGGTAAAGAAAAAATAGCATTGGAGAAATAGCAATTGGAAATTATCATTTGTAGATGATTGTATATGTTAACCTCGAATTTTCCATTTTGTTATATATATATTTCGAGCGCTATGAAGATCAACCATGAACCCTTTTTAAATTAATTTATTAACTGAGCATGGGATAATAATTTGCTAAAATATTTCAAATTTATCTCAAAATTTTTAGCGGTTGGAAACATCGTAAAGGAGCCACAAAACAATTTTTAGATTTTTTTTGGTTTAGCATTTTAATGTGTAGAAATCATGGAAGGTTATTTTAAAGCATTCAAAAATTCTTTATTTTTCAAGTTTCATATTTTCTATACATAGAGTATATCATGGAGAGGCTACACAAAAATTTTCACGATTTTAGGAGATATAATTATTTTTATATGAAATGAACAAAATCAGCATATCATGACATTTAATAAAAGATGAGGTGATTATTTGGGCCTAATATAGACCAGCACAGCCCACTTACAGCGGGCATGCGGTGGCAGGCCGGCCCATATAATGGCCTGGACGGCGGGTTGATTCCGAAAAACTTCAAAGTCTTTTTTTGCAACAAAATCTGAAAGAGGAGGTTGGACTGCGGGTTGATTTCGCTAGAGTTCGAGTGTTTTTTTGCAAAATTGCCGAGAGCTGCCCGATCTTGGCCATCCGTTCACCCGATCGGACGGCCATGAAAAGCGGGTAATGTGGCACGCTAGGAAGTCAGAGAGTGGTACAAGAATCGTTATGAAGAGGTAAGGCAGAGTGGACAACCCGTGCTCTCCTCTTTGTTGTTTCAAAAAAAACTTGTGGGTCCCACCATAACGCAACATTTACACACCAGATTCTTCGTACATACAAAACTAGACAATTTCATTAACAATACGTGGAGGATTTGTTTAAAAAAATCCATGGAGGAGATTCTATATTCATTCTATTTTGAATACAAATCTGAGATTAAAGTTTTGAATATTTTTTCAATATTAAATCTGCTTTGGAATAATTACAAATACTGCCAAATATATGTGACCAAATCTAGCCATTTTTATCAAATACAATATAAATGTCTTAAATCCGAATCAAGGGTACAATCACAAATAACCATAAAACTCAGGGGCAAAATCATATGGACATATTTGTCATCTCGTACAAAAGTTAACACCGTTATAGGAGGAGGATGGAATAGGGGCAAACTGCTGTTTTGTTTTGAAAAGACAAGGGTAAATTCAAAAAGTAGAAAAAATAGGAGTAAAACCACAATTTCAATACAAAATAGGGGTACAAATGAAATAGCCCCTTTTATTTATTCACAATTGTCCATGTTTCTTCATTTTTTAGTGGGGAGTCAGTAAGTGATATATATGTACATATACATAGTTGAACGAAAAAAAACTTAAATGCTAAATTTCCATCTCTGCAACAATATGCCCATCATCTTGTCGAATACTGATTCTAACCCAACCTTTTCACAAAGGCCAGCGGCCAGCCCCTAAAATTTCTCCTATGGTCAGGGAATCTCAAACAAGCATTGCTCGAGGTGGATCAGTAGTGACATACAACATTGTACTTGTAAAAAGCACTAGTTTGGTTTTGGCAATTGATAAAACTTAAATCACTAACACTATTGTGAAGTGTGATTTAGACAGGTTAGTGACATGGTCACCAAGTGGAGCAAACACTTGTGCTGGGGATGAAGGAGATGAAGCGAAACATGGTGATCAAGTGGAGAACAGGTGAAAGGAAGGAGACTAGAGCTAGAGGCTAAGGTAAAAAGAAATTTAGCTCGTTGTTTTTATTAATTAAGGCACTTAGTGAGTGCGATCACATTTATAATAGATGACCGGACTATTAAAAAGGGAATTGCATCACTTACTCGGTCATCAAGCGCTCTAGGTTGCATTTTTTTGCATACACTTGTATTTAACCTAGAGTGAACTAACTCCGCCTTGCAAATGTTTGAAAAAACTGTTAACATACGTGCCTAAGTGTGTATAAGACTTAGATGTTAACACATGAGAGGAAGGGCGGTGAGAAGAACTTGAGAAAGTGATCAGAAGAGCGCCATACGCTGCACCGGACGCTGATCTGGAGCGTCCGGTGGCTAACCCTAGCTTAGGTTCTGTTGGCAGAGAGCACCAGATGCTCGCTTCATCCGGTGGATACGCATCGGACGCGTTCGGTGAGCATTTGACCTCTCTAGAACCTTATTGGAATCTCACCGAACGCTGATGATTCGATGTCGTCGCATCCGGTGACAACGAGCATTCGGTGAAAGCACGCCGAGAGCATCAGGGAAGCACAGGACGCTATGTTCATCCGGTGGAGTGGCGTCGGACGCATCCGGTGCCAACCCTATGCTCTTAGGTGAAAACTGTGCAGACCTGGGGCGCAGGCGTCGGACGCGTCCGGTGTGAGCACCGGACGATTACCTCAGCGTCCGATGCCACTTTAACTTTGCATGCACGATCTGACCATTGAGATCTGACGGCCGGTGTTTAAAGCTGGCGACACATAGACGGCTCGCGTGCACCGAATGCACAGCCACCGGATGCAGACAATGCCAACGTCCGGTGCCGCCCCCCTCCCCCCCCCCCCCCCCCCCCAAGCTAGTGTGTAATGACTGGATTTTTTGGGCTGCTTATAAATAGGAGATGGGCTAACTTGGGCCTTCTCTCTTGTGCATTTTAGTCTTCCTAAGCCTCTTATTAGCACAGCCCACTCCCTTCAACTCTCTCCCCTTGAATCAAAACAAGTTTTGATTGAGAGAGAGTGAAGTGTTGTGAGTAAGATAGATTGTATTCTAGAACACTTGATGACTTGGTGATGGGGTAATTCTTATTACTCTTGGTGATTGCCGTCAGTAGAAATCAGCACTTCTTTTCAGATAACTGAACAGGGCCGAATCATGCCTCACCTTTATTATGACTATCTTCTCTCTCCCTAAGCATATGTACTTCTTCCGTCCCAAATTGTAAGTCATTTGACTTTTTTATCAACAAGTTTGACCACTTTATTCAAACATTTGTCAAAATATCACTTCTTTTTGTTATAGATTGCTTTATTAATAAAGGTTCATTAAAATTGACTTAAATTTAACCACAATTGTTTTGAATTAGACAAGCGATCAAACTTAGGTCAAAAGGTCAAACGATTACAATTTAGAAGGAAGGAAGTAGCTTCTGTAAGCCACTATGACAAACGTAAAAAAACCAACTTTTTTTTAATCCAATCCTACACGGCACTTGGGGCTAGAAGCTAAGAGAGAGAGAGAGAGTATCAGGGAAGGCCGGAGTGGCAAAAACACAAGAGACCTAGAAAAGTCAAGCAAGCCCGTCCCTCGTCCAACGAAAGGTTTTTCATTCACTAAGATAAACGAAGAATTTGCAGCAAAGAGAAGCCCAAGGTTTCATTTCCAAGGTGCAAAGTGAATCGAACCAAGGATAAAGGCACTGTAGGCTGACTTGCTAAGTAAAAACCCGGACCTAATAAAAGACTCCCGATATTCTTATGATTATAAATAATTTTGTACTACATAAATGAACATAAATAGAGTGATCGCTAAGTCTTATCTAAAAAAAACCTATATAAAATTAAACAAATCATATATGGATCTGCAAAAATAGCTAATCATTGTAAAATATTGGGTAAACTTTACACCTCTAAAAGGGCCTCAATAACCGTCCTTCCTTTCGGTAAAATTGCAATGTCAAGGCACATGCACAATTTGATCCCCAAAACAAACCGTGATCAGAACGAACAAAATACATAGTGACACGACGCCATTTCACAGCACTGGAGTCGAGTGAAATGGGAACTGGACACCATTCCACATCACTTCTTGGGATAGTCGGTAGGATCAGGTCCAATATCACGTGATCCCGTATTCACATATGGTCCTCGGAAAGTGGCCTGTGGTGGCAGAGGTTTTGACGAATCAATTATAGGCCTGTTCTTTGACTTCCTGAAAACAATGTGCAGATTATAAAACAAAGGTTAATGCACAATTCCTCTTTCCAAGTTTCATGATGGTGTAAAACAGTGCATAGGTTAGCCTTACACAAAAAGGAACGGAAACGATAAGCCAGCACCAGCGAAGATCAGTAATCCAGTGGCAACTAAAGCATTACGTGCCTTTGACATGAGTTCACCATATAACTATACAAAATAAGGGAGAGATACACCAGATTAGAAAATACAAGAATCTATTTGTTATCACAAGACTCAAAAAAAGACAAGGGCACCATAGAACATTTCCAAGAGTTCCCCGTATCCCGACCCCGTCCTTGTTTTTCAGGAGAAAAGAGAAAAAGTCATCTCCTCCCCATACCCCTTCCTGATCTTTAGGAATTTGGCAAATAGGCCGGTATCGTGTGTAAAAATGTGTGCAGGTTCCTCTCACGCATATGCTCTTCCCCGTGCCGCCACTTCTTCCCGCGTGGCATCGCAACTCTTTCCCGCGCCGTGTTTTCTTCCCGCCAAAGTACAGGTTCTGTCTAGGGGCAACTGCCGTCTGTTGAACTCCATTGCCGCAGGAATACGCCGCCTGGATGGCCACAGACATGTCCTGGACGCCAATGGCAGGCTGCAGCCGCTTTTGGCCTGGCCATGCCTTGTTGTCGGCTGGCCTTGGGTTCCCCTGCCAAGGCTGATGGCTCTGTGTGGCCACCTGGTCCCTCTTGATGGCCGGCCGATGGCTCTGTGTGCCAAGGATGCAAGTCTACGAGAGTGAGATGCAGGTTACGAGGTGGCGAACCTGCCTGCGGGGATCGGCACCACGTACGCAGCAGCGGCGCTAAGGGTTGGCACGAGCGTCGCCATTGCTGATCACCGCGCGAAAGAAAGAAACTGCGCCAAAAAGCCCAAAATTTGGTTTTGGGAAGGAAGTATTGCAAACTCTTGGAGATGGCCTCTTTTTTCTCCTCCCCATACTTATTTGGGAGTTGGCAAAAATCATGGTTTGAAAATCATGGTTTGAGGAACAAAATATGGGAAACTCTTGGAGATGTTCTTAGATAACTAGAAGGCCAGAGTTGTATATATTAATTAAGTATATTAAAATAGAAATTAGTAGGCAAAGATTTGTTTCCACAATCTACATGTCTTCTTATTTGGCTAGAGAAAGCAGTTAGGAAACGTAAAAATCTAAATAAAAAACTATTTCTAAATCCTGTATAAGGTACCAAATTGATTGGGATACCGGTTCAAGATTTTATCTGTAAAAACAAAATTATCTATACTGATTCAAAGTGGCAAAACAAAGCTTCTGAGCACTGTTTTGCTGATTGCTGAAGTGCTTAGCAAATTGCTTCACGATTTTATCAATAAAAAGGCCAATTGAATGAATCGAGAAAATTTATGTTGGTACAGTTTTGCCACTGATCAAGATACTATACACAAACCAATGAATCAACATATAGTTGCTAGATGTGCTAGCCAGACCTAGTGCTTGAGTTTGCTCAATTAAGAACAAAATAAGGTTTCGTGAAGCATTTCAGAGAAGTTCATATGAGGTGCATTAATCTGTACCTCAAAGAAATTATACTCAGCAATTAATTCACAGTGATAACCTTGATTTATCACTTGACAGCTCCACTGAGTTTCTCTGCATCAAGTTTATAGATACCGACTAGTTAAAAGATTCAGTGAGATATTCATGTTTTCACATATATTTACAAATTTCTAGTTCAACGCATATCTGGAAATCCTGGCTGTTTGGGCACTGGCGCTTTTTCATATGGCTTGTCATATGCTTGCAGTCCACAATAGATGCTGACCAGGGGTCAGCATATCACTTGACTTTAAGAAGCCCACTGCTATTTGAATGCTCTACGATCAGGAGGGTGAGCTCATCAACATTCAACCATACCCCAATGCTCTGTGCTTTTGAACAACAAATGGAGTCTGTGGAGTTTTGAGGGATGCAAGCTGTGTTAACTATTTAACATGTGCTCTGGTGGGAGTCCTTTTGTTTTCTCTTGCTGTTTGGGGACAAGATATGTGTTTTGAGGCAGTGTTAAAAAAAAAAAACACGCCTAAATGCTTGCTTAGGCACACTTTAGCATGGAATGGAGCCCTGGCGCCTCACCTATGCCACAGGCAACCAATTAAACCCTGGCTGATGGGTAAATGGCGTGGAATCCAGGGGAATCAGGAAGAACGCAAGCTAGCATGTGCACGGGCAAGCAACAGGAGAATGCACGAGCGCGGAGCAGAGTGCACAAAAACAAGATCCTGTGCCATGGCGCAACAGCCGCCTCCGCATCTGGCATTGGTGCCAGTAGCAAGAATAATCTCGACCAGAAACTCCTCAAGGAGCCACCAGTTGTGCCGCACCGCATAGCACCACAGTCCGCCCTTGTGCCGCACCGCAGAGCACCACAATGCCTCAAAAACTATGTTCGCAAGCAAAGGGAAGTGTGAAAATACCAAATCCAAAAAATGGTGTTTTATGTGCCATTTCTAGTCATGCCATGAGAAGCCTTGTCTATCAAAAAATTCAAAATGTTGTTTTATGTGCTAAAAGTGAGCTCCCTTCATTAAAAAACTGAAAACTGATGAAATCAGAGTTTCTCTTGAGATAATGAAGTGCACAATTGAAGATGATGATAACCTGTAGAGATAGAAAACTGCTAAGCAGCACGGATACGGATACGCGTATCGGTATCGGAAGGATACGGATACGCGGATACGGCAATTTTCCTAAAAAAACCCGATACGCGGATACGTTTTACTTTTTTTAAATAAATAAATATAATGGTGCATATTAAAAATAAATTTGCACAAAAAACAACTATGATGTCTGTTGTGTTTGTGGCTGCAGATTGCCAGATCCTATGCTAGTGCTAGACTTGGACTAGCATCGCTCACATTTGGAGACGCCATCTATTGGCTACTGCATACAAGCAATCGAGCAACAAAACCTAACTAACTGCACTGCAGAAAATAGATCGAGGAAGCCTAGATCGACACAATAAAACCTAACTAACTGCACTGCAGAAAATAGATCGAGGAAGCCTGGATCAACAAAACCTAACTAACTCACAGGACGGGACTGCAGTTCGCTCGAGGAAGCCTGTATTGACGCCGCCGCCGGCCGGGAGCAGGGACGGTGGCTCGTCGCTGGCCGGCAGGGGAGCAGGGACAGTGGCTCGTCGCTCGCAAGCAGGGACGGAGGCGGATCCACGCCGGCCGTCGCGAGCAGGGACGTAGGCGGAGGCGGATGGTCGTCGTCGGTGCTCAGCGAGCGGAGGCGGGGCCCGGGGAGTCATCGCCGGTGGCCGGCGGGCGGCGAGCATCGGATGCGCCGTCACCACACGGCGGACGGAGATCGCGGATGCGCCGTCACGGGCGTGGGGAATGCGGGCGTGCCGAAGCTCGCTGGTGTCCCTGTCTTTTTTTTGGCCGGGCCGTATCCTAGAGAGGCCGAAACGTATAAGCTGGTGTATCCATTTTTTACGAAAACAATTAAAATTCGGATACTTCGGAGATACGTATCCAGGGCGTATCGGACACGTATCCGCGATACGGCCCTTCCTGGACGTATCGGGGTAACAGAGGGAAACTGTGATAATAGAAAGTGACGATGAAATGTACTGAGAAAGGAAACCAGTTTTACAAAAGGATGATGAATGTAGTACATGGAAAGTTGACAAGGTCGTTGAATCATTGGCCTTGATATCTTCCCATAACAAAGCCCTAAAACTCAGTGATAAAAGTTTTCCTAAAACTTTCAAATGTACTATTTACGCTGAAATGCTGAATGCCTCTGATGTGCATCGCCCACCCAGTGCTGGAAATCACTGTTTGTGGATCGTGTGATCAGCGATTTTTTGTGATAGAGAAGAATCGTCTTGTGGTGAATGTTGACCGTCTTTAGTGTAGTAATAAAGAAAATTTCAAACTTGCACAGAATTAGTTCTGACTTGTGCTGCCATGAACTTGGTATTAACAATTTCCAAACAAGTAATAGTTAGACAATACATGTTGTCGAGACAGCTACCATAGACCATGGGTGGTGCAGGTGCCAGGTGACTTAACTACAAACATTCTACAAAAGCTGCATCAATCCTATAAAAACTTTGTGTGCCCGGCTGCAGTTGTATTACACAAATAGGCTTATGTTGTGATTAGAATCTTAAGTTCGTCTGTTAATCCCATGTGTTGGAACAGTTGCTTGCATATTGGGAACTAACAATCTTGGAACTTGGGAGCAAATTGTTCATACCAAACTGAAAATCGAAAACGATACCACAACAAGGGTTCATTACAGGAAACTAAATTTGTATACCTATCGCTTGCTTACTTGTTTCCCAAAAGTTGGCACCTCCGCACCCGACAGTGGCGGAAAGCCGGGAGTCCACACGCTGGCAGCCTCGCGCCGCGACCCCCCGCAAGGCCACACCTGTCGGCGTCGCGTCGAGGCGTCGACGGGCGTCCCGGCCACCCACTGCGATGCTAGGGTTAGGGATTTGCCGATTTGGTCGGCCTCACGCCTCCACCGCTGCCACAGTGGTGGCGATGGTGCTGGGTCGGTCGGGGAAGGTCCGGAATACTTAGGTGGGCTACTCTTCTTCAAAAGCCCTACGTTTAATTTTGCATTGAGCCCAGTTTAATGGCCGGCCCAACAACGCAACGCGCATTTCATTCTGGTTGTCTGCCTCTATTTTACCGATTTTTAATTTTATTTTTTAGCCCTTCCTTAAAAAGATATTCACGAATATGCCCTATAAGTATCCTTTCAAAACATGAACCCTAACCTCGGCACCCAGGCTTTTGGCGTCGAGAAAACACGTCTCGACACCATGCCCAATGGCGTCGAGGTTTTAAAAGGGCGTAAACACGTCTCGGCACCATGGCCAATGACGCCGAGGATTTAAGGAGGCGTCGGACGTGGTGCTGACCAGTGCCAACATGGACATGGCATTGGCACCGAGATCTATTCTACCATATATCTTGGCGTTTTAAATGATCAAAACAATTGTTTAGACAACTATTTCACAACTGTATTGTGGTTCATTTGGTCCGCATCTGATCTATTTTTGCCCAACAAAAGGTTTCGGCACAAGGGTTCGAACCGACGCTGTAAGGCTCAGACTCATGTGTCATAACGAACTAAACTGCATAATAAGCGAAAGAATTATACTCGTTCATTGTAAACGCCAAGATTTATATAGTGGAACAGCTTAGGCGCCAAGCTGGGCGCCATGTCAGCTCCGCATTTGCATCACGCGCCCCAACCTCGGCGCCGACTAGTGCATCCTCGGCACCTGGTCAGGGTCCATTTTTTTTGAAACATACAAAAGAGCTTATTTGTGAGAAACTTTTAAAAAGGCCAACATAAAAAAAAAGATGGATTCATTCCATTCTTGT